>CM067474.1:21682089-21714416 GCA_034552555.1 Semaprochilodus insignis | reverse complement strand
TGCTGGCTGGTCTAGGTATTTGAAGTCAGGCTTTAATTGAGCTCCGTCTGTGAAGCCACCAGACAGCATGGCCAAGATCAGCATTCAGAGGAAGCTGAAGGTGCCTGTCTGAATCAATTCAAGGTTCTGCTCCCTTTTGAAATGTGTTGCTCTTGACATTTCACTACAAAACTGCAGCCACTGTGAACTAGAGGTGGGAGGACAGAGTGATGTCCTGTTGTGTGGATTTGTATAATATCGTGGATACCCGAAAACATTCCTGTCTGCTAGAACAATTAATCATGGATTACTTTAACTGAAGCGTTATGTACTGTGTAGTGATCCAAACAATATGCTTTATTTATTGCTAAAAAGAGACAAAATCCCTCTACTAGTATATTGCTGTTTTTGTTGTGGCATCTAGTGGTTGTTCTCTCTGCTGTTGAATGGAAAAGCAGAATTTCATCATGCTTTAAGAATAGTGCAGATGAACACTGTATTAAGGTATACAGAAGTCAAAAGAGTAACATGGTTCTCTTTAAATAACATGTATCCTTACTGCCTTCTTACAAACATTCAAAGTACAGTTAAAGCTATTTACAAATAGCTGTTTACAGCATGGTGGTGTGGTGGGTAGCACTTTCTCTTCACAGTAAGAAGGGCCTGGGTTCCATTCCCTGGCTGGGCGGCCAGGGTCCTCTCTGTGTGGAGTTTGCTCTAAATTGTTTTTCCCCCACATGCATCTCTTCCAACCCCTAAGTGTTTGTGTCTGCCTTGTGGCGACCTGTCCAAGGCCTAGATTAAGAATAAATGAATAACAGCATATCATTAACAACAGTTATCATTAATAGGAGTATTATTATTATTATTATTATTATTATTATTATCATCATTATCATTATTATTGTTGTCGTTGTCTCTGTAGTGGGAAATATTGTGCATTTATGTCATCCATCCTGAGCTTTAAAAACAACCCACACTGCTGCTCAAAATCTCCCCCAAAAACTTCCCCAATTCCATTCCAGTCTGTGAGTATTACATACAGAATAAACAAGCTTCTGATGTTCAGTCTTGCTATGCTTAATGAAAGGTTATGAATATGTGGAAATTAAAACACTTTAATGGTTCTTTAAAATTGTGCCACATTTTGAAAAATGATAACTGTATTCATCAACATAGGCTTTTCTAATATGGAAGCGCCTAGAGGGAACTCAAAGAGAGCCTAATTATTCTGAATTGAAATAGGACCCTTAAAATGTTCAGTTTTATCTCCTTCTACGTCCTGGATCTCCCCCAATGCCACAGCCTGCATACACACCCACACACATTAGACACATGAGGGCTTTGTTTTGGTTTGACTAAAATGATCTCTCACTGTCACACAGAGACCCCCTATCATTCCTGGGCTCTGTGTGTGTGTGTACACCAGTGGAAGTAATGGGTAATGTATGCGCAAGAACCCACTTGAGGGCATATGAAAGAGCACACGCTTAATGTCTGATTTTTCACATGTTGCCTTTTTTATTATTAAAGAACTGGGAAGGGCCTGTGAGAAAACAGAAAGGCAGTGAGGCACTGAGTGAAAGATGGAGAGAGTGCAGTAATAGAAGAAATGCACAGAGAAGTCATTGTCTCCAGTTGACAAGCTCCAGTAATAGCAACATGTTTGGATGATTTTTTTCCTCTCTTGTAATTTCCTAGATGTGTGCAGAGTGTCTTGAGTTTTACAAATTAAAAATGTTGAGTTGTTTTGTTCTGCCTCATTTGAACATGGCAATTGTCCTTTAAGTTGTGTGAAAATTTCGTGATGAATGCACCAAGAACAAAATCTCCTAAATCTCTTGGAATATAAAGTTAAGAATGTTGTAATTCCTGGCTCACACTTAAGGGGAGAATTCCAGCTGATATTGAGAATTGAGAGACTCACCCTCAGTTTTTTTTTTCTTTTTATTAAAGATTAGCCTTTTGGCTTGTGTTACTGATGTTTTTCAAAATCCCCACTAGGCAATCTGCTATGAACGAAATGCCACACAATTTCAGAACATGCATACAACCAGTAGTCACGAGCAATGGTTCTAATTCGAAACCTCACAGGAGTTTCTCATCAACTACAGCTTTGTGGGATTTCTCTTTTGTGGTTGTTAGGAGTAGCAGGTCTGGCACAAAATTGGCCCAGTTATCCTGTAGTGAAAATCGGGCATCAAGTTAGGTTCTTTGGAAGGTGATGGTGTTTTAATGTTTGGGTGCATCTGGTCAAATTACGTGTTTTGTTGATTTGCTGAGTGAAAATAAGTCATTGTAGATCTCATGATAAAGTTGCGGCCTTGTCTCAGCCTGGCCTGCCCACTTTCCTGCAAGATTGACCATCAGGATAGCTACTCTATGGGGCAGTAGAGAGTGCCAGGCTGGCAGGCTATGGAGTATGGTGTATGGAGGAGGTGGAGGAACAATAGGCAGCACTGTCCTGTCTGTTGTGTGCTCACTGGTCAGGAATGTACCAACCTATTCTGCAGTGGACAGCGACAAGCATCCTGAAGCCACTTACAGAACACACGCTGTCTCCACCAAAAAGAGTCAAGTTAAAGGAGTGACTGGAAATCTTTAATCTATGTTGAAAAAATGTATTTTAGAATTGTCAACCCTTTCTGTTGGCCTTGTAATATCGCCACCCAATGTAAAGCAAGGCTGGCCCCTTCAAATACAATTTAAATAAAATAGATTGATTTTAACAGTGATGAGATAATCCTTGAGAGGCCTAGACAGAAAGAGAGGCGAGCGAGTGTCCTTGCTTGTCTGTTTGTTCCAGAAAGTGAAAGATTACGTTATGTATGCATGTGTGTGTGCGCGTGCGTGCGTGTGCATACGCGTGCGTGCATGCATGCGCGTGTGTGCTTGTATTTTAATGAGGCCTCCTGTGGAGAAGAAAGTGCTTAGCTTAAAGAACCAGCCCATATCTGTCCCCCATAGGCCAACATCAAAGACTGCCATCACATGAGGGGAGAATCACGAGCGTGTATGTGTGTGTGTGAGAGAGAGACAGTGATTCCTCCAAAACATGGTGCAGGGGCAGTGATGGGGGCTGGATTTTCTTAAATTACTGTAACAGAGGTCACCCCAACCAGAATGTGAGAGCTATTCATTTGAGAGACATGTGAGAAAAGGGTGGTTGTGGAGGGTGTATGTACTTAAAGGTGCCATAGAATGTGTGTTTTTCATTATTTTATTGTTATTATTTTTATTTATTATTTTTTTCTGCATATAAGGCATTTACATGCCCATTTGCCGCCTATGATTAGACCTTGGTGCTCATATACTCTGGCATGAAAGTAAATTGTGCAGTGAAATGTGTCTTATATTCATTAAGAACACCACTGAAAGGTTAGTGACCTGATTTGTCCCTGAAATTAAGGGAGTACAGGCAATATATCTGTTCCACCTTAACTCATCCTAAATTTAGGCCCAGAAAGTGCCTTGAGTATGTATAGGTTTAGAGGCACAGCTAAACTAGCTGCTGTCTTAACCACAGCCTTAATACTAACCTTTTGTTTTTATAGACATTAAAATGCTACTCTCAGTGTGTTCATGTGGTACAGAAGGTGGGTGTAGTTGAAAGGAATGTCAACTGCTCAAATGCTTGCACTCAAACACATACATGCGCATGTGTGTATTTCTCTCTCTCTCTCTCTCTCTCTCTCTCTCTCTCTCTCTCTCTCACACTCACACACACACACACACACACACACACACACACTCTCACACACACACCATACTTATAGCTGCAGGGCGTGTCTGGATTCTCTCAGCTGGTCTTAGAGTCTGAACTACCAGCTGTTTGACAAGATGCTTGCCACCAGCGTCTACAGATTATGCGTATATTAATATGATAGTGTGCATGTGCTGTCGATGTGCAGGCTTTGGTCTGTCTTTTATAGTATAGGGCTAAAATGACACTGTTTCTGCAACGTACTGATGCTAATTATTTGAGTCAGTGCTTTGTTTAATCTGTATAACTATATGCAGCTCACTGTGCTTCACATGATGATGATGATTATTACTGATGCTAAAGCTGTGAACTTGTGACCTGACAAAGACATGATTAGGATTTGGATCGCAAAAAAAAGAAAGAGGAAAAAATAGCAAGGGGCAGCTGAAAAGACAGGCCACAGAAATGTAAGAAAGTGTCCAGAGTTTAGCATCATTTCAACGTCAATGCTTTAGAACTGCGCAGAAGGCTTTCATTCCACAGAGCTGACACAAACAAGGTAACATTAAAGTCAGCGTTTGCCGTAAATCAGCGTGTTCGCTGCTTAAGATGAAAGCTAGTAAAGAATGTACGTCACATTGTCGTATGTAATCGCTAGCTAAGAATGTGAATCAATATGGTAGCTAGTTATGATATGACGCCTCTAAGTTAGCTAAGCTTTCCATTCAAGTTGCTATTAAGATGATAGCCATACAGACACACAGACACACACACACCACTACTCCACTTAGTGTTGCATAAAACACCCCAGAAAGCAAAGATATCTGGTGGTGTATTTGGCAATTAGAGCCTAAAATGAACCAATCCAATACAGCAGGTCATTTAATTAACTGTTTGATTAGGGGTCAGATGAGTAGGGTTAGCAGGTGTAAAGCAACCCTTCAACATAGTAAATAAATGTACATTAACCCAGAATAGAATATTAAAATATTATTAAAATACTCAAATGGTATTTCATATCTGATTATCTATCTATTATCTAATTAATCAATGAAAAAAGTCAGTACAATACTAGATTACTAAAATAATTGATAGCTGGTGTGTGTGTGTATGTGTGTGTCGGGGTGTGTGTGAAGTTAGCCTGGATGGAGCTGTGACAGTTAGCACTTTAATTCTCTGTAATCTGTCTTTGGGGAGGACTGCTGATAAAAACAGTAACAACGGTTCATCATTTAGCTAAGCCTGACTTCAGACGTCTTGGTCGTATTCAGATTTTGCTGTAGCTTTAAACTTCACGTAAATCGAAGCCTATGGAGTGAAAAGTCAAGTCTTATGAAATGTCAAGCAAAAGGGTCAACACAGCATAGTGTGCAATCAGGCATGGTGTGCCTTACTGTGCCCCCCCACTCTATATCATACAGATGGTGCGTTTATGCAAGTGTGTGTGTGTGTGTGTGTGTGTGTGTGTGTGTGTGTGTGTGTGTGTGGGTGTGGGTGTTTTCCATGTATACTTTTCTTGATACATTTTGAAGATGTGCTCGATATATTTATATGTGTAGACTCACTGAGAACTCTTTAGAAACACTATTCTAATACTGGGTTGGACCTCTATTTGCTTTAAAACTCAGTAAAGTCTCAGCTGTTTGTCTCATGGATTCCACAATATGTTAGGAACATGTGAACTTTGATCCTGCCAATCTCTCTTTCTGCCACATCCTAAAGGTGTTCACGCTGCTTTAGCCAAATTCTGACCTTATCTGTGTGCCTCAGCAGAAATGGAGATTCATTGGACTAGACTAGGTCTTCAGATGTCCAGTTTTTGTGAGCCTGTTACGATTAAAGTATAGATTATATAGAAATTATCGCTGGCAGTGTACAACAAAAGAAGTAAACAAAATCAAACGGCCCCTGAATTCACTGTCAGAATTATACAATGTTTTTAAAAAATCCTAGAAACTCTGATTAAAGTTAAGATTTCTGCTTTAATTCTTTATCAGTGGTCAATTTCAGGCTATAGGACGCTGTAATGAAATAGATGGGCTAAAATCTGTTGTAGAATTTTAAAAAGGGATACAATAGAAACATCTGATAAAATGAACACTGGCTGCAAATATAGATAAGGAGGCTAGGGAGTGTATATAACACATACACATGTCCCGATAGTGACGTTGACACTCAGGGGAAAAGAGTTAAGGCAAGTGAAAGTTAGACAGTCATTCCTTTTAAAAGGTCAGGTTAACATTGTTACCCATTGACCCAGCCTCATAGTTTTATATTCTACAGCGGAGCCCAGAAATCAGGCTCCACTTGAATAGAGCCACCTAGTTACAACCGGATTTTGTGTGTGTGTGTGTGTGTGTGTGTGTGTGTGTGTGTGTGTGTGTGTGTGTGTGTGTGTGTGTGTGTTAAATTTCTCTCAGTAAGTCCATGCTGACTGTGCTGCTTCAGGCATCAGGAAACACCTTGTCCAGGGAGGCAGCAGGACTGTTTCTGCCCATTGTGCAGACACACACCACACACACATACATGCACTGCTGCTGTTTTCAGTAGAAAGGGCCCTCTTACTTTATGAGCTGAGGGAGTTGCCACCTTGATGCCACTGTGCTGAGATGCTGAGCTACCTTTTTATTCAGTTTCCATTAGCCTTAACCTTTTAACCCACTCATCTGAGAGTCACATTTAGCAATTGTCCAGTTTAACCTTGTAACTCTACCGCTCAGCAGGGATGGGATATAAATCAGTGCAGTAATAGGTGTTTTGGGTTAAAAAAAAAAAAAAAAAAAAGCTCTGATGGTCAACCAAGTAGACCAAGGTTTTCATCAGTTATGAAAAGAAGAGAGTTTTCTATTATAGGAACAGTTTGCAGTCAAACGTAATTAATTTAAATGTGACGCATCACAAAAAGTCAAAATCGAAGAGGAACCTCTATTGCTTCTCATCACCACTACTCTCCACTCCTTCACCAAATGTTCTTTTCACATTTACAAAAAATTCAATGACTTCATCTCTTCTCGCTTGACATCTGTTCCAGGTCCACTCCCTGCTAAAAAGTCAGTTCTGCAGTTTTGCTTCAATCTGCCATATATGTCTACCTGGATTAGCATAACGACATAAAACAATCACTTTTGTGGGATTACAAATGCAGTAAAATGAATAAAATACAGGTATTGTAGCATACAAGTCCAGCACAAGCATCATCAAGCATCAATTCTTTTATACTTGTTTACATCTACTGGGAGTTCAGGTGTGAATGAATCTGTGGTTGTACATGCCTTTGTGCTTGTGTGCTTTATTAACATGCCGATGTGTCTATAATGGCTGCATTCTTCCTCTCGTGAATGTTTTATTAAAAGCCTCTTGATTATTCATGTGAGGGTGAAGGGTCCCCCCTCTCCCCCCCCCGAGCTTGTTTCATGAATAGGTTTTGAGGACTAGTATTTGAGCATCCCAGGAGACTTTGCCCCAAAAAAACGAGCAATGAGGCGTGTTATAGTGCTTCTGGAATTATAATGTATCTTATTAAATATGACTGTATAAATCTATATAAATCTTATTGTTTGTGCTACTCAAAACACTTAGCAGAGGTTAGTGCATCAGTACTGAATCTCCCCCAATGTATGCATGTTTTCTCTTGTGTTTAATGCGTATTCAGTATTGTATAGTCTAGCTATGAGCTTATTGTAATAATGTCTCTCACCTATGCAGGCCTCCCCTGCCTCAGAGGCCCATGGAGAAGATGAAGAGGTTTAAAAGGCGTTTGTCGCTCACCCTCCGCGGCAGTCAGACCATCGACGAGTCCCTCTCCGAACTTGCCGAGCAGATGACAATAGAGGAGAACAGCAGTAAGGACAGTGGTGAGTGTATTTGGGGGTGTGTGTGTATATGTATGTATTCGAGTTTATTCTGATTTTGTGTGTGTTTGAGAGATGTTTGTATTAGGGACATCAGTCTGAAGGTAGAAATGTAACTATATTGATTTTGGAGTGCTGCAATCAGGTCTAATTAATGATGTTTATTAAAATATGAGCTGTTTATTTGGCAGAAATAAAATGATTAAAATTAAATGGAGATATCCTTATAATCAGATTTCAATGCAGTGTAAGTAGTTACTTCAGTCACGTTTGTGTAATTTGTGGCATGAGAAGTGATTCTAAATCTTACCGAAATAATTAAATTGTGGTGGAATTTGTGATCTGTTTCCTTAGGAAGCCTTTCTTATATTGAATTGTTGAGAGGTCAGAGATTTTTTACCTTGAGTATGTATGCTTATCTGTTTTTGAGTGTGTTGACTCTGTGTTGTATTTGTAGAGTCATTGTACGGGTTAAGTGCTGGAGATTATGGCCTGCTTTAGCATGTTGATTAGTTTGTGGAATTAGAGCAGTGGAAAAGTTGCTCAGTAGTGGAAAAAGTGCCTTTTTGTATTACAGTGCAGAGAGCAGGGGGTCCTGATAGACAGATTAAAAGATTCTGCAAGCCCATAAACTAGCCTTAATACATGGAAAGGCCGTGTTAACTAATTTAGAATTCACCTGCAAGGCAAGTAACCCCCTGCGTGTTTGAATTTTTGTTCAACCCAAATTCATAAACGTATTTTAACAGTCAGAAAAGTCTTTTTGTTTTTTTGTTTTCTCAGAACAGCAGAGACGATGACTAAAAGAAGGTGAACAAGCTTGTCCCCCCAAGAAATATGCTATCTAAGGCTTTGCGATGGCACAGATTTAACTTACCTAATCTCCTCACAGTCCTCTAGCTGTTCGCTCTGTGTTTGTATGCTGGAAAAAATCTAATGTTGGTGCACAGCCCTGGCTCTGTAAACGGGTAATAAACAAAGGGGTTCGGGTAGAGCATTGCAGCGCTCTTCCAGCTAATCAGTAAAAGGGCACATTCATGCACAGGACTGGGGGGAAGAGGAGGGACTGCTTGCTGAACACCACTTGATGATTGAGAAACTTCCAAAGAAGAGCAGATGTGAAGAACAAAGATTGAAAAATAAGTTATTCGATTGGGCAAGGACGCTTCAGAAGTGGAGAGTCCTCCAAGAGTCAGCCTTGTTCCATTTTTTTAGTGTTTGTGGGAGGAACTGGTTAGCTTTGCTACAACAATTGTAGCAACAGTTTGCTCACAACCTGGCTAACAATACTTGCTGTGTCATTGTTCACTCTAACATTATATCATTATATTTGGATGTAGAACAGATGAAGGGTTTTATGGCATGACGGGGAGGTGGAAACAACAAAAAGAAAACAAGTTAGTCCAGTGTCGTTTGCCTTGAATTTGTGGGGCGGAGCTTCTGAGAGAGCACTGAAGGGAGGGCTGTGTTTGATTCAATCATTCGTATACTTTAAGAGGGGAAAAATAAGCTGTTTTTCTCCTAGTATTCAGAGAAATTAGACAAGCTATATGCAGCATACTTATCTGGATTTGGATCATCCTGTGATGATCCAGTGATACAAGCTGATTTTTGCTTCTTTGAAGGATTTGGTTTAATACAGAATTTAATTTGACTAAAACCTAATTTGTACTAATTTTGGAGTGACATAACTTGATTATTCCCACAACTGTGAAATCAGTGTTTAAGGCCAGATTACACAGTAAGGCACACTATGCCTGATTGCACACTATGCTGTGTTGATCCTTTTGCTTGACATTTCATAAGACTTGACTTTTCACTCCATAGGCATGGATTTAAGTGCAGTTTAAAACTACAGCAAAATCTGAATACGACCAAGACGTCTGAGGTCAGGCTTAGCTAAATGATGAACCGTTGTTACTGTTTTTATCAGCAGCGTCTGGCATGTAATTAAGGCTGGAGGGAAAACGGAAGACATTATTTCTCTTTTTTCCCTTTTTTCAACACTCTTTCATTATTTCTTCTCCAAGTCAGCTGGTAATTACATAAGAGTCATCACAGCCCTGTGAGCAGAGTTTCTGAAGTATGTAGCATGTGACGTTGAGAGTTGGGCTGAATTAGCTCCTCTGCCCACAGGCACACTTAATTGATGGGCTCCATTAATACACAGACTGATT
The DNA here is from genome assembly GCA_034552555.1 of Semaprochilodus insignis. Lineage (NCBI taxonomy): Eukaryota > Metazoa > Chordata > Actinopteri > Characiformes > Prochilodontidae > Semaprochilodus > Semaprochilodus insignis. The sequence continues at coordinate 21,704,706 of CM067474.1, read as the reverse complement.
TAAACCACACAGTGGGACTGTGAGCTCTTTCGGTTTAATTTCCAGTAAAACCACAATGCATTACTCTCGCCACCTGTGCTTAGGGCCGCCACGGGACTGGCCCTCTACTTTATAGCTACTTTTCTATACTAGTACAAGTACAAGGCTGTAAAGGGAAGGCAGTATGACAATATGTTATGAGCATATAGTGGATTTTGTCAGTACTTACAAAACACTCAATAACCGCATGCATCATTACAGGACAGATAGTACAGACTACTATTAGTTTATGATCTATTTTTATAATAATAGTTTTTTTAATAATTTCCCATATGCTCAATTAATAGAGAGTAAAGCTTTTTATGACCTTTTCTACTTTTGCTTACAAACTATACACATAAAATGTATCTTGATATAATATTTTTACCATATCACACTCCCTGAATTCTTTATCATGGCTGTGTATCAGCTGTTGCTGAAAAGCTTTGGGTGGAATACAGTAGATGCAGGGCCCTGCCTTGACATGGTGCCCATGAGGGGAAGTGCAGGAGGGTGCGATTTGAGAAGCGTCCGGTACATTGCGTGCGTACTGTGAATTGGCAGTGGGTATGATTCATGAGTGTTGGCCTCCTGAAGGATAAGCTCAAACGGCAGTTTGGACACACGCAGCTGCCAGCCACTGCTAACATTTAAACATTTGGAAAAGGAGCTTCTAAATCATATAAACCATCAAACCATATGACTTGCTCACATATGTTGTGAGTATGCTTTTTATTTTTTTTATAACAGCAATTGTATATAAAGTTAAAAAGTAAGACCTATTAATGCTGCCTACTAAGTGCCTTGATTTCTTTAAAAAAATGAGAAAATCAGAAATTTAAGATTAAGCTTGAGCTTGGTTATGAGGTGGTTGTCTCTGTCTGTCTCTCTCAAGTATGTCTATCTGTATTGTGATTATATTATGTATTGTGCGTGTGATGCTTACTCGTGTTTTAATAACATGACCAAAATAAGTATATATATATATATACTATATATATCTTGTGTATTGGTGTGTAATATTGTGCCATGCCTCAGGGGATGTAAATCAGCAATTTGCACATCTTCCATGAGCCCTATGTTCACTTGTTTGGTTATTGTGCTGTTGCTAGTTTTGTTTGTGTTGCTTTTATTCTGTGTATCAGCTTTTTGCTTGTGACCCTGAATCTGGGACTGACTTTGCCCCTGTCCATGGTGTGGTGGTGTTCTTGTTTCTGGGAGGCTGGTCATATTCTTGACCAGAGTGCTTTGAAACAGGCTACTGAATGATTTATAAAGACCCTGCCATTACGTAACCATCCATTCCCAGAGTGTCGTCTTCTCTTACTTTGCTTGCTTCAGTAAGCACCTGCTGCCACTCACACAAGAAACAAAGATCTTTGTTGCTTTAGGCCCTTAAACATGTTCTAAACACGAAAGATTGTAATTGCTTTGTGCCTGAGGATATAAGAAATTAGTTATGACTAAGCTAAAGCCCCTGAAATGATGCAACTCACATGGTGTCTGTCACTAACGGGTGATGGCATTTTAGCACACTGGTAAAAGCCTCCCCTGAAGACATTTAATTGGTTAATAAATGTGTTGGGTAGCCTATGCGAGAACTGTCTGAAAGTATCCAGAGGCTCTTCTAATTGGTGAATCTTGGTACTTTAAGGTGCACTCATTGCTGGAAAAGATGTTGAGTTGTATAGAAAGGGACACACTAGAGCAGTTGCACATGAGCCTAATGTCAGGTGTCAGTTAGAGGAGTATAAAGCCCCCAGCATTAAACAGGCGAGCTGCGGAAATGTCCTCTGTGGAGTGACGGAATAAGATGCAGTACTTTTGGAATTGAGTCGTAGTGGCATTTATGATACAGATCTGTTAAGCTAACATCGGTACCTGACCTTACTAATGCTGTAGTGGCTGAATGCGATCAGATCATCACAGCAGTGTCCCATACGTACTCTAGCTACAAGTATCTGGATATAACTGGCTATTAATTGCTAGTGAGAAATATTCCTAGTTTGTTGCTGAAGTCTCAAGTTATTGGCTGATAGATTTGTAGTTTGTTTACATTTTGTCCTAAAGCCCTGGTGGTTCCATTGTAGATGCACTGAAGGCTTTCCGACATGTTGCAATCCTAGAGCTAGAAATGTCCGACATTGATTGGAAGAGCATAACCAAGTCTTCCATATACTTCACTGGCCCCCTAATTCCCCGGACTTGAACCCAATTGAGCATCTTTTTGAATCACTCCCAGCCCGTCTAGCTGCTGTTCATGCTGTACTCGGCTGTTACTCTGGATGCTGGACATAATAATGTGTGTGTGTGTGTGTGTGTGTGTGTGTGTGTGTGTGTTACAGCTGGAATAGATATCAGGGCTTACATGTAGATCCTGTGGAGGCAGTCACCGGGGAGCGATGGAATCAGCCCTTGTGGCAAAAGTGCTCGTGTCATTTTCACTGGAGCTCTGTTGCCTAGCAACAGGCCATGTAAAAGCTTTGGTTGCAGAAAGTTGCTTACATGCGCTGCTCCCGCTAAAGCCTCGGGAAAGGAAACGGAGCATGCAGAGTGGAGACACCCTACATTTTCAACGTTCTTGTGATTACGCGTCTGCGCGCATCGTCAGCTTGATAACAGACTATCATTAAACTTGTCTCCTCTCACATCTCCAGGACAACAAATAAGAATGAGTACAAAAAATAAGCGAACTTCAGTAGACATCACACAGCATCAAAAACTTGATGATATGGCATTCTGTTTTTTGTATAATTAATGCAAAAAAAAATATTCAGATGTGTCAGACAGATAGATGTCACAGCTAAAAGTGTGGCTCAGCAGCAAAGCAGGTGAGTCCTGCAGAAGTATTTTATGCATGCTTCTCGTGACATGCAGTAAACTTAAACCTTTGAGCTCAGCAACAGTGTGTCCTTTTTGACATCACGCAACGCTAAAATCTTGTTTGTGTTTGCGAGGCTGGTGTGTTGCAGAAGCATTGTGGTTACTGTTTCTGATCTAGCGCTTCACTTTGCTGAGCTCTCATGGAAACAAAATTAGTAGTGGTACTAGCAGTGTAGTGTAGATCATTCAGTATCTGTTCTCTGATTTTGAATCGAGTAACAGCTGCCAAGCCTTACTCAAAATATGTAAAAATAATACATACTAGGATGTCTTTTTGGGAATGAGATTTGCATCTGATTAACTTTTACAAATGTTCCCTTTTGATGTGGTTTAAACTGAAGCCACCCTGGTTCGTAAGACATTGTTTTAGCATAGAGCAGCGTGAGTTACTTAATTTTAATAAACTACTGTGATGTATTTGGACAATTTCATAGTACATTTTATGAATATTCCCCAGCTGTAGCTCATAAGCGTCACATGTTAAGTAGATCAGGTGCAAGTAAACAGTTGCTTACATGATTGTCATAGGCCCCAGACCGCATGGTTGGGTTGGGTTGTGTTGTGTTGTGTGAGACAGAGAAAGAAAGAAAAAGAGAACAAGGCTTGCTGTTTCAATTCAGATAAACTAGAGAGCTGCTTACTGCTTTTTATCTCATTCTGTAACCTCAAAGAACCCAGTGCTGTAACTCTGTGAACGTGCATAAGAGGTTGGAGGGCTTGAGGGACGTTTTTGGGAAGCTGAACAGGTGGTGTTGGCAGGAGTGGGCACAGGTGGGAGAGACAGGTGGGGAATGGTGGACACACACACACACACACACACACACACACACACACACACACACACACACACACACAGAGAGAGAGAGCTACAAGATGTTTTTTGGGTGGGGATAATTAATAGTGAAGTATGGTTTAGACTGTTATGCTATACTGTGTGGTTGTGCTGACCTTAATATTTATGAACATCACATGGTATTTCAATATGACATGAATCTGATTTACATTCAGCTTATTAAACATATTGTCTGATATTAAAACACCTAATTATGTCTTCATTGTAAAGTCAGGTGGTCTTTATTACCATTCCTCATTATAACTTACACACGGGATACATCAGAACAAATTCTCAGTCTTAGGGCCCCTGATGTAATAGTATGCAGTGGGCCACACATATAGATAAACTCTGAATGATATTAGATGTACATCAGTGACAGGATATACCGCTAGGCCTTTTACAGTAAACACTTAATTGTTACATAGTCATGCAATTGTTTTCCACGGTGGTTAGCATTTATAATATGTTACTACAGAATGTGATGTATTTTTATCTTATGGCCTTTATAGGGCAGCAGTGAGTGATGGTTGTTTATTTGTGTTGGAGATGTCTCTGTCATTAGTTTGGAGCTACCAAGTATTGACCATTAGAAGGGAATGGGTGATTTGGCCCTTAGGCTTGTTCTTTTGTGGCTGCATGCACAAAACAAAAAAAAGAGTAAATGTTTGCAGATATTAAGGAGACTGTTAATCATCACGTAAAATTCCATGTTTGTGACAAGCCTACATTTAGCACCCAAAATAAACTATGGCAGGAACAGTAGCTCAGTTTTCTGGTTCATTGTGAATTACTCAATACAAGCATTTTGACTTTGACGTTACGTGTTTCAGAAGGATTGGGTTTTTTTTCACTACTTCACTGTATTGAAGCGAAATTGTCCAGATGAGCTGCTTCTTGCGGGCTAAAACCGAAGCTGCACTGCGTCAATTATTTAAACGGGGAATTAATAAAACAAGAAATCCACTTTGAGCTTTTTGCTGAGACTCAAACGCAGGCTCGGAGTCTTTCTTGCCAAGTATGGGGAATAATGGGTTCTTATACCACAGAACAGAGAATTTTGGTGGTTGAGTGACTAACAGTGTTTTATCAAAGGCCGTAATGGCTGCATTAGAGGTGGAATATTTTTGCTCAGCGTAAGTAATTACCTATAGTATAATAATTCTGCTTATAAAGATTTGGAATCAGACCGTGTGGCACAAGCCTAATAGGAAAGCTTACAGGGATACTGAAAACTAAAACTGTGAAAGAAAAAACAAGCAACTATTATTTAGATGCGTATGTTTGAACCTTTTTTTACTGGGCAGTATGTCATGCCATCAAAAATGCGGCTGCTGCACTTCTGGTTCTACTGTCTGTTTGCTGGGTTTTTATTCATTCACATTCTGTGCATAAAGATGTGTTGTTGTAGTTAATATGTTATATGAACAATAACCGCGTCTGGTGAAAGGCTGTCAAAGTGACAGCTTTCTACCAGTCAGTCAAGGTTTATCAGTTACGGCTAGCTGTAGTGTGAGGTAAAGTCATGGCAACAGCCATGTGCTGACTGGCTTGCCTGGAAATGAACAGTGAAAGGCGTGTTAGGTGGTCTGCTTTCTGGGTCACTCAGTGTTTATGGGAGTAAAAACACACGTGTGTGCACACACACAGTGGAGTACTTCCTTTATTTTTTTCTCTCTTGTTTATTTGTTCTTCATATGGATTTATTGCTGTTTTACTCCTCAGTCATGTGCAGCAATACCTCTGGATTTATTTTGCGAAGTAAGTGTTAACCACCTGTTTGCCAGGCATCTTGGGTGTTGTTTTCCCTTTTATTACTTTGAACTACAAAGTAAAGCACGGTGGATGTTCCCTATCCATCTCCACTCAAATTGACTTCCTTTCTACATGACCTTCATCCCCTTCTCACAGAGACAATGTTTTAATGGTGTTTATATAGCTTGTTTGTAGCCCAGGTGTTCGGTTGGACCTTCAGCAAGTAGAGGCTTCAGCTTTCTAAGGTCCTGATTTTGGATTCCCTATGTAGCACCCTTTCTGGCCCTGGTGTGGGCTCCTACCCTCCTTTCCCTTCAGTAACAACCTTGATAACTTTCTTCTTGTTCGTTTGGATTCCTACTCCAGCAACGGTGCTGCGCGTTTTTGACGAGTTACAGTGCTTGACGAGTTACAGTGCTTGACGAGTTACAGTGCTTGACGAGTTACAGTGCTTGATGACAAACAAGCTCTACATGCCAATAGAGCATGATGTGCCCTTTTCAGCGATCCCTGGATGGCATTGCTAGCCTTCAGGAAACTAAAGGTACCCACCCTGGAATCTCACAAATTTGTACCCGACTCAGACACGCCCTAGACACCTTGCTGAGATGCTCACCGAAGGCTAAGGTCCGTAACATGGTGAAATTAGGAGTAACAAACTTCAAACTTTACAGGTCAACAGAGCTTGATGTGCTCTTTCCAGTGAGGTCACTAGCCTTCAGGAAACTGGAGATTCGGACCCCAACATCACCAGCTTCTCCTCATCTGTCTTCTCTAAAGCATCATTTTGTTGGTGTCAATCATGGGTTCAGCAACTAGTCGACATCGAGCTTAAAGCTTTATCGCTGACTAGTAAATTTGACTAGTCTGTGCAACCCCTGCTTGGTAGTATCTGTTTGATTCGACTAGTACCCTTTGGAAATTTTCGATGTTCAGTCCTACTCGTTGATTCCGAAGCTTTCCCCACAAATTTGCTGCCTTAATAAGCAAACTTTATTTCGTACTTATTCATGAGGTGATTGTTTGGAATAACCAAATGATCTGTGAAATGATTTCAGTAATGGATTGCTAAACTGGTATTAGAAATCCTTTTCTCTGCTCTAGTTCAACATGCTTTTTGCATTTATACACTTATACACTTATTTATACAGCTTATATTTTTGTGACAGACACCCTTGATAATATTGTGCAAAATTTCCCACACAAGATAATGACAATGTAACCAAGGTCTGCTCTGTTACAAATGTGTCTGAATGTGTCTGATAGAGCATGGAAATGTCCCTTGTACAAAGCTTATTGCATTATCAGTGCTTAGACTGAGTGCAACATTGCCCCATCGTCCTCCTCTGCACACTACTTTCTCAACATAGCAAAGAATTTTTTTACACACTTTCCTCTCTACATTTACTCTTGACAGATGTTGATGTTATTGTTCTGAAATTAGACATTTTACTCAGTTTTATCTTTTGGGCATTGGAATAATTCACATCACTCATCATTCCATTGTTTTTACTCAATTTGTGCACTCACTGTGAACCACAGTCACGTTTACAAATATTGTCTTATAAATACATAACTGAAAAAATGACTTTCCTTGTCATATTACGACTCAGACTTTCACAGTAACACTTGTATAGGGTGGAGGTGGCTTATTGCTTGTGTGTTCATTATTGTGTACAGATATGCATATCGCTTGTATTGACTGAAATTTTATTTTGTTTCAGAGCCCATAGTGAGAAATGGCCGGCCACCCACATCTCACAGTATGCACTCGTTCCTGCACCAGTACACAGGCTCCTTTAAGAAACCTCCTCTGCGCCGGCCTCACAGCGTCATTGGAGGCAGTCTGGGCTCCTTCATGGCCATGCCTCGCAATGGCAGTAGACTGGGTAAGCCAATCATACAATCTTGTACTTGGTTAGTCAGCGCAAGGCTACGGCACTGGACTGTTTAGCCTCTAGTATATGAAGTGTGATGTATATATGGCTTGGTAATGTCATTTGATGCATCTCTCGCCTTTTTGTAAGCTTACATGTGCAAATGAAGACCATGGTTTCCAAATTTCAATATCAGTAAGGACTTTGCCATCTCAGACAAAACCAGTACTGTGTATAAAGTCTTAGGCAGGGATGGTGTGGCTGTGCTTGTGAAAGTGGCATATGGCACTGGAATAAATACAAATAAACATTATTAAAGTTACTGATTTAACTTTAAAGAAACTTTGAAGAAAGTGATCAGTAAACATTCACTGTTTACTTTAAACAAATAAATGGCTTTACGTATAAATACAAATGGCCTAAGCTCTTTGCCCAGTACTGTACAGGTATACAGAGTATTAGAATGTTTCACCACTGGCACAATGCAACATGCTCTATAGCCTCTATAAAAAGGTGGAACAGTATGTAAAGAAAAGTTGGGGCGGTAAAGCAATGCCATTCCTTCTTACAACACTAATAAGATGTGTCGGCATCAAAGCGGTGAAGTGTTTCAGGTGTTATTTTGTCCCGTTCTTCCTGCAAAGCTGTCTTATAGGGTGCAGTGGTATGGGGTCGTCATGCTTGCATTTTTCGTTGGAAAATTGCCCCCACATTCTTTGATGGAGACAGGTCAGGACTGTAGGCAGGCCAGTCCAGTGCTTGCATGCTCTTCTTCCACAGTGATGCATTTGTATGTGGTTTTGCAGTTGTCTTGATGAAAAATGTGCAGATATCCCTGGAAAAGAAATCTTCTTGAAGGCAGTATATGTTGCTCTAAGACCTCAGCGTACTTTTCTGCATTAGTGCTGTCTTCTTCGTCTTTGGTCCGGAGCACGTGGCGTCCATTTCTTTCAAAAACAGACCTGGTATATCAATTTGTCTGACATGGCCAAAAAAATGGCTAAAACAAGAGAACATGTAATGGAATAATAGATGACAGAACATGCAACTTAAACTTTCTTTGTTTTTTTATTAATTAAAAAAAAAATCTGAAATATTTGGACAATGACAATGCAGGGCCAGATGTGCACATTAATGTCATGTATGTTTATTATTATAATACTCGATAAAACTGTAGTTTATGTGCTGTTAGGTATTGTTTTTTTGGAATGAACAGGTTTATTGTTATTTACAATATTTTAAACGTTTATAATTGGATTATTGCAAGTAATTAAATCATAGTCATAGTTTTATTAAAGTTATATTTGGTATAGTATGAAGTAATCTGATGTCCCCTATATTGAGTTATTGTGATTTCTTCAATAGTTAACCAAATATTATTAAGCAATTTAATAAGTCTCAGCATTGGTGTTTGTAATCTATTTGTGAATCCATAATTTGTAGGAGCTTGCAAGTTCTAGTATAGTTAACATTACCAATGTGAACATATATAAAGATGTTGACGACATTGGTAATTAGGTAAAAAGATAAAGCCAGTTAAACAGTTATCACCCTTAACTGCCTTGTCAAACTCAGATGGATGGAAAAAAACATTTGTAATGAAAACCTCGTTTAACTTTTAAGTGCATGATGCAATTACGTTATCCATCATTTGTCAACATGTTGCTATTTTAATTTTTTGTACAAGTCACCATGTCTTTGAACGCACCAGCCACAACCGTGATTTATCAGGATTTATGTGGATTTGAGGAGCAACTGAAGTGGGATGCATATTTTCAAGATGCATCTTCAGATTAAAGGAACCGGAATGGTAGATGGAATGTAGCTTATATAGCTTCCATACAACTTCTGGAAGGTCTATGGTTTTGCTGTCTACTGACCGTTAAGTTCTGTTGAAGGTGTTTCCAAACTGGGCTTTTTAGATCACACTCTACTGTAGACTTGGGTTGCGAACTCTACCATCATAACCACATGGTTGTAGCCAAGTTATTCGCTCATTTCAGTTTGACATACAGTATATTTTAAACCTTGAACGTGCCGTTGTGTGACTTCTCCCCGTCATGCAGCGGCCCAGGCTCACATGAGAACTCACAAGCTGTATAGCCATGGTAATGATACTTTTTCACAGTTGAATAGCAAAAGAATGTCTTTTATTTACAATTAACTCATATATACAATTCTAAAATATTCATGGACAGATATAGTTATTTTGACATCTGACATGTCGAGTTTGCCTGTGGGCAGTGGAAGCAGAGCGCGGTAGTAGTAAAATGTGGTATCGTATCATTTTTAAAGGCATGATATCGCAATACTTTTCTAGGGTCAGTATATCCCGCAACACTACTTCATACTGTCTGCAATTAAATAAAAGTCAGCAGAAACGTAAGAAACGCTACGTTTTTATTATTTACGTTGCAGAACTTTGCCTTACCTTGTGCCACCGTAGCTGAAGAGATGTTTTGTCTGGCTTGTGTGGGGGTGTTCAGGCATGGAGTGAGCATGCTCTCACTGGCAGGAAATGAGTCAGAAGAAGGTTGCTAGGAGGTGAAGCAGCGGGAAGTGTGTGTCACTGCTCTGACAGTTCCGTCCTGCTGCGTTTAATGCTTGCTGTTGTGTGGTTCCCATACCCGCAGACCTATTTACCCAAGACACACACACACACACACACACGTGTCCAGACGTGTCTGCACACACACATTCTCTCATCTGTCACTGTTGACGTCAGACACAGACTTTGTGTATGTCTAAAAGAGAGATGCGTGTCATTCTTCCTGCGTTGATTATCTGGGATAAATCAGTTTGCTTGTGCGAGACTCAAGGTTTTTGGACAGTGAGCAGGCTCTCACTTGTGTAAGGTTTGGCCATGAGTTTGACCCACTTTCAGTTTTGCAGTATTTTCCGTGCACTCAAGAAAGTGGAGCAGCGTCTATGCCTTCCTCGCATTTCTAGAGAGACCAGAAAAGAGGACGAGGAGGGGCTTTTTACAGATGACAGGCTGACAGGGAAAGAAAATGAAAGAACACATTGGACGATGTGTTGGTGACAGAATGTTGATGAGAGAGTGAAAGTGAGAGAGAGGGAGAGAAAGACAGACAGACGACGTGTGGAAAGATTGAGGTTGTCTCCAGAGATTTGACACAGCAACTCATTACCTCTCAGCAGGGGCATACCAACTCTTCTGAGTTTATGGGGGAGGACATCCAAGGAACCACCCCCCCCTCCCAAAGAAAAAAAATCCCTTATTTAGTGATTTTACAAAGTTAATGACTGGACACTCTCTTGAACGTAGAGCTCGTGCCGTCTGTTATGGTGTCGCGTAGGTGCTTAAAGCAGCTTGTTGAATTAATCTCATCTGTAAATCCATCTTGTCCTCACTCACGAGTCATGCCTCTTAACACCTTCATTAGGGCAGCCTGAACCTGACTAAATACAGTAGGCCATTTCTACTAGAAAGTAGGCTGTTTTTTGGTATGTACACCAGGAGTGTAAATTTCGTGAAAAATAACAATTTAATCCTTGTATGCACTGTGAACTGCAGTACTGATTGGTGGAATCAAGCAAAAGCTAACAGCCTGAAACCCTATTAAACGTCACCCTACTTAAGGACCTGGATTGTTTATATTGAGGGGTTGACAAGTACAGTATATTCAATTATATGACCAAAAACCTGAAAGGTACAATGATGGGCTAATGAAAGTTCAGTATTCCAAAGTTTAATACTAGCATTACCCAAATTATACTAGTATATATGCCATGACCAGGAGTAGCTTTAACACGGTTTACCCAAGTAGCTCTCCAAAACCTGACTGAACCGGCATATTTAAAGATGAATGTATATGATATTTATTTATTTTATTTATTTATTATGTGTTTTTTTTGCAGCTGGTCAAATAAACAGGTCACGGGCCACCCCCCATCCATATACTCTGTCCCTCACCCCTTTCTGTTTAATTGGTTTCATTGATGTGACTGTGTGCAGAAATGCTATTCAAACCGTTCCCATTGAACACTTTGCTTTATGGTGATGCACTCCTCTCATCTCGTTTCCTTTCTTCCCCCTCCTGTCTTCTCCCTTCCCCTCTGGGCGTAATAGGAGAGGAGCGGAGGGCAGCTGGATGCTGTAATTGTTGGCCCTGAGGTTAGGCACTCTTTACTTCCTCAGTCAGATGAAAGGCTGGGGATGTGTTGCCATGGGGGGGGGTGCAAAGGGCCTCTCCATAAAACAGCCCCTTTTAAAAACTACAGCCCAGGATTAAAGCAACCACACCTTTCACTTCAGCTCTCGCTCATGGCTTCATTCTCAGTTAGGGGTGGGTGATATGATGATACAGTGTCGGTATCACAGTAGTATGAGCATATCTTGAATATCATCTGTTGTTAGAGAACATTGACCAACGGCATGGCACGTTAAACATTCTAATCAATTACAAAGTCACTGGAGGCTATGTGTTTTTATCATGAGCAAGAGGTAGCCACAAAGCAAAGCGAGTATAATGGCTGATCTAACCAAAAACAAATACAACATGCAACAAGCCCTACAAGGATAAAAGATAACGTGTTTTCCAAAAATGAAATTCTAAATTTGCTTTAGGAATAATGTGTTGGTGGTTATACGTATCAGGGATTTATGTCTTTTAAATATAAGCACATGAGTTTTCATTAAATTCTGGATTTTTTGGGGGGACATCAAGTGTGACTAAATGCAGACACAGTTTTGTATGGTCAGTAACTTGGGCACATGTCTTTGTGTAGTTATGATAGTTAAGGTATACTAATGGTTTAAAGTTTATAGCCTGCATGCTTCATTAAAAAGAGAATTAAATGCAGCGCCTGTGTGGTGTAGTGTAAGATTTCACAGTGTTGTCTAGATCGCGTGTCGTGAAGTATCATCCTTCCAAGCATTGCCCACCCCTACTCGCTCTTGACTTGTTTCGTCAGCAGCACTGTTGCCTCTTTTGCATTCATTCCCCCTCAGTCCCACACAGCAGGTTGAACGAGTTAGCCCTCTCTTAATCCCTGCCCTCTGGTTTATAATGTGTTTGTGTGTGTGCTACACAGAGCTGCTAGGGTTCTAAAACCCTGATTACATCATAATTTGTCCCGTTGGTCAGCTCTGATAAGTTGGATCATACTTTTATGTAAGAGAGTAGGCTTAAGGACATGAACACCACATATGCACACATGAGCACAGTTTTCCACGAACATAAGCTCGCAGAAAGATCCGTCCTCCTTCTTATAGTGCCTCCTGTACACAGCTTATGTTACTATGAATAGTAGTTAAGCTTAATGGTTTTAATGCTTCATTTATGTGGCAGTTACAGAATCAGTTTGAACATAGCTATTTTAGTTATATGCTGCATTATGAAAAGACTGGTATGTGAAGAAAGTTACCAGCAACTCTACTGGTCATACAGTGCATTAAATGCACATGCATTTTGTATAGCAGTAGACATGTCCACATTTGAATGTGTGTTGGAGTAATACTCAGGCATGAATAAGGTCTTTCACTGAAATTGTATGGTTAAGGAGGAAGTACATGTGCTTTTCCCCCCTCCCCAACACATCCAGTCACTCTCTTGCTCGGAGCAGTGCTAGTAAAACTTGTCTCAGTCTAAAAGCACTCTTGATAAGTTAATTGCTTAGTTGTAATGGACATAAATGAACAGTGCATGAAGACCATATTGCTGCTGAATTGCTTTTAGTAAAAATAATCACATGATGGATATTCATACAGTTCTGTGCAAATGGCCACAGTTTTCTTATTCAATTTCCAGTCGTGACAGACATTTAGTACAAGTTATTTGTTTTTTAGTGTCAGGATCAACTCATATTTAACAGACAACTGTAAAAATAAGCCTCCAGTACTGAATATAATATATAACATGCAATCTCTTAGTATTTAAATTGGTCTCTCTTTCACTTCCATCCTTCCAGTCTTAAAACCGGTTAGTTAGAGCTGTGTCCTCCCAACAGGTGTTCACAAAGGTGTCAATGACATTATTATTCTTCAAACAGATGCCAGCGTTCACATAAGCAACTGCCCAAGCAACTTTTTCATGTACACCTGAAATGGCAAATAAGGTAAAAGAAAGTGAATAATACAGGAATTTCCAGAACTTGGGTTAAAAAAAAAAAAAAAAAAAAAAAAAGGATAGACAAAATGGGACTCTTACCAAGATCATGCAAGACCTGGTGGCCTGCCAATTACTGCCAGATAAACAGTACGCTCCCATCTCTGAGAGAAACAAGTCAGTCAAGCTTTACTCTTGTTACCGATCTGAAAAGATCCACAGGTATATTACTCTCCAACAGACAGTTTAACACTAGGGGTCTGAAAAGATGTAGCTGTCAAGAAGCCCTTACTGAGAAAATATCTACTTGAATATTACAGCTGGACGTCTGAGATGTTAGGTTGTGACTGATGAGTCTGAATTTATAATTGGGATTATTTGGGTCGTGAGAAACAGAAAAAGTGACCGACTTCTAAGGCTGAACCTTAGAAATATTGGGGGAAAAAATATCACCGGCGTTGTGCCAGGATGGTCGCCAGTTTGTTTCTCTGTACCGAGAGGACACGATTGCTGCCCGGTCGCTATAGATGGGGCAAGTGTGCTCACTGCCCCCTAGTAAGTGTGTTCAATAGTGTGTGGTTGGTTGGTTGGTTGGGGTGTGTGTGTGTGTGTGTGTGTGTGTGTGTGTGTGTGTGTGTGTGTGTGTGTGTGTGTGTGTTTCCCTTCACGGATAGGTTAAATGTGGTAGACAGTTCCTCTGGGTGCAAGCACATTTGGGAAATTGTTCTAAACTCTAATTCTAATTCTGGAAAATGTATGCTTGCATGTAATGGCTTTACGGAAAGTTAAAAAAGATTTCCGAAGGGGTTTGAGGGCGTGCTTTCTCGTGAAAGTTGTAGAGTAAGTCATGAGTAGGTTATGCAGATTAATGTAACTACAGTATCTGCTGGAGCTTGACCAAAGCACAATTTGGCCAGCAGTGTTAAAAGCAGACTAAATAAAATGATTGCATTTTACAAGCATGTTAAAGTTAATCTGGTACTCTAGACAGTGTATTCTTCCGTACAGAGATAAGCAAGGTCTTCGGGTTCTTGAAAAGCGCTATATAAGAATAAAATATTATTATTATTATTATTATCATTATTATTATTATTATTATTATTATTATTATTATTAAACAAAACAGGCAGTAAAGTTTTTGGTCCAGCCATAGCTGTTCTGACGTCAGTCTTATTGGGTAGGTATGTGAATAAGCTACTAAATGATCAAACAGCGCTGTTTCCACATTTAATCTAATGAATGGATTTAGGTATAAAACGACTTCTAAAACTACAGAGGTGCCTGTGTCCTCATAGCTAGGTATGGCCATTTTTGGCAACATTACAGATAATCCTTGTTTGAAGAGGTTAGAAAGGTACCTCTCCTTCGCTTTCGAAGGGGATTTTTTGTGTAAATGTCTATTTGATAATATTTTAATTCAGCATCTCTTCCATTTCTAGATATAGTCCATGAAAATTTAAAGATGGGATCAGATGGTGAGAGTGACCAGGCATCAGGAACATCTTCGGATGAGGTGCAGTCACCCACTGGAGTGTGTCTCCGGACCAGGACACATCGGCGCATATCCATGGAGGTAAGCTTTGGTACTTTTGAGCTTTTGCCAGTTCACTCCAAATAAGTGTGTGCACACTAAAATAACAGCACAGACAGGTAGATAGACAAGGAGCTCTCAAGGAAAGGTGACACTCAGCTGGTTTCCTTTTTAAGTTTTAATTAATTTAATGAGAAAAGCATTAGTGCTAATCCTCTTCAGAAACGGTAGCGGAAAACAACACATTGAAGGCTGTTAACTACACGCAGACTTTTCTTGACATTCACCCATGGAAGCAGAAACAGCTTGTGTATGCGTGTGTGTGCATGTGTGTTGTGTATGCACATGCCCATTTGTGCGTATTACCCAGAATAACCACAGATGGAGTGGATATGTGTCATAGTTGACAGAATTATTTTTAGCTTTAGGAGGGTAGAGGAGTTTCTCCAGTTTTAACGTTTTCTCGCTGAAAATCTCTTTGTGGTTGTTACTGTGATTGTTAGCTTTTTATGTTCTTTGCTCTCTTTGTGTCTCTCTCAGCTTTTCTTTTTCACACTCACTTGTCACAAATTTTGTTTAGAGTGTATTTGGTAAAGAAAGGTATTTCTTTGAGAAATACAAAATCCATATGTCAAGGTGACCCAAATCAGATCTTTTTCTACTAATGTAACATGTTTTTTTTTTCTTTCTGTAGCATTGTAAATGGCAGAAATCCCATTGAATTTGGCACCTCTTCCTTATGTGTTACTAAAATCCGATACATAGCCAATATGATGTCTGTCTGAACAGGTAGAAACGACTTTGATGTCAGTCTAGCTCAGTCTTTATAATTTTGTACAAACCCTTTGCAGCAACATCAAAATGCCTGTCTTTTCTTGCTTTGCAAAAAATAACATATATATCTAACTAAAAGCTGTTCAAAATCAACCTTACTTCAAGGTTCGTTTGAAAAACGAGATAAGCAAAGGAGCTTTTCAAAGATTAGGAGCGTTTGTCCAGCATATATGCCACGGAGTTCTCTTTGTATGCCTACTAGGGCCCACCAGTATATTGGTTGGCTAGTAGGACTGAAGGACTAATAGTTTATATGTAAGATAAAGCCCTTACTATTAACAGTGTTGTTATACATTTTAAGTGGGAAAATTTAACCCATCATAAAGCTTGTGAATCGCCTGTAGGTGAGTTAGACCAATTTACTGCACCAAACACCCAACACAGCCATAGTTTACAGGCAATAACTGAAACCTTAAACTAGGAAAAGTGGATATGCTGATCTTCTTGGCCCAAATAATTGGCCTGGAGCTTAATATATAGAAAATAAGTTGTGATTTGGTAGTAGCGATCTCCCGTGTTTTAAAACCCAAAGCAGCACTGCTGTTTCTGATCCACTCACACAAGCACGACACACACTAACACACCACCACCACGTCAGTGTTACTGCAGTACTGAGTACAAATAATACCTGCTCTGTGGTGGTCCTGTGGGTGTCTTGACCATCAAAGAACAGGATGAAAGGGTATTAACAAAGTATGCAAAGAAACAGATGAACTACAGTATGTAGTTGTAGAACTGAGTGCACCTCTGTGGTAAGTGGAGCTGATAAAATGGACAGACGGTGGTGGCTTTAATATTCCGATATGATCATGTACTTCCAGTTATCAGAATTATTAGTCAGGCCCTATATATAAACATGCACGCACATGCACTGCACTGAAAGTGAAGGCATACCTTCATTGATTGTCTTTGTACAGTCTAGCATTGCATGAACATCACTGAAATGCAGTTCATTTCATCAGAGTTTTTATTTCATGACATATTGTTGCTGATCTCATTACAGAGTAATTGCTGGTTGCGTTAGTTTTTGCCCCCTGCTGTTTTGATTGTGTAGCTGCAGGCTGAACCTGTGTAACGTGAACATAAAGCCATTATTTTAGACTGAACGATGTTCACTAGTCCATTGTTATCAGTCAACTTCCATTGTGTTGTAAATGTAGGTTACATGCTGATGGATATTAAAGCATATTAACTAGGCTAAGGCTAATGCAGTTCAGCAGAGTAGAGAAAATGCATCTTTTATTTTTGTGTCTGTATGTGCTCAGGACCTGAATAAGCGTCTGTCTCTACCTGCTGATATTCGGATTCCTGATGGTTACCTGGAGAAACTACAGCTGAGCAGCCCCCCCTTCGACCAGCCTCTCAGCCGCCGCTCACGCAGGGCCTCACTGGTGAGTGCAAGTGTGTGTTTGTGCACACAGATGGGTCAGTGTGTGCACCTGTAAGTGTGTTACTGTAGTCTGAAAGCATAACTATTGAGTTACAGCCACATAGTCAAGGATTTGTACAATGTGTATATACAAACTGAAAGAAAGGCAGCCTGTCTTCTCAGACTTGTTCCTTGCTACAGAGTTTTAGCCGTGTTTGTCATCTGATAATTCAGTAGTTTTTGCTTAACATGCAAAGGGTAGGTCATGTAATGATGGAAATTAGGAAGTGCATTGGCTAAGTATCAGAAATGCCTTTTGAACAATGTTAACTTACTCTTTAACACAGTCATAATAATGTTCAGCATTTAAATATTTGTTCAAATTCAATGAAAAATTACACACCTGAATGTTGAAGATGATCATTCCAATGTTTAAAGGTCCCTTTTCAGTAAATCCATAGCCAGGGGTCCCCATTCCTTAGGGGCTTCCGGCCCACACAACTGAAAAGCTTTGGTGTCCCACAACTTCAGTTGTTTTTTTCTGATACACAAATTGTTTGGAAGTGCTAGATGTCATGTTAAAGCTGCAAATGGAGGTCAAGCTCAGTGCAGTTTAGTACATCTTAGATGCATTGTTAATATGTTTGGCGTCCAAGTGATGGTGTAAATTGTTCAGATTTACAGCTTGATTTGCCTTCACTATCAGTGGTGTATTTTCTTCGATTTGGTTTATGCAGTGTTTTCTTTAAGATGATGTGGTTGCTTCACTTTTAGATAGTTCATCCTTTGGAACTTGAAAAGACTTTAAAGACTCTTATTTTAACTATTTGTCTTTGATGGATGAGTTCCATACACTCAAAAAGAGGAGCATTTTACACTGAAAATATTAACAGCTGGCTCTGCCATTCTGCCAGAAACTTCAAATGTAGTACTATTAATTCGCTTGATAGTTTTGTTGCTCATAAACATTTTTTATATGAATAAGAAAACAATGTTAGAGTAGATAAGAAGTGCTCTTTTCCATGATGATTGAGTTGGATGGGGTTTTTTTTCTGCTGGTTTCCATTCCCCTCCTTGTAATTGAACACGGCACAGCAGCATAAGTTGCATAGCAACCCACACATAGTAGACTTTGGCGTATCTGTCAGAACAAATCTTTTATTTGACATGAGAGGTCATGATGTGGCATGCCACCTTTTGAGAGGTTTTGTGTCAAACCAGTGACACGACTGTGAGTCATGCATCTATTAACTTGTGACGACACTTGATGCTGATGCTCTCCATGTGGTTGGTAATTCCCTTACAGTGACTCCGCCTTTATTGGCTGTGCTTAGTTTTCATTTTAAAAACCTCTAGCATCACACAACATGTGGATCAAAATCTGTGCCTTCAGCTGTCTGTAGTACTTTAGTAGAATTGCTTGATTTAAATAAACAGATGGAATAAAATTGACCTTATTGATAAATCGTCAGTGATTCTTTTTTCTTTTTCTTTTCTTTTTTTTAATTTTAAAGCAAATGATGTTGGAGTCTTTCTGCACCTGTTAAGAGCTAGATTGCTAGATTGCTATTTACAACTTTATGTTGATTGACAGGTCTGTGCCTGACACGTTGATATTGTAAAGCGTGATGAGTGAGTGATGTCTGCTGTGTGCAAAAAATATCTGAGATTCGTGAGAGGAAAGGTAGTACAGCCGAGAGTGTTGTGTTTAAGCACTATTACCTGATTTCTGCTGTGGAATATTCTGGCATTTAGACTTTTTTTTTCTCCCCCACATCTGATTAGACTGATAATAGGAGCAAAAAACTTTCTAATGCAGTTGTGTTCATGAATAAAATAAATACATGGTTGAATGAGTGAATGTTGACTTACTTAATTGACTTAATGTTTAATTAATACATTTAAGGATACTTTACCAGCATCTGTAGTAGGATGCTTGTATGTTTTAGTGCTGCAAAGATACGCTTATGTCTGTGTGCACACAAACGAAACACAAACATAAATGAACTATGACTTACTGCTGATTGTAAAATTGTTTTTCATGTGCTAATAATAAAATTAGCCTGTCACCCAAGCTGACCTTTTTTCAAAGTCCCCCGTAATAATTAAAATCATAGCTTTTATGTGTATGTGGGTCAGGACAGCCAGATATATCCTAGATGAACCCTGGGGAAGGCATGTCAGCGTTCACCTTTAAATGGAAATGCTTTTTGTCTTCTCATATAGACTTTCATGTAGTCATAGACCTTCACTGACAGTCTTGTAGTCTTTAAACAAATGCAATTTCTACGTTTCTACAATCGTCCTGCACAATGATCTAGTATCGTCTTCAAAATAACCTATATTTAATAGCTTACTTGCATTCCTCAGAGTGTCTCAAGGCTGTGAAATCAGGGTTTTTGTACTCTGCTTTCTACTTCACATAAAAATTTCTCTAAGGCCATGAAGGACCGCCAGCAGTCTCATCAATATTCATACTGCCTATTGTGCCTCCGCGTCTTCACCCTTTTCTGAAATGGGAGTATTGTCAGATGATGCATTTTGATTTGTGGAGTGTAAAAAAGGAGTGGTCTTACAAACCAAAACCAGCAAAATAATTATTTTCATGAACGGTACCAAGTGTGTCTTGCTAGATATGTAAACAATACATCTAAGACTTAACTACTTGTCTTTGCCTGAACACCCAGTTTTACTGGACTGAAAAGGGAAACATATTCAGATTATAATAGCTTGCCTAACATCGCTGCTTCAGAGACTGAATTGAAAGCATTAAAGGCAGTTATATTTGATTGTCTGTCATGTTGTAATTCCACATCAGGATATTGCAGTAAACTTAGTTATTGCAAAGTAATAAACTTACAAACATAATTCAAGCAATGCTGTAAAGAGGTTAAACTTATTTGAACTAATTTCTGACTCCTGATACAACATTAACCAGTATCCCCTTCAACTGGGGATGAAGTCAGTTAACCACAGTGTCAAAGAGGGCAGCATGTTCTAGCACAGCGTAGTCCCTGTACACATGCTCTCACGCTGTTCTTTCTGTACCTAGCAGGTTTTGCATGTGAAAGGCTCCCTACTCTGGTGTCTGCGTTTTCTTGGCGTCCATTGTTCTTGGCCGTCATCCGTCTCTGTCGTTCCCACCCCACCAAGCCTGTGTGTGTCTGTGTGTGTGTGTGTGAGAGAGAGAGAGAAACAGAGGAAGAAGGAGAAGGGTTTGTCTGTGCAAGTTTGTGTTCTAGCGCCCCCTGGTGCTGTCTTCTTGATTTGAAGCTTGTGTGCTTGTGATTAATGCCTTTGTCTGGGAAGTGAAATTGTCTGCAGATATCAGGATATCAGAGCCATTGAACGCACTCTAAACACATGTCTGAATGTGATAAGGTCTGTTTAGGGTGTGCAGGCCTGTTGAACAGCAGCTGCAGCTATATTTTATTACTGATAAACACTCTTGCTCTCTTTCTCGGTCTTCAGTCAGAAATCGGCTTTGGGAAACTGGAGACTTACATCAAACTGGACAAACTTGGAGAGGTAGGAGATTTATATGGAGTTATTGAACTTCCATCCACAAACTGAACTTATTGCAAATGTAGTAAACTGAATATATTTATACAAACCTAACATTCTTGCAGTTATGTTGTCATAGCCTTCTTTGCCATCTACTTTTAGTCCAAGTTAAAACCTGTCTCTGTTTTAGGGGACATATGCCACCGTTTTCAAAGGCCGGAGCAAACTGACTGACAATCTGGTGGCTTTAAAAGAGATCCGATTAGAGCATGAGGAAGGGGCGCCATGCACAGCCATCAGAGAAGGTACTGAAACCTTTTTCCTTTAAGGGTTTTTTTTTTTTTTTTTTTTTTTAAATGCTTTGTCTGTCATGTGGTACCTTGTAGAAACCTTCACATGGTGATTTTGTTTTGTGCTGGTTAGCTCTCACAACCTTGCTACAAATTTTTATCTCAATTTGAAAAACAAGTTTTTCATCCCTGAAAGGCCAAAACTGACAAAATCACATTTGATGATTTGACCCTAAAAAAGAGATTTAATCTGTTGTTGTATTTATGATTTACCTTTTCAACACTTACAGATATTACCCCATGTAAATTATTTCTTGTTACCCATACAAACAACTTATTGGTAGTTATTGTAAATAATATTGCACTGTTATGTCAAAAATGTCTGCTAGTCAGTCTGCAACCTCATTCTTCATGGGTTTGGTCACTCCTGGCATACACTTGATTTACAAATTTTCCCATTTTTTTCAGACCAGTTGGAAAAGGAATCAATTTTCAGCTGTTTCCATTCATTGTCTACAGTGTTCGTTTTAATGAGCTTTTTGCTTTGATGTAGCGTAGCTAGCTACACTCACACAGATTTATGTGAATGAACTTGGTGGTCTTTATTTTTTTTTTTTTTTTTTTTTTTTTTTTTTTACTGTCGAGAGTGTTAAAAAATATTTATAACTTTTGACAGATGAATCATGAAGTGATTCATGATCTCCACAAAATACACAGAATGTTATAAAACCTCATTTGTAATACATAAAGTGTGTGTGTGTGTGTATGTATGTGTGTGTGTGTATATATATATATATATTTCTGCAAAATAAACGTATGCAACAAGTTTCTAGAGATCCCACACACACATACTTAATAATGATATCTTTTCATTCAGTTAAATTACTCCAGGCCTTTAGCTTAAGCTATGATAACTTATCAGCACTAATCACATACTCTATGATAGCCTTTGCACAGCAAGTGAGTGCTTTTTTTTTTCTGCTTCTGTTTCAGTGTCTTTACTGAAGGACCTGAAGCATGCCAACATTGTTACTCTTCATGATATTGTCCACACAGACAAATCCCTAACCCTTGTCTTCGAGTACCTGGTGAGAGACCCTCTTACCCCCCACCTTTTCGATCATATATATATAGCACAGTGCTATATTGTGTTTTCCTAACGCAATATGTGTCTAACAAATGACATATTCTGCAGGATAAGGACCTGAAGCAGTACATGGATGACTGTGGGAACATCATGAGCATGCACAATGTCAAGGTACACAAACACACATGCACTTGTTCACAGTAATGACAGATGCCTTTGTGGTATCAGAACAGTTTAGATACATTTGAATGTATTTATGAGGTTTATAGCTTTCATAAATTATACTAAAAATATGACTGTCGTTAATCCTTTTGGGTTTTTTGTTTGCAGATTTTCCTGTTTCAAATTTTGCGAGGGCTGGCTTACTGCCACAGGCGTAAGGTTCTTCACAGGGACCTGAAGCCACAGAACTTGCTCATCAATGAGAGAGGAGAGCTGAAGCTGGCTGACTTTGGTATGCTGCGTTCATGTTTGCATTTAGGACTAAAGATGAGCACAATTGGTGGAAAATTGTTTGTCTATAGAATATTAGCACATGAGTGTTTTTAAAGATAGAAGTTGCTGTG
>CM067474.1:21580845-21677437 GCA_034552555.1 Semaprochilodus insignis | reverse complement strand
CTCTCTCTCTCTCTCTCTCTCTCTCTCTCTCTCTCTCTCTCTCTCTCTCTCTCTCACAGACTGGACACTGAAGGAATTGAATTGTTGTTGTCCTTTCTTAAGGTGAGTGCAACTTTTCAGTTTCAACATAATATGGCCCACACTTTAGTCGCACAATCTCAGATCAGTTATTTAAGCTGTCTGGTTCTGCAAACTTCTTCCAAGATTGCTTATTTGACTCTTTTCCCCCAGTACGAGTCCAAGAAAAGAATTTCTGCTGATGATTCAATGAAACACTCCTACTTCAAGAGTTTGGGAATGCGGGTGCACACGCTGCCTGAGAGTGAGTGAACAATACACACACACACACACATGCACACACACACACTCCCTCCCTCCCTCCCTCCCTCTATACATTAAATATGCAGCACACATAAGCCCTCTCTCATACAATGTGCTGTGATCCTGCAGGTATATCTATATTCACATTGAAAGAGGTGCAGCTTCAGCGAGACCCTGGCTATCGGAACTCTTCATACCCGGAGACAGGTTTGTATATATTGTGTGTATGACCTGTTAACTTGAGTCTGATGTCAGTAATCACAATTGGAATCTTTTTATTGGCCAGATGCAAAATTGGTGATTGCATAAATGGACAATCCAGAGTACATATAGATACAATACAGTACAGTACAATACAATACAATACAGAGTCACAGAGGTTTATTCTAATGAACTAATAAATGCCTTTATGCCAGACAAATGTCTTTGATAAGATCGAACAGGTTCAATAAGATTAGTCAGAAGTCTGTATTACAGAAGGAAATCTAATCTAGGTTTAGGAATTGTATCTTTTCATTTTACAGCGTCTTA
Organism: Semaprochilodus insignis; assembly: GCA_034552555.1. Taxonomy (NCBI): domain Eukaryota; kingdom Metazoa; phylum Chordata; class Actinopteri; order Characiformes; family Prochilodontidae; genus Semaprochilodus; species Semaprochilodus insignis. The sequence goes on along the minus strand of CM067474.1, from coordinate 21,676,585 downwards.
TGTCAAGTAAGGAAGTCTTTTTAAAAACATCTATCTAGCTAGACAGCTACTCTTATCAATGTCCAAAAGGTAAAAAAGTTAAGGATATATTGTCGCTGCTCCTCGGTTTCAATTTCCATTTCCCAAATGCTTTAGCCACAGTGTTAGCGATACTAACAGAATTCCTAATAATAGTGTCTGGCTCTGTCATTATTCACTGCAATCATTGTATTTTTTCATTTGAGGGGATGGTGGAGAATGGGTCTGCAGCATCTGGGATTTTAGTTAGGAAAAACATCTCACATGTGCAACCTGTTTTGCAATATGAATAAAGGTACCACCTTTAGGCTTGTTAGAATGAGCTTACACTGCCTGTCACAGTTGACTAAACCAATAGAAACACATGGTTAAAACAGAGGTTAGGACATCACTGGGGTTATCCTAAAAGTAGGACCATATTTCGGAATTTTCTTTTAGTTAGGATGCTTCTGTAGTGTTTACTCGTCTGGAGTTAATGGAGAAGATCATGAACTTTTATTCTGTTATTCTGCAATAGCTTCAGTCCTACCTGAAGTAATCTGTAATAATCAGGGTCCTGTTTAAGACAATTTCTGACAATGACCATGTTGAGGCCTTTCCCATTGACTCACATTCATAGGTGGATTTGATCTAGACATCAGAGACTTATGCACTAATCTGTGGAGGGCATGCCAGTTTGAGTGCACGCTGTCATTTAAACCAAAACAAACAGTACTAAATACTAAGATATTCTGAAACTCGTGTAAATGTTCCAGTGCCTCAAATGTATCCTGATATGCAGTGGAATATTTTGTATTAAATCTGAAAAAAGCTAAATTAAAGCATTTAACTAGTGCTGTCAGACTCCAGGCCATGTATATCGGCAAGGCACAGACTAATCTATCTGCTGTATTGCAGTGTGTTTGCTTGTCCAGAAGGGGGTGTCCTGTGTAATTGATTTAATGTATTTATTTATTTATTGATTTATTTTAGATTTATTATTTATTTTTACACCTTCATACTCGTTTATACACTTACTTTTTGCTGCTACTTGTTGTTATATAATGCAGTGCAATAGTGTTGCTGACTTTTTTGTCTGGCCTTTTGACTGCAGCAACTAAGTGCCCCTCTTTCTCTCCCTAAAGGAAACAGCAAGAGCCGAAGACAGAGTATGCTGTTCTAAGCTTCGCTCACCCGTGCACTCACTCTCATGAACACACTCGTACAAGCACACACACAGACACACAAGCACACACAGTGGATCAGGATGATGGCTTTTGCTCAGTGATTGTCTCATATAGACTAACTGACTAGCCCCCTCCCCCACCCCCAAAACCGCTTTAGAGGACGTGTGTGTGTGTGTGGACATGAACGGCGGGTAAAGGGGACTGGTCAGATCATCTCTTCCCCATCCTCCGGTGTCCAGCATGCAGCCAGTTTCAGTGATTAAACTCACCAACGCCCCTGACCCCTCTCGGCTTCCCTCGTGGGTGGGTCGGGAGATTAGACTGTGCGGAGGAGTGTGTATATACGTGTGAGTGTGTATATTTATTGAGGAGGTCCGTGGGCTTGTTATTTTTTTGCTGCTAATCGACTACTGTCTCCTTTTAACTTCCCCACTCTTGGGCGACCTTCGTGGTTGCTGCGGACATGTTAGTACTGCCGTTGAGGATTTCTTTTCTTTTTTTTTTTTTTTTTTTTTCTGAGTAATTGTCAATGATGTTGGTATTTGCAGATGTCATTTGTCGTTGCGTTGGGTTTTACACAGATGGAATGCCTTTAAGGTTTTTTTTTTTTTGGCCCTCATTTTGAACTGCATTCCTGGGTGAATTTAAAGTAGAGAAGCTTTGTTCCTACAGATTTTGTGGAAGCTGTACAGAAACTGCCCGCTCCATTCCAATCTGCAAACCTCAACCTTAACATTTCAAATGACCCCTGGCTCAAAGGAAAGACCCTCCTCCAGTCTTTCAGTGGGCCGTGGAGCTGGTGAACATGCTTCTTCTGGGGGTTGCTCTGGGCTATTCTTCGGCAGGGTGACGAAGCTCCTAAATGAAGACTGCTTTTCGGAGGTGATTGAATCGTTCATCGATGGGTTTGCGCTTGCCTTTACATTTCCAAACGGTGTTGCGGAGCAAAGAGGGGGAAAGAAAAATACAAGCTGTGAGAGGAGAGCGAAAACACTGGACCAGCAGTAGTCACGTGACCTCGGCAGAAAAAAAAAAAGGACTAAAGACCAGACCTAGCTTCTTCATCCTCATTCTCCTCTTTCTCCTCCTCAGTGAAATACTTTCTGCTTGAACTGAAGTGCTTGTATGATTTTATTGTTATTATTTTTTTTTTCCTTTCCTTTTGAGAGCTAATTATCCTAATGCATCGTCAGTGACTGTACAAAAATCCTACCAGATCTCCTCTGTAGCTTTGGATTGAGTGAGAGAGCGGGTCTGTTTGTGTGTGCGTGTGAGTGAGTGAGTGTGTGTGTGTGCATGAGTGAGTGAATGAGAGAGATATTATGGAGATCAGACTGTACAGAGCCTCGTTACGCCATGCCTAGTGAGGTTTGTGAAGACGAGTTAGTTTCATTAACAGTATTAAGAGAATTTTCCTAAGTTACATTTTGGTTCTTCTGTGAATAATGGTATAATGGTATCTCAGTGTGGCATGTTGGAGTCCGGCTGTGTCACATTTGTGCTTGATTTTGTTCAGAAGAGTTTTTTAAAAAAGAGATATAGTGCGGAAACATACAGGAGCAACTACAAACAAAGGACAGCTGCGTAGGACCAATACCTTTTTTCCAGCATTTGTACACATGAAGAAAACATTTCAGAGGTTTTAGATTCAACAGACAACTATGTTGTTTTTTTGAACTGACAGTTATGTTGAATTAATATTGTGATTTTTTGCGGTTGATTGTGACTGGAGAAGCGTGCGTGTATGTGTGTGTATAGATGCATGGAACGCCTGGTGTGTGGTAAACCTCGCCTCTGTGGAACACTGACTCGCAGTTGAAGCTGTCGACTGAATTGACCATTTAACTCTTTCTACTGCAGATATTTATTTCTCTTAATCAGTGAAGTAAACATGGTCTGTTTCATACGGAATACACTGTGTGGTCTCTTTTTTTTTTTTTTTTTTTTTTTAGAAATTTGATGGTGCAAGTCTGCGTGTATGAGTGACTGATCATGAGTCATTATGCTTAAAGTGAACATCGTATGTCATCACAGTCATATTGATTACACCAGTCATATTGGTGTAATGATACGCAAAATGGATTTAATACCACATATTGGTCGGAATCACCAAAGGCCCCACAACATTATTTTAATTTTTAAATATGCTCAGTATAGCAATAACATATCTCTCCATATATTGTTTTTTCCTGTTTTCTACAAGCAGATCATACACCTAGAACTCACTATTCCTGTTGGATTCACTACCTGCACACTACCCTCACCTGGCTAGGTCACCTGGGAGAGGTTGTCTGATTGTTAAAAGACCCAACTCCTCCAGTGACCCAAAGCATAATATGAAAGCAGTCCAAGAGTAGGCAAAAGAAGGGGGTCACTTCATCTAATTATTCATGGGCCTGACTGTACATTAATATTTGCATTGCGTGTACAGCTTATACTAGGGATGTAACAATGCACAGATTTACTGGTTTGATGTGATTTTAAATTCTAAAGTAATAATTACATTTAGTTTAAAAGATTATCTTATTATATACTTCACAAATTGGTGTGGCTCAAACAGATATTTCTGTAAACATTTCTAAACTTTCAGTGCCTGCCGCGCGGCCCTCTCACAAAATAAACCCCGAAAATCACAATCCTCGAATTTAACATTTGTTTATAAACAGCCTAGTCATTTTAGTGCATTGAGTGCATAAATCCCTCCCCACCCACTTTACTCTTAACAGGAAGCACCCATGTACCTAGTTTTGAGCACTGATGGTGGTTTGACCATTAATGTCCGGTAGAAAAGGTTCAGAATGTCTTTTTGCATTAACTTTTATTAATCCATTTAATAATCACGTCTGTCCTAGCCATGTGAGTACATGAATTTAACAGCCGTATGACACAACAAAGAAACGCCTGTTAAATGAAAATGTCAGTTTCGCTCTTGGCCATAGTTGTGATTGGTGGGAAACTACACTGTGAAATGTCAGAGATATCAACCTAATAAACAGTGAACCATATAAACACACATCATACTGACAAACACAGAATTGTTGCAGTAGTTTCTTTTTGGTTGTCATCCATATTAGGATTATAGCAGTGATTATGAGCTATGGCTCATCCCACCGGACACATCTTCTGTGAGCATGATATTGATGTGACAGTACAATGTTCATAAAATATCATTAACAGACTTTAATGATTGTATGGTGCCACACAAGGTAGTTGAAGCTGTATTATAACATTTTAGTGACTTTTCTTTTGTAGAGCTCCGCTTTCAGTAACTGTCTCTGGTCATTTTTATTTAAAATCCATACAGTTTATGATCCATACAGTTTTAATTTTATTTTTGAGGTCTGCTAGAATACATTTACATGCCTCATACTGTCCATCTGTATCCACATCTGTCTGAAGCACTGTTAGAGCTGCTGTGTCTTAGCCACACCTTCTGATGAGCCCAGTGTGCTCTGATGATACATACTTGTACACAGAGAAGGCACAGTTGGTAGCTTAAAGCACAGTGCGTGCAACCACCAGCTGTGGCCAGTATCACAATGGTGTTGGTTCTGCTGTATGAGCCTGATCCTGAAAGTCAGGTAGAACAAGTTGGTTGACTCAATCCACCATTGCCAGCTAGACTGGAGCAGGACGTTTCAGCGTGGTACGTTTTAATCATGAGGCCAATCATTCTATGAGTAGAGAGCTTTTGAGCCATTTTGTGCCATTTGTGATTTTCACACAGAGGAATTTGTATTCTGCATTTAACCCATCCGTGAAGTGTAACACCCACATACACACACACACTAGTGAATACACACGCTAGGGGGCCGTGAGCACACTTGCCCGGAGCGGTGGGCAGCCCTATCCACGGCGCCCGGGGAGCAGCTGGGGGTAAGGTGCCTTGCTCAAGGGCCCCTCAGTCGTTGCTGTCGGTTCAGGGAATCGAACCGGCAACCCTCCGGTCACAAGGCTGGTTCCCTAACCTCCAGCCCAGTTTTAGAAAAGGTTAGAAAAGGTTCAGTTTTAGCTGCCTGCTATTTTAGTCTGTTGTGTGAGGGTGTTCCAGGCTTGCTGGTAGATGGATGATAAAGGCTGTGTTACATGATGAGGTTACCTTGTAATAGAGAAAAGGGTTGGAACTCCAGGAAGGCGATTTAGGCATCTGAGAAAAGTGGTTTCTGTGGGAGGAAGTTTCTCCCTCTGGCGTGTACTTTGGGCTTTATAACTCTGTAGACTGAAAAGCTGCATAACACAAAAGGAAAGGGGACACAACAGGAAAGCGTAATAGATCTCCTTAAACAACTATTTTACAGCTTTACAAACTCAATTTTGGCCACAGTCGTGACTGGTGGGATTACATGTGTTCTATTAATAAATTTGCCATTTTGCACATTTGAGATTTCATGAGGACAGCAACAACACAAGAACACAGGCCAATGCGTAGCATTCAATGCTTTCCTTTTATTTAAAACAACTTTAACAGGCACATTTTCTTAGAAAGCAACAATATAAAATTAATATGAGAATACATTTTGTTTTCAATTCCTTAATGAAAAAAAAACAACAACAACAAAAAAAACCCCAAAGCTATTACAAAGCTTCTTCTTTCCAATATGGTAATGGAATTTCGTCTATTACAAAAACATTTTTTTTTTGTTTTAAGCAGGAAAATAATACATATACACATTCTTACACAGAGAAGGCACAGCCGGTAGTTTAAAGCACAGTGCATACAATACATTAATATACAATACAATACCAGACAAATTAAACAGAAAAACCTGATTCACAGCCTCAGAAAGAGATTATAAAAACCAAAACAATGAAACTAAATGAAAACTAAAAGGCTAATAGGGTCCCTCTAATATGAGCTGTAATGAGCGTCCACTCTTAGCCCTCGGAGCTCCACTCAAGTGGGTGGATGTCGAGATGCATCAGAGAGAAGAGAACATAAAAGCACCAAGGGTGGGGTTATGGGGGTAAAGGTAGCACACCTGGACGCTCAAGGTCTTTGGACTTCATACATGAGAAGATACACAGGACTCTGTATCGACACACCCAAGTTTAACAGCGTTGCCACAAGGATGTATGTATTTATATTTAGCCGGGTATGGTCGAGCGCAACTCTAGCAGGTAAGGAAAACTGATTTAAGAAAAAAGAAAATTTTTAAGAAAAACTTTCTTTGGAAGGAGCTATAGATTCTAAGGCTGAGTTTTTATCCACCGGCTCACTGCATTTCTCTTCCTTTGGCACAGGTAAAGTCATGTGAGCAGTTTGGTGTACAGCCTGAGTTTTGACTGAGTAGGACTGGGGAAAAAAAGATTGCTATTTGCATTAAAATGTTGGCTGTGGTTATTTCTGTGGTATAGTTTAACCACAAGGGGGTGTAGTGCAACCTTGAGTCTATGCTGACTTTTTAGCAAGTAGGCATGTATGTGTTTGCAGAGAGTAAGTGGTGAAGAAGGGGTTTGGAATCAGGATTTCTGAGCGCTGGAGGAAAGGAGGAGAGATGACGAGGAGGATGAGGAGTCCAGGTTGGGGAGAGGCACAGGGAGAGGTCCGTTCAACAGAGTGGGGAACTGTGGAGAGAGAGAGAAAGAGAAATGCAACATTACAGAGCTGGAATCAGGCAAGGACTAACAAAGTAAATAGAAAATGACCTTCAGTGTGGTCAAAACAGCCAATATATGACAACACTAGAGAACAATGGGAGATATTGTGACATTGTGATGAAAGGCTATAAAAAGCCGTGGGCAATTATTAAGTAGAAACAGGACAACAATTTTATGAAAAAAAAAAACGAATAAAAAGTTATAGACAAATGTATATAATGTTGTTCCTGCTGTATTATTGCTTTGTAACATTTTGGATATACTTGGGACTTGTTTAATAAGAATGTAAACTGGTAATGAAAGACATTTATTTCTCTAATAAAAGTGGTATTAATATAGTGTTGATATACTATCTGGCCAAAAAAACACACACTCTTTGATTGGATAATTACTGCAGTGATTAATATGTTTCAGCTGGCAACACTTCTTTTAACCCTTACTGATGCAGTGAGTAGCTTAAACAACCACAAGGGATGTCGTATCCTGTGTTTGTGGGAAAGATGTTACTGTGTGCCAGAAGAGTCAAATTATTGTCCTGCATCAAAGCAAAAAAAAACGGCCAAGTAGAAGCTCAAATATCTGGAATTGGGTCAAGAACTGCCCAACACATTACTGAAAACCTGGAAGGAGTGTGGAGAACCATCAACTTCACAGAAGAAAGGTGGTTGGAAATCACTTAAACACTTGGAGACGTTGAATGGGGGACAGCGCAATGTTTAACAGTGAAAGCAAGAGCATTTCCACACACACACACACACACACACACACACACACACACACACACACATACAATATGATGTGAATTCAGAGGACTGGGACTAAACAGCTGTGTGGCCATAAGAGAACCACTTATTGGTAAGGCTAATCTTCGATTGGCTAGAGAGCATAAGATTAGACTCTGGTGACTGGACAATTGAAAAAGGTCATGTGATGTGTTGAGTCTAGATTTAGCCTATTCCAGAACGATGGGCACGTGAGGGTAAGAAGGGAGCCACGGGGAGAGGTGATGCACCCATCGGGCATTGTGTCCATCATACATGCCGTGTTATGATCTGGGTTTGATTCAGTTGGTCAAGTCAGCCGACCACTTGAATGTACTGAATGACCAGGTTATCCCATTAATGTATTTTTTCTTCCCTGATGGCATGCGCATAATTCAGGATGACAATGCCTAGATTAATCAGGCCGGAATTGTGAAAGCGCATGAGGAATCATTTACACACATGAAATGGCCACCACCGAGTACTGACCTTAACCCCATTGAAAGTCTTTGGGATGTGCTGGAGAAGAGTTTACGGAGTGGTTCGACTCTCCCGTCACCAATACAAGATCTCAGCCAAAAATCAATGCAACTCTGGATAAACCTAAAACGTGTATTGTGATGTCATTTATTATGACTGTATTGCCACGCTGTACACCTTTAACTAGCACGTATGTTTGTTGAGCTACAAGGAAACAAGGTAAGCGAAGTTCATAGACAGAAATAATACCACAAAAAGAGGCAATTGTCAGTTGTGAAAAAAGGCCTGGAAACCTAAGCCTACACGCTTCACCACTGACGGTAGCGCCGTTGTGCTTCTCCACAGAAAGAGCTCCGAGTTGTCAGTGGTATGAAAAACTATAAGGAAAATAGACATGCTTTATTACAAGTGGCGGTCGTGGCGGTGTGCTTGAATGAAACAACTACACAAACAGAACCAGATGCTTGCCTTCAATGACTAGCTTTTTCAGCCTCTCACACACAAACATGTACATAGTCAGCCCCTCATGACCACTAATGCATCACGGTAATGCTAGGAGAGGAACTTCCTGTTATGAGAGAGCTGACCATACACACAGAGTCAGTCTTTTTTCAGTTATCACCCCCTCCCTTTTTTAACAGGAAGCTGCCCCCCTCCGTATCCAATGCGGAGAGGAAACATCTGTAGCTTATTTCCAAACCCTAACACGCACACACACACACACACACACACACAGATACACAAGTAAATCCTTTGCCTAAAAAAAAAAAAAAAAGCTTATGGGAATAACATGGAGGACCCATATCCTACATATTTCTAGTATTTTTTTTATGTTTTTTATGTAACCAAAACAGGCATAATTCATTTTCACGGTACCCTTATCTATTTTTAGTGCTTAGAATTGAACAGACGATTTGTATAGGGCCTTGTACAGGGACTATGTAAATGAGTTCTGTTCAGATTGACAGTACTGTACTGTGCCCCATTCAAAAAAATTCAGACTGCAACACTGCTTATAAGGTCAGTGTAAATGGGTGGGGCTAAACTTCTGTAAGCTGAATAGGTAGATATATGTAGATGTGCTGCTTTTTAATGAACAATTCATTGAAATCAGACTGTTATGTTTCCATATATGGAATGTGCACTAGGGATGTGTACAGATCCTCGAGTATATGGTTAAAGGGGAACTGCAGACGTTAGCTAGCTCCACAAAAGATACTTTTCTGACACATAACATCTTGGCACATGGTCACCTGTGGAGAAAATACCTTGTGCAATAGGCACAAGACGAGTCCTCATTTGCATTCATTGCAACACTTGTTAGGTTATCTGTGGAGGAAGCCTTTGTTACTCATCCACTATGAAAATCTACCGATTTCTTTTGGCTACTTCTGAATAATAAAACATGTTTTCAAGTGGATTCCTCTGCATATGGCTGCATTTTTGTGCGACGCCAATGCGGTCAGCTAAAGAGGTAAGCCTACAACTTTATTTTTGGCCAAAGTCTGTAGGATTTGTGGCAGTGTCGTTCCTTCCCCGTGGTTAACTGGAGATTCGGTCATGAACTCTTACCGATGCTCGACTAATCAGTATGTTTAAAAACTTGAACAGGGTTTACATACTTTGTCAGATTCTTGAATCCGATTTGGGTTTCTGTGCAGTCTTTTAAATTCTACCATTTTCCACAACTGATGAATAATTCAAAGTCATTCAGAGTGGTCTGATGTGAAATGCTCTGTCCTTCTTGAGCCAGAATTGTTAAGTGGTGGTGACACAAACCACACAGATTAATGCCTCTGTAAGTCCCCCTACCAGTCCTCGTTTTTGGTGGCCGGTCTCCGGCTGGAGCTGTCCCCCGGAAACGGACCTGTGCTGATGGGCAAACATCTCATGCTGTGTCTGTTTTGGCCAACAGAGGGGGCAACTGCTACCTCCTTACCACTTCCACCACTTGCTCAACTAGTGTTGGAGAATACTGCTGTGTAGCACACATTTCAAGTGAGTCCACAACATCACCTCAGATGTCTTTTCAAGACATGCGGTAATCCAGGAATTAAAGGCAGGGGTGTGGTGAAGGGACTACTTGAACGTAGCTCATATGTGATCTAAAAATAGTTTATCTTTTTATTATTATGTCACTTTTTCTGCCATCTGTATATGACACAGATGCATACATTGATAGCAGCGTCTTTGTCTTGCCAGACCTGGAGCTAGCCCAGGGGTGTGTTTAGGGTCTGGCTATTGGGCTATAGCCATAGGTTTTTCTTCTGTAGCCATGGTTTTCCTTTTCTGACTGGCAGAATATTTCATATGAATCGGAATTATGGGCTCATACAACCACTGAATGTGAACGTGGTAAATGTATCCCTGCCTCATCCCGCGCCTTTTCACTTAGTGACTTAATTTCTAAAAACCAACAGGTGAAAAATCCTGTAAGGAGGAATGCAAGAAATAGAAATCTTCTATTATTATCTTTGATTTTCTGACTATATGACATTTTAATGACATAAAGCTATCACAATAAATGGTTAAGATCATACTACCTGAAGTTTTACAGTTCTGAAAGGGTCTTGGTCTAAATATGTGGACTATTCATTCTTGCTGTAAAGGTATACACAGGACATACTTACATAACATACTTTTTCAAATTTACCACTACTTTACTCTCAACATTACATATAAAAACTCAGCAGACAGTGTTTGGTCGGGAGTTGTGGATAGTAAAATAAAATGGGTGACGTCTGGTTCCATTCACCACCACTGTAAAGAAATGTGAGCCAGTTTCTCTAAAATGAAGCACTTTGCATCAAATCACTGTGAACAGTTTGTTGACATTTCACCTACTGCATAATGCAGAAATGTTCTAAAACCGTAAGGAATTCCGCATTAAGAATGGCACACTTGAGCTTCCTTCTGTAGACCGAAAACCGAAAAAGGAAAAGAATGGTTCTTTGAAAGAAAGAAGGAAAAAATACATGCACAAACCAGGAGTTTCCCCTACAGCCAATCAGTGAGCAAGAAAGTGGTCACGTGACCAGTCAGCCCGCTCCCTGTGCCATTGCCTGGAGAGGAAGTGTGAGTGTGGGGTCTAGTCAAAGTGAGGCGAAAGTATATTATTAACTGTCCCTAGCTTTGTCATGAAAGTTGCTGTGGTTACCTAAACAGTTTCCTGTTGTGATGTTTGCGACAGACACACCCTGCCCCTCACAAAGCGACATATCCCTAAACACAGAGTACACACACACACACACACACACACACACACACACACTCGACAGACAGCAGTCTCCCCTGGGCCAGAACAGGAAGTATCCACAGGATTTCCCCTCTCGCTCACATGAGCAGTGAAACACGACACCAAACAGAAAACGCGCTCCCCAAGCAGAAGCACATACGCCGCATATGCCCTACACACGAACAATGATTCTCACTCACATATCAAAAGCTCGCTGTTGTTTCAAAAACCTTCTACTTCCTTTCATTACCATTACTCAAATATTCCATCATGAGCCCACCAATAGAAACCATCCAGGATGACCTGGAATCAGATCTCACTGCATTTACCAACAACACAAGAAAAATGTTTTTTTTCTTCTCCTATAAAGTTACTGTTTAGGAAAGATTATTTTTTGTTATAACAGCGATGATATGTAAACAGACAAACGTACCACAAAAGCATCATTTACAAGGGCACACACACACTGTGTCCCCTGTAGAAGAAAAAAAAAGCTCTGATCATCTGCCCAGTGCTCATGATAGAAAACCCAGATAGTCGTCTCAGCACACAGGCTTCCCTTGATTATAAACCCAGGGCCACACTCTCTGTAACATTCTTCATTCTTCTCATATCTACTTTTACTTAGCAAAGAGAGAAACTCAACGAGCATTTCAAAGAGCTCATATCATGGAAACCAAATGAAACCATGTAAATTTTATTACAACAGACTTTGACATAGTACATAAACATTAACTTAACCCGTGCTATTAACTCCATACGGTCCACAGAATTTGTACAGTATATGGAAACACAGCTGTAATTGAATTAATTGGTTCTGTAATGTCATTCAAACCAACATATTTATCTACTGCATGTCCTCTTATTCAGACTACAGCAGTTTATCTCCAACTATTCATACTAGCTGGCACAGTAACCAAATTTTAGCAGAAAATTATATGAATTAATTGAAGTTATGTGAAGAAACTTGAGATAACGTAGGTTTCGAAACGAGCAAGATGGAGAGATTTAACCTCTGTTAAAGAGAATTATCTTTACAGCCATTTACTGCCTTTTCATGCCCATGCTGTTGGCAGGTAATAGGGAACGCAATCCCACCAGACTGATGTGCAGAGCCATTTTTTTTGAAAAAGCTTTGGATTCGGCATTTCAGAATGTCGAAAACAACCTTTGGAAAGCTATGCGCCATGACCGGACCACAAATGGATCTGTAGTTTGTTTCCAGTCAAATAACAAGAGAATCGGCACTGCATTATGCAAGCTGGCCACTTGTGCGAAGGGTAGGGTAGTGGGCGAAACACTTGGAGTCAAGGGTAACGTCTGTTCACTGCACTCTACACTCTGCATGCCAACCAACAGGTTCAGGTGGAACATAATAGTGTGACTTATGGCTTGATATGTCGTCGTTTATTCAACACACCCTTTCCATCACACTTTTTCAATCATCCATCCCATTATAGAAGCACACTAAAGCACAGCCAATCAGAAAAAAGAAACGTGTACATAGTTCAATCTTAAAGGCACATTAACAGACATCTTAATTCTAAGGATATACAGAGGTTGATGGTAATATAAAAGTTGTTTGTACTGATTTTGGTATGTAAAACCACAAATATATACCTATATGTAGGTTTGACACTGGGAGACATGCAAATGATTCAAGTTTCACGCTCAGCCGCGCATGTGACGTGAGCAGGGACAGGCTTTATCGCTGTACCTGACTGACCCAACAGCCACGATTGCGGACGTTCAGTGAGCAGCGATGCCCTCCATGAGTCATCCTGTTAGTGCCAGCACCATTGGCAGAAATTCATATGAATTACAGAATTATTAGCCCTTCTTTTCACTTTAATAACCGCATGCACTCGAGCTGACTTGACTTGACTTGACATGGACTCTACAAGTTTGTCCAAAGGGCGCTGATGAGTAGATCAAACCTAACCTTTAGCAACTTGAATATTCATTCATAATTTTACTTAATAATAATAATAATTTATTAAATTCTAAAAACTTTCTGCTGTTTGTTTCAAGTTTAAATACAAAAACACAGATTTAAATGTGGACCCCATAGTATGTGTTCATTAATTACGTAACTTTCTTCATCCCACATCTACTATTATTCTCTCACCAATTCCTCTAATAATGTCCATGAAGAGAACAGCATTCCGGAGCTACTGGATTGAGTGTTTGTGTACCTGGAAGAGGGATCCGTGTCCCTGTAGTCTGGCTGGGCTGAGAGGAGCAACGGGACTCAGACTGCTCCAGAAATGAATGGAGGAGAGGAGAGGGCTCGGAGCCAGCAGCAAACCCGAGGGAGTCTGGAGATACAGGCAAAAAGACACACGGACACAGAGACAAATCCAGGTACAAGGTCAGTTAGTGCTCAGTGATATATCATCTATACCGGTGTCACACAACAACACTACATTTTTGTTAGTAGCGATTATTAGTGCATGTCATATGCCCAGTTAGTTTTTGATAGGACAGTTTAAAATACATAAAACACTAAACACTAACTATGTGCAGCTTTCTGTCTGGTTAATGTTTTGAACACAGTATAATGATTCCTTTGGTAGAGGAGAAATTCCTCCACTGGATTTGTAAGCAGAGATGAACGTCCAGTGGGCCTGAATGGCATCCTACTGGGGGGACTCACACATGTCCTAAGCATGTTCTTCAGCAAGAAAAGAATAATAATTATTATTACTATCATTTGATCATTAAGAAAATCTTTTGACTTGCTGGACTCAAATCATTGAATACATTTTGAATATGACATACTTGGGGGGCTCTATGTAGAACTGGCTGACATTACAATATTTATCGTTATCGTTATTAAAAATTACATCTAAATAAGCTCCCTGGACAAAACATTGGTCACCTTTGACGGAAACATACCTAATAGCATGTAACACCTCCAGGAGCGCAATTAACAGCTGTGATTAGATTTGGCATGGGCTGGACAAGTTTCTAGATGTGGGTCACATCAGTGTTCAGCCACTCTTGCATCAAAGAATGGTGTAGTTGGGCCAAATTTGATGGATGCTTTCCCTGGCACAATCTTGAATGCAATTTTCTGTAGACTGGGATTTGATACACACCTGCAAATTCAGCTACTTCCTTCACACTATGGTTTTTGGCACGCCCAAATGCAGTCACTCCTTTTAGTCAATCATTAACATCTGCTTTGGTGCCATTTTCCACACATGGAACGAGACATTCACTGCACTGTACCACCTCTTCTCAGTCTATGAATCCAGTCACTCACACCCTGCAGGTATTTATATAGCCCCATCATGCTCGTTCAGCGCCATCTGCAGGAGCCTGAAGTTACCAACATCTTAGCCAACAACTCAAGGTGATTAATTTTTTTGTCTGGTGAGCTTATGTCACAATTTACATTTCCCATGTATTCTAAAATGCAGAACTACTTTGTTTGTTGTTTTCAAATAAATATTGTGAATTGAACGTCATAAAAAAACGTCCTGAAGTATCATGACAAATCATTTTGACATCTTGCCTACCTCTAGCCCTACAGCTTATACTATTAATAACAAAAAACAGCCATGTAGGGCTGAACGATTTGGGAAGAATATCCAATTGCGATTTTTCTGATCAGTATTGCAACTGTGCTATAAATTGCAATTATTTTCTGGGAACCAAAGTCCAGGTCTGTTATTTGGTCAGTAAGACCAGAGCATCCCCCTTTCCAGTTAGCAGTGGTTGGGATGTCACAGCATATAGTTGTCTGGCTGCCTCTGATTGGTCTACCTCATGGACAGGCAGTTTACAAGCTCTGATATAGAATCTGTCAGCCATACAGCACTGTTTATAAGACCATGGAAGCATGATGTCATTAACTATATTAATGCAAACTCAAACATCAACCGATCCTGTGCTCTAATTTGAAAATGACATGATCATTTTATCAGTATTTTATCTGTACTGCACTACATTAGGGTCAAAGAGAAGAGACTGCTTGCTGCTTGCCCTTGGTGGAGAGTGTGTGGGTGCTGTATAGCTCTTTGTTTTTGGTGAGAGGAGAAGCGTTGCTTGTGATCAAAGTGCATGCTTCTCGCTCTCTCTACAAGCCGAGACTGTAGAAGATGAACTTGCTGATCTGGTTGTAGATTTGGTTACTACTCTATTATCACACACAAAAAGCTGGTGTGAATGTATAACCTAATTATATAATCAAATTCCGTTCAGCAGAAGTTGCCGCAACTGTACTGTTTCTGAGAACAGGTTTTGGGCCAGTTCGCCTGAAGACCTTTAGCATTAAAGTAAAAACTGAGTTCAAAAATGCTGATGACGCTAACAGAAACTAGACACCCTTACCATTATCCGATTGAAGTCATGCTGGTTTATATCTGATATTAATTTTAATAAAAAGGAAAAAAGGGACTCAAACCATAAATGACTGTACATGGTTCATTTCAAAGAATCTGTTTAAATGGATAAGTGCAGCGCAGTCTATGAAAGGTTGAATAAAAACTGTATTCATAGTTTTTGATAGTATTATTTTATTACTGTGTCAACACTGGTTCTTTTTTTGTCAGTTCCAAGGAAAAATGTCTGGATTTATATTTTTGTCATATTGCCAACGTTATCTTTAGGAATGGCATCATTCATTGTTTGCCACATTAGCAATCTCTTTACAATCATCACTGCACTCCCGCTACACAGTGTTGTGAACGTCCTCGTGATAAAACACTTCTAGGAAACACGACCTTGAATGATCTTCTTGTCTGAAAAATGATTTTTTAGAGAGAGAGTGAGTGACTGAGTATGTGTTTATATGAGTGTGTAGTATCTTAAAGGTCAGGGATCTTGGATTGGCAGGTTCCTGCTGTAGAGACACATACGAAATTGATTTAATCTGTCTCTCTTTCTGTCCCATGTCACTCCACTGTAGTGTGCAGGATTACGGGCATATGGCTTCACTTACAGGTCTCTTTCCTCCTCCTTTCACTTTTAACCCCCCTCCCCCGTTTGTCTGTCTCTCTCCCCCCTTTTCTCTTTTTCTTCCTGTCTCGCTATGTCCATCTTTTAAAGCCTTGCCTCTCACTCATCTGTTTCTCTTTTAATGTGACCTATTATGGTATTTTTTAGTTCTCATATTTTTTTTTACTACTAAAATAGATTTAGATGCTTTAATGTTCCAAAAACACAATATTTTTCCCTCATACTGTACATCTGCATTCACTCGCTCTTTTAGAGCCCTTGTGTCTTTAAGCCTCGCCTCCCGATGATCTCAGTGGCTCTGACTGGTCAGCTCACCCACTCTGTAGTGCTCTGAGTGGTCAGCCACTAGAGCAGATGACAGCGATAATAGCATCCTTTCAGAAATCCAGCCCTCTCAAGCGAGCAATAAGGACTGTGTTACAAGATGACATCACCTTGTAACAGAGAAAAGGGCTGGAATTCCAGGAAGGTGTTTCAGGCAGAAAGTAAAGTGGTTTCTGTTAGAGAGAGTTTCTCCCTCAGACATGCACAAGAAGCTATACAACACAATAAAGGAAAGGGAAAAAAACAGAAAAGCATAATAGGTCCCCTTTAAATATCTACACTAGGTGTGTTACAATAATGACTTTTACGTGTATTTATTTTTGATTGGGGGTGTGCGCAAGAAAATATGCACTGTGAATGCGCTGTAAATTGAATGCAGATTTTATGCTTATGATTTAAGATTTTCGATATTTGACATACTAACAAAAACTGGAACACTCTGTACTGTTTAGTTACAAGACAACAATGTATGATATCTTTAGCCTAGTCAAACAACAAAAATTCACCCAATGATGCCTTTGTTTGTATCTAAATTGTTGTCTTCTGAAACAATTATTTTAACTCAGGCACTTGTTTACTCATGCAACTAGATTTAAACAACAAAAAAAGAAGGCACATTTAATGTAGCTGACTCTTATGCATCACATATATTGTGTTGTGAACTTTTTGTACAAATGCACCTCACAATATGAGGGCAGAAAATCACACAACTGCACATGACAGTATTTGTCAGTATGTGGGAAGAGTCAGCAAATACAGACGGGAATGTTACCTGTGCAGTGAAGAAGGCTGGTGTGAGGGACCCTGAGGGCAGTGCAGGGCTGTTAAGAGCGATGGAGCCCAGGTCACTTCCTGAAAGCAGTATGGAAGGGGCTGAGATTTCCAGACCTTTGGGTTTTCGAGCTTTGGGAGGAAGTCCATTGTTGCTGGCCCTCCTCTCAGGGGGCGTGGCCTGGTTCTGGGCACGCTCCCTGTGGCCGGACGATAAATTGAGAGGCTGAGCGTTCTGCTCTGATTCGTCCGTGCGAGCCTCAGGACTCAGGCCGGGCCTCCGCGTGTAGGACGGACTTGAAGAGGGGGAGGGGGAGCGGGAGGAAAGCGGAGAAACTTTCGAGCTAAAGAAAACCTCAGAGGAGGTGGGTGCAGGAGAAGATGGGAGGGGCACCACCTTCTCTGAGCGATTGGTGACGAACCGAATCACGGTTGGTCCTTCTTCGCCTCGCTCCATCCCTCTTTGTTTCTCCACTTTGATTGGATGCAGCAGTGGAGGCTGGCCCTGGAGGGAGCTAACGGTAAATGATGAGTACAGGCCAGAGTGAAGGTATTCGTTCCTGCAGGTGGGGCTTCTGAGCGATGACAGAGAGAGTTTCGGAGACTCCTCCCCTTCTCCACCATCAGACTCTGCCTCCTGCAACATGACCCCGCCTCCCTCTCGTCCGAGCTCCACCGCCTGAGGGTCCATTTTCAGGATGTCGGGAAATGAGACGAACTTATAAACAAACTTCTGTCCAATCACCTTCTTTATAATGTTCTGGAAGAGAAAAATTGAGACACAGGTTAATAAATGTCGTTTTCTAGGTCCCCTATGTCACATTCGACCTGAAATGACTCAGTAATGACTGAGTAAACAGATAAACCTGTGGTGTGTACATGTAAGCAACCAGCAGCTTATCAGCCTCAACAAACACAGTGCTGAATGTTGTTACACATCCAAATTACTCAAGTCGTTTGTCTCATTTGGGCGTCTTGTTTATTCATGCTATATCTTCAAGCATCAGGTTCTGCTGGAGTTAAGTAAATATCACCATCGTTCAGTGTCAGTAGTAATGACTTTCACCATTTTTCCTCCTTTTGGAATGTTTTTCTAACGTGCACAAAATACTGCAGTTACAGATTTTGAGCATTTTTACTGCTGCTTGTCAGCCCACACCGCCGACGTGTTAACTTCTGTCTAGTGGGTCATACATGTGTCAGTGCATGTGCAGGTCTGAAACTGCTTTGTGGTCTCATTTATAGGTACTGGTATCCCCATCCCCATATGAAGTTATGTGCAAGTATCAGCACCGACATAGACATGGTATTGTACTCATGCAACACTATATAAAATGAACCATAGTTTTGTAGAGACACACACAAACTTTTAAATATGACTGTATTTTTGATGTGTTTCCAACTTCTCAAAAGAATGTAAACTCTAATTGAATGTACAGATGATGAATCATTCTACTATGCAATTAATCTATTATAAAAATCGCAGTAATCAATCTATAAGTGTCATGATAGATACTTTATGATACATGAAGTGTATGATTCATGAAGTAAAATAAGACTGAAAACCTAAAATGAAAAATACACATATTCTTTTGAGATTGCAATTATTTACACTGACTTCATTTATTTCCACAGTCATTATATTATTCTGAAGCAAACAAAATGGGAATAAATTTTGCTGGGTGGAGGCAAATAGCAAATGCATTCACTGAGATATCACAGGGTTTATGAAAGTAATAAAATTCTGACTTTTAACTTGGTGCTGTAACATGTTTGGAGGGCAGTTCTAAGTAAAGTTTGTTTATTTGATGGTTTCAGCATGTATGCTGAACAATTTGGTTTAGTTTTTCACTATTATTAATATTAATACCATCTTGTAGCTTTGCTTAACTCTACACATGATCCTGTGTAACAACGGGCATTTGTGTGAGTATAGATTGGACAGCACAGACCAGTTTGGCCACTTTAAAATTTCAAACAATGAACATGAAAAGACAACGCTAACCGCAATTATATATAAATAACAATTACTCGTCAACTAAAATTTTGCGATCATGATGGTTCTAACCTAAAACTGCATGGTGCTTAGCGTGGTGCTTATGCATGGGAGTGTCTAACCTTGTCGTAGTAGTAACGCAGCGCTCGGCTGAGTTTGTCGTAGTTCATGTTAGTCTTGTTCTTGCGCAGGCCCCAGAGTTTGGCCACCTCCTCAGACTTAAGCAGTTTAAACTCGCCGTCGTTGGACGTCCAGCAGATCAGGTGTTTATGGCTCTGGTCCAGCAGCAGCTGCAGCAGGAACTGCCACAACGTGATGGCACTCTCCATGGCTGCTGTACATACAACACAGACACACAGAGAGGAATATTCTGAGTATCATCAACATCGTCTACATCCTCTGCCTCCATTTATCCTTCTTCTGCACAAAAGTTGATTTGAATTACAAACAATACACTTGTGTTCTTGGCTCTGACTATGTATGTATGGGTAACTGAACATTCATTTCCAGTAAGCACACACAAATAATGTCATACCAAAACTTCCGTCTACTCTAATGATCAGAAGCAATCTACACAATGTTTGTTTGTTAGGAAAACAAAGGTGCAATGAGGACACAGTTTAATGACCCTAAAGAGCTTTACTGAGCTGCTGGGGAGACTGTGGCACATTTGCACTGTACTTGTGTGTGTGGGAGTGTGTTTTCCTAAATGTCTGCTGATAGCAAGATCTGTCTGCTGTGTAATTTCACACATTTTCTCACTTCTGTATCAGACCGTCTGTCTAGAGTTCGCAGTGTCCATGTGTGAATATTTCAGTGTGCAAAGGTTTCTACTAGGACACAGTGTAATGACCCTAGCCTGTCTATCTAGGGAAATATGTGAAGAAAAAAAAAAACAAACACAAAACTGGAGCTTGAAAAATGATTATATGATACAGAGAAAATGGAATTCCTAACTACCATGCAAGACCTAGTAGACCACCAAACATGGGATAAACAGTACAAGCTTTCATCTTTGAGTAAGAGAAGAAAATCAAGCTCCAGTTTTGCTTCGGCTGTGAAAAATCACCCAGTCTGAGAAGACAACTCAACACAGTGGGTCTGAAAGAATGTGTAGCTGTGAAGAAGCCCTCACTGAGAAAAGGAAATAGACACAAAAGAAGAGCCTTTGCAAATGAAACAAGGAATCAGCTGATATTATCAGAACAATGGACTGACTGCACCAAACCTCAACATCACTGAATGTGTTCAGGATTACGTAGAAAATACCACCAACTGCTAAGCCAGAAATTGGAGGTTTGGAAAAATGCCCCTTCAGATTTATCTGAAAAGCTAAAAGCAAATCTCCCATGAAAAATGGAAGATGTGAAAACATCAGAGTGGACACACTAAATACTGAAATTACAGATGGTGCTCCATCTGGATACTTTATTAGCCCCCTTTCACCCTGTTCTTTAATGGTCAGGACCCCCACAGTAGAGGTCTGCGTGGGACTGATTGTTTTCATTCCTGCTCCCACCCAATACTGCCAAAAATCTGGAACATTTGTCCCGCTCCTAGCCACAGCGTAGATATTTCAGGCCGCTCCCGCCCACAATCCCATAACATCCATTATTTGACATAGTCTGTATACCGACTGTATCAGTTTCCCCTTATGTTAATTATGCGTGTTAATTACTGTGCGATTATTATCATTTTATATAGATGACAGATATTCATTTGCTTGATTTTTCTACATGCATATATTGCCCTGCTCCTGAACGCACTGGATTGATTAACTGCTCACTTTTAAACCACCACATTGAAAATCAGTCCTGTGCTACAACATATTATGGTGGGACCATAGAAATACAGACCTCTACTCCACAGGACCCCAAGCAGGTATTATTTGGGTGGTTGATTGTTCTCAGCGCTGTAGTGCACTTTAGTGCATCAGATTCTCTGCATACTTCGATATTCATCTCTTACCCTGTTCTTCAATGGTTAGCCCCCCAAGTATCACCACAGAGTGGGTATTATGTAGGTGGTGGGTCTTTCTTAGCACTGCAGTAACACTGTCATGATGGCAGTGGTGTGTTAGTGTGTGTTGTGCTGGAAGTGAGACAATGGCTAATCTGTTGTTGCACTGTTTGTGTTTGTCGTCCTCTTGTCTTCATCAGTGGCCAGTTTCTGCCCAAAGGACACTGTAGGCTGGATATTCTTGGCTCCATTCTCAGTCTAGTAGTGACAACGAGGTGTTTAAAACTCCAGCAATACTGCTGTATGTGATCCACAGTGCAACACACAGTAACACCTTACTAATAGGTGGATCATCCTCACCCAAATAAGGCCTGAACCGTGGTAGTTCATGGCTGGTATAAAAGGCTGCAAAGATCAAGAATCAGATGGACTACAGTCTGTAATTGTAGAACTACAAACTGCACCTATATGGTAAGTGGGCCACACAATGAGCATCACTACAATAAAGTGGGTTTGAATATACATCTTTACCTTTTAGGGGTTATGTTCCAAAATGTGTTAAAGGCATTTAAGTTTATTTTAGATGTTAATGGATATTAATCTAATTTTATTACTGGTAAATAATTTACATAGTTTTTATATAATTATTTCTTTTTGGATAAATAGTGTATATGACGGCATATAACGCTATATAGGACTGTAAGAAAACAGTGTGGCTACTCTATCAGGCTCATAGACACTATCATGCTAAAACCACACATTCTACTGCAACCACGTTTCCCACAGATACATAGTCTAGCATACAAATGCTGGACTAAGAGGAACAAACCTCTTCTCTCTCTCTGAACAAAACCGTCGTTCCTGCCCTCCCTCTAACTCGGCAAGCATTTCCTGTTCTGTTGCATATTAACAAACCGTCTCATAAACAACAACAGACAAACCCCACGCTGACCTGGTGGCAGCCACGGCTGGCTGTAAACAGGCCCGTCCCAGCAACCTCTCTGCTCCGCCACTGACCTGAGCACAGATTGCAGGATGTGTGGGGGCATGACTGAGAAGAGGGGCAGGGAAAGAGAGAGCTAACCTACACAAAGCCACATAAGCCCACACGTGGACAGACAGGAAATTCTGCCAAGGTAAATGTGGAGTTTGTCCTGTTCTCAAAGGGTGGCAAAGGGTGCTGAGCTGGAGCTGAATAATATTGGTAAAATTTAATATCATGGCATCAGAGTGTCAGATGATATTTAAGTTTGCAGTAATAAAGTTAATAAACTAATGTTTCCCTGGTCACTGGCTCTTTGTCTTAAAATAATGTTTGACAGACCTTACAAACCTGAGCTTGTTTTTACTGGGCTGTTTTTACTTTTTCCATATTGTGTAAAACTACATTGGATAAAAGACTTGGATGCAATATATAATCATTGGTAAAGTTTCCAAACATACCATTTACTTCCCAGCCCATAGAGTCCATGTTATAGGGGGTTTTCCGGTCTGGACTGCTTTTTGAATGAAGCTCAATGCAGGGCAGCCTACTAGAACTGAGCTCATTTACATATCACAGTCTTAAAGGCACAGTAACAAAACGGTCCTGTTTAATTCTAAGGAAAAAAGAGAGGTTGGGAAATATTCATGTAAAGATAAATTGTGACTGTTCTTGGTACAAAAATCCCAAACAAGCATTACAAGTGGACCAGCAAGAAAATATCGGACAACATAACAAGAAACATGTAGGATATGGCCCTTTATACATTAACCTTATACATTATTAATTTTTGGACTTGAACACTGAATATAGTATGCCTGGCTACTGGTTTATGAGCTCTGCATTATTAGGATAAATTTAATCACTTATTAACTTATCAAGACAGCTTTGAAAAATGTAGGATACAATACACTCTTTTAAACTGCAATTTCAATAGATAAAGTATTAATCACTCAACCATAAAAAGACACATCTGCCCAGAAAATACACTATTTATTGTTTATAATGATACTTAAATCGTTATGCAATAATACCTCAATAATGTTGCAATAACATACGTTGCAGTTTATTGCCAGTTTTCAACTGAACATTTTGTCCCCAAAAGCAGAAAGTGACACCATCTGTTTTTTTTTTTGAGGTAAAGTTTCCAGTTTGTTTATAATCATTTCATTTTTACTGCAGCAAAATGGGACTGTCAAGCAGACACTCACTAACACTTATAAAAAAAAGTTATTAAAAAAAACTTAAGTTCTTTTTATATAAATCTATTGTTTATTATTTATTATTTTATTACTTTTTATTACTGGTTTTTGTGTATAAACACAATATTGCCATGCAAAATACTGTGATACTTTGCTGTATTGATCCCCCCTTCACCCAAGTACAGGTAAATATCACCCAGCACTAGGGCCATGCTGATGAAAAAGATGCAGACACAATGAGGAGACAATAGAGAAATGAAAAAGAGGAGAGGAAACACAAAGGGAAGAAAACAGAGAGAGAGAGAGAGAGAGAGAGAGAGAGAGAGAGAGAGAGAGAGAGAAGGGAAAGCAAGAGGATGCCTCAGCTAGTGTAATCATTAACATGGCCCGAGCCCAAACTGGAACAAAACTGTTACTGGCAGAGGAGAGTGAACTGCAGAAACCGATACACACATTCTCACACACACGCTGAAATCGCTGGCAGGTGGCCCAATGCAGAGATAAGAACAGTGAAGCACTTCAGCTTCACTGAATGAGTTTGAAACCGTACCGCTACACACAGTCCGAGACAGGACAGAGACAGGAATCTGCCTCCACAGGATGTTCACTGAGGTACTGCTTCAAAACACTCAAATTCAAACCAGGTTACAGTACCAGCCCCTGTTCAGGCCAAACAGACACTGAAAGCCTGGGCGCTCCACGCTGCCACGGCACATGAACCTTATCGGGTTCGAATAAACCTGATTATGTAGGCTGAGAATGTGCTTTCAATTTCACTAAAACATCCTGAATTTATTTGATTGATTCTTCTGTGTGATGCATTGCATCAACTAGGACTGTTCCTAGGGATGCATAATCGAAATCGGCCTAGAACGGAATGGGCACAGCAATTGTGTCCAGAAATTTTGATTTTGGCTAATTTGCGTTGCAATTCTGGGAAGTAAAGTGAGGTGGGTACGTGTACTCATACTGTACTTGAAAGCTGCCATTACACTTGTACCACTGTGTTGTAGTAGAGGTGGACAACACAGCATAACTATAACACTGCTTCAAGAAGTCTTCTGGACACACAATATGTAACATTTATTCTTTTCAGACATCTGAGAAAAAAAATGTAGTGCTAAACAATAAAATGAAAAATTACTATTAAAAACTGAGCTTTATTCAATAATTAACACACAGTGTTACACTATATCCAGTTCAACTAATCTAGCTGTCTTTAGAATGAAATGTACAGCTGGTCAGTGTTCCTCAATGATCTAACGATCTACACGATATGTTGAGAATGGCATATTGTACTGTATTGTGGCATAATGTATTATGATATACTGTCATAGTGCCTGGCCCTAAATCACGCGTAACACATAAATGTGATATACACTCTTACATTCGATAGACTGAACAATAATAACACATTTACAGCCTTTTTAAACAAAGACTCCAGAGCTCTTTACTAGATCAGCAAAAATAAACAAGGAAGCCTTTTGAAAAAATGCTGTGCTAAAATGCAAATGTAGGGGTTTGTCTTATCAGGCTCTGTTTTGTCCCGCAGAGCAAAGCAGTAGGATTATATAAATTATGTTTTTGTGTGATTTGAGTAACAGAGCCTTATAAACGAATATAAACAGCTTGGGCATCAACATGGTGTAAGTCTATAGAAGGCCTTGACCAGACACAATGTGTGGATCTAAGTGAGAGTCCACACATTGTAAGGAAGTTATTTAGCGACAGGAGAGACTTGGTGCTGATTTAGAGTCTGGGTGGAGAGAACATTAGCTGCTTTGTTCAACTTACAGTACGCAGACGAACACAGACTACATCATCGCTGGAGACGGTGAGTAGATTAACTCCTGCCTCCAAACTGTAATAACATTGTACACCTCTAAACGCCGTACTGATTCAAAGGTGATGCTGCTTTATTGAATGGAGGATGAAACACACAGCATGTGCAATGGATTGATTATCACGTTTTGATCGGAGTGAGGACTGTAGTCTTGCATGCTGGATGCAGCATGTTATATGCTACACTGTTACACTGAACAACAACACAATTACACTACAGTAACACAATTTTGTCTTTCATGTGAGTTGTGTATGGCAATATTTGTGCTGATGTAATGCGTTTTATTCATATGGGTTAAGAGTTGACTGATGTTTTTTTCAGGGCAGATACCGATTTTTAGTAATCAAGGATAGCAATAACTGATATAGGGTATTTGGGGTCGATATTCATTTATCCTAAATTTGATGTTATTGATGTGAAGATTCAGAAGGATGAAAATCTTACTCACAACTTACATTAAATGAATATTAGAACATCATAAAAATAAGGGGGTCTGAGCTTTAGTATAGCCTGCAAAACATAAACAAGGTACCTTCATAGTAACAGTTTAAAAATAACTTCAACAGCTCAGTGATGTTGGTATCAAAAACAGAGCTCAAAAAACTTTAAATTAGAAAAGCATTAAATATTTACACAATTAAACAGTACGGGTCAGTGATGGGGTTGAAAGGGCACACTCCAGGAGCTGAGCTGCCTTGTCAGTGTATGGATGCAATCATGAAAGTCACTACACCTCTAAAAACGGTCTAAAGCCCAGGACTGTAAATGCATTACAGTATAAGAGTATTACAGTAAACATCTGAGCAGCCAGGCAGTAAAAACTGGCCTACTTTGTAAAAAGCAACCATAATGAGGCAATATGAATGTCAGCATGTTTATTATTGCTTCCTCCACTTCATCCCCATCTGGAGCTTCATCTCCAACATCGGCTCAGACTGAGTTGTGGAGATCTGAGCTGTGACTGAAATGAGGTAGGGAAACTCTCCATTCTCCTTCACTTTTCCACAATGGAAATCCTGCACAATGTCACACTTTATCCTTTCTGCGAGGAGCAACACCATGTAAAATTATTAAGTGAAAGGAGATTAGAGAGGTTCTCCACCGCATTTCTTTGTGCACAAAACCGAAAAACGTATTTGATTGGATTTACTTGTATCAGGGCGGGACACAGAGACAGACTACAGAGCTCCGTCATCTGCATTTTGTACCATGTTCGACAGTAACATAGTGAGCAGGACATTGGGTCTGACTACAAAATTGTAGATCATGGTTGCACCAGATATGCACATAAATGACAAAATATGTGTTTATCAGCAAGGAAGCAAAGGCTGATTCTGATCATCAAAAAAAATGCTGAATATTGGCTCAGATTATTGGTTGGGCTGATAATTAGTCGACCCCTAATGTGGATCAAGTGTGTCAAAAACATGGTTTCAGGAGTCCTAAAGTCTAGTAAACCATTTAAAAAAACTTAGTGAGGGAAAGTGCCCCCCCTCCCCAGTCTTTGAGAAATGTGGACCACATCTACCAGGTTAGCAATACAGATTAATGTAATATTAATTTGTATACACAAATGTAGTCAAATGAATGAAAATGCACATATTTTAGCACAGAGAGCCAGCATGGCCTACATGTTTCAGAGTATGATAAATACATAATTAAATATTGGTTTTAAACATTGATCAAATGTAAACACCTGTAAACTCCAACATCCAAACCAGCAAAAGTGCAAATCTAGGGCAACAATTGCAGTTTTTAATCTGCTTTTTTAATCTGTGCTACCTGCCCCATCCATCACTCCATCTCAGGAGAACGCCAGCTCAGACAGCAGGAAGACCGCTGTAAAACCCTGGCCCACCCTGTTACAGGCACCAGAGCGTATGATGTAACTGTAGTTAAAATCACTGTATGATAAGTGCAATCAGGACAATACATGTGCATGAACAGCACGATGCAGCGAACTGCACAGACTGATTTTGTGAGTGAGAAAAAAGCAAGCCACAGATAGAAAAAACAGGCTGGCTGACTCACTGGTGTGGATATGTCTGACAGTGAATATATTTTATTGGCAGAGAGGAACTCCCTGACTGCAGCGTGGCTTATTTTGGGAAAGTCTTTGTCATATTGCTGACTGACACTAACACACCAGTACACCCCACTGTCCATTCTGCTAAACTCTAGCAACTGTTTCACCAAACATTCTTATATTCTTATTGTTCAGCTATTCATTGTAAAGACTTTTACTTGGTGTGCTGTACTTCTGTGTAAGTGTTCAGAATGTTCTCCACCATTCAGGCTGTTCTAGAATGTTGTTCCCCTATTCCCACTGGTTTATCAGTTCTTCTAAACTTTATAAAACAACTATCAATACCGGAATGTTGGTGTTGGAGAGATGTGCTTTGTCCTGTAAAGGTAATCAAGGCTGTGCACTGGTTTGTTGGTGTTTGTTGGATTGATGTGCACTGTTTTTCATGGTGCTTGTTGGGTTGTTGTACACTGGTTTGTTGGTGTTTGCTGGGTTGGTGCGTGCTGGTTTGTTGGTGTTTGTTGGGTTGATGTGCACTGGTTTGTTGGTGTTTGTTGGGTTGGCTTATTAGTTCTTTTTCTAAAGAACTATGTTGTTTGTTGGTGTTCTCTGGGTGCTTTGGGCAAATTTATGCCTTTAGGTACCCTAGCCCAACAAACCAATTCAAACAGTACCATAAAACCCAAACATTTGTTGGGTTTGCCATACTTATTTTATTGTTGGAAGACTCTAGAATGTTCTCCTCATCCACTTGGATCTGTTCTAGACTGCTCTTTCCCAATTAATCTGTTCTGCAATGCTATTTCCCACACACACAACTACACTTACTCTTTAATGTTCCAAACATTGCAAAACATTAGCGTGTTCTTGTTGGCTGTGCTTTAGCCTTTAGTGAGATTCTAGAGCCTACTGTCCAGACATGTCAACTAGCTGACCATTTACCGTAGCAAATGGTTTGGAGGTTCGGCTATATTACTGGTATGTGAAAGTTTAGATGCTAAAGTTATCTGCTGGAGACCACAGTGAAAGTGAGTAAGTGTGACACATAAACACACAAACACACACACAATCCCAGTTTGACCAGAGTTACCCACACAGGCCAGACCTGACTAGGTCCAGGATGTTTCCACGGTGACAAAGGAGGATGTGGTCAGGAAGGACTACGACTCTGCCAAGACAGGCTGGAGATATTTACCAGGAAGTTTGAGACGCACACACATGTGCACACTCATTCCCATTCTCTTACACTGTATGACACATATTTACATAGAGTAACAGACAATTCTCACTCGTTCCAGCCTGTGGTGGCTCAAAATCCCATGCCATTTTAGAGTCTCATTCCAAATCAGACAGAGATATCCTTCTCTTTTCCATTCTGCGTGTCTCTCTCTCTCTCTCTCTCTCTCTCACACACACACACACGCCCTATCCTCCTGCTTTTTTTGTTTTGCAAACCCCCAAAGAGGCGAAATAAAACTGTTTCCTGTTCTAGCATCCTCTGGAGCAGAGCATCTGTGTTAAGCGACCGTAAAACTGTCTAAATCAGGACTTCCTCCAATTCTCCTTTGAAGGGCGTCTTCCTGGGAATGCCGCTCCCAAACTGAAAGGTAGGAATTCCTGCTGCAGGGAGCCAGCCGGAAACCCGGGGACAGGGGGACCGCACAGACATTCGGCACAAATGGAAGATTTCCTCTTCCTGTTCAGGCTGCAGCTAAACCTATTGTTGGGGTGGGCAAATGACTCATCCGCATATATGCAAAAACACAAACAGATCGCAATTACTACACGGCAATACATATTCAGCAGCCGAATAAACAATATTTCACATAGCAAGTCAACACCTGGTAATACCTGGACTTCCCCTGGCACCGAGCGAAACCAGAGTAGCACCATCAAATCTTCCATGAGAAGACTGACTTCACTTAAACCACTTTCATGATCCTCAGTGTGCATTAACCCTTTCAGCTGCAGGCTTATTGTTTAGTAACTACTATACATTATTGTGGAACTACTATGAAACTCAAACAAGTATTTATGAGAGTGTGGAAGTTAAGTGTGGACCCGCCTACAGGGCCTTGTAGTTTAACCCTTTAAAGCCCAAAAGCCCACACTGTAGTTCTTCACATTCATAACTAAATACATTTTGTTACACTGTAGTACATACAGAATAAGACTACTTTTGATAACTGAATAATGATGAATTCCACTGGTCTTTTTCTTGGGAAAGATCAAATTAAATCAGATAAGATGTAAACAAAGTCATTCAGAGAGGTCTGATATGGAATCATCATATCATCATTCATTCTAAAGAAATTTATTGGTTCAGAATTGTCCACAGTGGTGGTGATGTTAGATCCACAGACTGTTAGAAATAGCAGACATTGTTTTATAGGGCATTAACATGGAGAGGTGCTTAGATGCCACTGTAAGCCAAAATACTAATGAAGGAAAATGTATTGTTCTAATTTACCACTATATTTACACAATCAACATAATATTTCAAATCAGACGTCACATGTAGGTTCACTGGTGGTTTTGGGTTTAGACATTTTTGGTCGTAGGCATTGTAACCCTTGTGGTTCCCATCACCACCACTGTGAAGAAAAGTTGAGTCAGTAAGCCAAACCACTCTGGATGACTTTGTTTACAGCTCAAAGACTGAATTATTCAGAATTTTGGAAAAATTGGAGGAATTCCCCTTTAAGAGGTTAAGGGAGGAGGCTAAAGAACGTCTTTCGTCTAGACAGAAGCAGGTCCCCAGCTTCAGGCCTTGACTTCCTTTCACAATTCCCAGCAAGCACAGGAGATTCCAAGTGGTGGACGGAGAATACTGGAACGAAGTAATTCCCCAGATCCAAAGCTTTAAACCTACTGGCCTTCCACAACTTCTGACATAAAAAGGAGACTCCAAGTGGTGAATGAAGAACACTGCTTATTAACCTCTTACACTCCAAATACAGACTTCCAATCTCACTCACATACATACATACATACATACCATACATAATATTTTTATTGTAGTCACTGAATAATTCATAGCAGCCACTGAATATTATGACAGTAATGATCTATACAGACGGCATAATAAGGAAGAGTTTAAGAAAGAAGACACTGACAAGGGTCGCTATAACCGGAGACCATACCTCAGCCTGGGTTCCAGGATTTTAGGGCGTGAGAGGGGGGTCTTTTGCCCCTTCTAATACACAGTCACAGAAGCCCACTCACTTTTAATGCCTGTGCACTGCACACACACATGCAGGTCCCTCCGCTGCAGCGCGAGCGGAAACCCGTAATGAGATTAGTTGGTGTGTGTGTGTGTGTGTGCAGACATTACTTAGCCATGACTAAACGTCGTGGAAAAAAATCTGAGCCTTAGGCCGTTACAGGGCTTCTTTTACCCTCACCAGCACTCCTTCAGCCTCCGGGACCACCTCACCTGAAACCATCCCAAGTGAGGGCCACCTGAGGGACGGGCCACTTTATCAGGGCAAAGACCAAAGCCCTGATTCGCAGACGAAAGCCCAGGCAGGCAGATGCATGGACTGAAGTTTCTTTGTTGGCCCCAGTGAGTCATTTTCAAGCCGCTGTCTGCTGCCAGTTTCTAAGCGGAAGGCGCATGGCAATTAGTCTGCTGCTGTTTCCACACAGACCAGGAGCTCTGCTAGTGCTGTTAAAGGGCCAGCAGCAGCAGCAGGAGCAGCAACAGCAGATTAGTAGACGCTAAACCACTCAGATGAACAAAAGAGAGTGGGGAAATGAAGGGGTAGTGGGCAGGAAGGCTGTGAGTTTTGAAACTTGAGGAAAAGTGGGGAAGGGCTGCCAGCGGCCGAATGAAGCCAGTATGCAGCCTCGTCATTTGGAGCAGGCAAAAACTTCCTCAAGTGCAAGTACGCATACAGACCGAGTGGAAAAAGAGACTTCATTCAGCTCACACATACACAGTACCTACACAGAGCACAGTACTGAACACAACACATCCTAAACACAGTACTGAACACACTAAGCACAAACAGCACAGTACTGAATGTAACTTGTATTGAATACAGAACTGAACGTTAGTCTATAGACAGTTGGAGCACTATGCTAACCGCTCCACTAGCACTGCGCACTGAGGGCTACTTTTTACACAGTAATAAGCCGTATTAGCTACAACTCCGTCTAACACAGTACACAGATGTTGGCGGAGGAGCGGATGTCACCTACCTGTGAGTAATGGCCGGTTTTGTCCTCCTTTTAGCCTCTATTAAAAAGAATTCCGTAAAATGTCCTGGTTTTCCATGCTGTCGGTCGTCTCGGCAGCACAGTCTGACTGTAATGGGATCCCCACTGTTTTTTCTCCTCTCTCTCTCTCTCTCTCTCTCTCTCTCTCTCTCTCTCTCTCTCTCTCTCTCTCTCTCTGAGCAGGAAGTTGGTGCAGGCAGACAGCGAGCCGGCTCACTTCCTCTCGCGCGCTGTTCCCCAGGCGCTCGAGCCGTCTGTGTAAACACGCTTTCCCTCCTCTCGCGCGCGCTGATGATGGCACACACACACATATACACACTCACACACATACAGACACACACTCACACACACACAGTATATTGTAACCCGAATCTGTGCCCAAAGCTGCTCCGACTGACGTCACCATCTTCCTGCCCAGGACCACTGGGAGGAGCCCGTGTTCCTTCCTCCACACATGCGAGAGAGAGGGTCTGAGAGAGCGAGTGTGTACTTTATCTCTCTCTAAGAATATCAGAGTGAAACACCCTAACTACCTATATAGATAACTGCCCATACAGATAACAATAACTATAAGATTATAGTCATATGTATATATATATATACACACACATATATATATGGTGAAATGGTTCCTCAGATTGATGGAGAATGTGTCGTATATGGTTCCATGTATGGTTCTGTATAGCACCAAAAAGGGTTCTGCTATTGTGATGATGTTTCCAGCCTGTAATAATATAAGAACCTATTCATAGACTTTCTCCATGCTTAAATAGTAAAATGGTGAAGTGGTTCTTCAGATTGACGGAGAATCACTGTCTAAAGAAGCATCTCCATTTTTGGTGATTTTTAGTTTTCTGCATAGTTTTGCCACTGTTCTTTCACCTGGGTGAACATTTCAGGAGAAATGAAATAACTCTCTTTGAAAAAGGATCTAAATAGAACCATATACAACACATTCCCCATCAGTCTGAAGACCGGTTTTACCTGGCAAAGATTCCTTTAAGTATGCAAACGGTACTCTGAGAGTTCATGGTTCTATGTAGAACAACTGTCTTTGCTAACAAACACTTGAACACTATCTTTTTTGAAAGAGTGTACTTCTCTGTCCTAATATTTCACATATCAGCTTCATAGCATGCCCTGCAATGGACTGGCAGCCTCTCCAGGGTGTATCCTGTCTCCTGCCCTTGGAACATTGGGATAGGCTCCAGCACCCCGTGTGACCCAGTAGGATTAAGTGGTTGATGAGTGAGTGAGTGCTTCATAGCATTAACTCCATGCCATTCAGTCCCGTTCTATTCAGTTCACTTCTGATCTATTCAGTTGAGTTAATATTTTTTCCATATAGGAAAATGTAACAGCTTACATTAACTCAGTTACAGACACCCAAGTAAAAATGGTCATCTGTACTTTCTCCCATAATAATGACTTTAAGTCACACTGAAAACAATGGGGAAGTCATTTACCTCCCTTTACTTATTGTGTTATTTTATAGTCATTACCATGTATTTACTCATCCCTTTATCTTTAATTCTGTCCTGTTACATCCATAGTGATTTGCATTTGGTCTCATCATCATCATCATCATCATCATCATCATCATCATCATCATCATGATCAGTGTATTACTTGAAACCAAAAGTACGTCAGATAAGTAACAGCTCAGCTCTACTCAGGTGATCTACTCCCTCATTAAATCACTTAACTGAATCACTGATGTAGCAGTACTCTGACTTGGGTGTTTGACCGTGTGGGTTTAGGTTACTCTGCGCTCCTCTGGTAAAAATTGCACACCCCCTGAATCACCAGATTACGGACTTTATATTATAATCACAATGATCTGCTCAATTAATCTAGTCTCATTATTTGTAATTATTTATGTCTGCTAAAATTCCACCATACCCCCCTTATCTGTTTGTGTGTGTGTGTGTGTGTGTGTGTGTGAGAGAGAGAGAGAGAGAGAGAGAGAGAGAGAGTTGCGTGTGTGAGTGTGTTTGATATCTGTCACAGTGAGAAATGAGGGCTCCACAGGGGAGTGGAACCATCTTCCAATTTCCTGGAGGGAAATCCTCTCACTGACAGGAAACTGTATCCCAGAGCGCTCTCACACACACACACACACACACATGCAGCTGATTCCTCTCTCTCTCTCTCTCTCTCTCTCTCATTATACATCACTGTGTGTTTGTCTCTGATATATTTCATTTCGGCAGCAGCGCCGCTGACAGACAGACAGATGCAGTGTGAGTGAGGAGCAGTGAGTGGAGTGGTGGTGGTGGTAATGAGGGGCTCCACCCTCTGGCGATGTGCTTGGGAAAACTAGACACATGTAAGTAATTAAATAACTCAACCCTTGCGAACAATCCATCTCCATTAATACCGCGACATCTAGTGGCCGATGCGGGCATTACACCCAAACATCACCTAGAGAGCTTAAACAAATTTACCACATTTACGAATAGTCAGTAAGTAAATTAACCTATAACTGATTAATTTAATTTATGTATTTACCATTTCAAATATAATATGACACAGACACACACATATGTACATATATACACTATTATACATGTATATATGTGTGTGCTTAATATATATAACAGCACCAATATGTATTAATTTAGTTGTTTTTTTCTTATTTTCTTTCTTTTTTGTCTTCTTCATTTGATTATTATTGTTATTATTATTATTATTATTATTATTATTATTATTATTATTTACCTGAACTGAATGAAGTGAACTGATTGAGAAAATCTTGGGTGACTGTTGGTGAATTTGTGGACCAGTAGTGTAACTAATTTTCTTTGTCTCTAAAATAGTGAATTCAAGAGATGAACTGAATCTGCAGTCCACTTTGACTGGCACTGAACAAGCCCAGGTTTCTTTCACTGGATCTGTTGTTCTTCAACTCTGACTCTGCTGAGCTCATTTCTGCAGTGATATGTATGTAATGTTAGTAGTAAATCTGTCATCAGTTCTTACTTCATCGCCTCAGTCACTAGATGGCCACATTGGGTCTACTTCATGTTTGCAGTTAGAACTGTGACCTGGTGTAGAGTAGTAACTTAATGTAGAACATAAATGGACACACGATGATCAAATAATTTCTGATAAAGATTGTCAGAAGAAATCTGACGTACCTCATCATGTGACCAGAGCTAAGGAACCTTAACACGAACATGAAAGGTTTTTATGTAGTATCACATTTATATTTGAATATATTGAAAAACAACAGAAAAAAAGGAATTGTGATGTCACAAAAACAACACATTTACATGTATATGTCTGTAGAGCTCCGCCCATTCGTGTTATAAGAGGTGTTTTTTGCCTCGGCTTTGAATGAGGTACAGTACAGATCAGTCAGTCATTTACAAACATCGGTCTTGAAGATACAGTAACAAAACTGCTTTATTATAAGGCACAAAATAAGTTCAGAAAATGGTGCATAAAATTTATGGCCATAAAACCACACAAGTATTATAAGTGGACTTGAGGAAGAGGTATATGGTACCATCAGTGTGAAGAAGAAGACGTATGGAACTTTAGACAATGCTCTTTTAGTGAATGTTGCAGCAGTGGAGACCTCCGGCCAGCACTACTGATTTGCCAGGTTAGCAGGCAGCTCCTCAATAGCTATATGCACTAGATAGTAACTTGATGCTACATTGCTCCCTGTTTTGAAAAGATCCGTCCAGGCAACCCTGCAAAGTTTGGCCAGAGTCCCCCTCTCCATCCTTTCATTGCCCACACTAGCTGGGGTCCTGCCCATATCCCCAGAAGCTCTGACGCTTGGCCTTGCCCTGCAACACACTCCTCACAGTGTCATTGAGAGACCACCCTGCTCTGCCAGCAGTTTATTGTGGCCGGTGTGCCATCCAGGTATCCTCACTGGTCATCGTCCCTTTCATTGTCCTCCAACCGGGCTCCACTGTTAGGCCTCATTGCACTACTTTGACCTCTGTCCTCGCTGCCAGTCTCCTGGGCCAACAACTGGGCTCAGTCTCCTCTACCGCTTTGCCAGTGAGTTTGCCATCTCCCTTCAGTCCACTAGGGGGTGATCCCACTTCTGATACCAGTATAGAAACATAGCGCTTTAGAAGCAACTCTTTTTATTGGACACGGCAACAGAGGAGACTGCCACCCAGCACTACTGAATGATCAGGATAGCAGGCAGCCCATCATTGCTCCCCATTTTAAAAAGAGCCGTCCAGGCTAATCTGCAATGATTGGCTGGAGACCCCCTCTTTGCGTTCTCCGTTGCCCACCGCAGTGTAGATGTCAACATGGCTGCTGCCTGTATACCCAGAAGCTCAGACCCTCGGCTATGCCCTGCCACACACTGCTTGAAGTGTCGTTGAAGGGCCGCGCTGCTCTGCCAGCAGTTCATTGTGGCTGGCTCCGCTCTCAGAGCTCTTCGAACTGCCCTAACCACTGTCCTTGCTACCAGTCTTCACCCCACTTCTCCTCTCTCACAGTTCTTGCCTGGGCTCGGTCTCCCCCAAATTCAAACACCAGTGTAGAAACATAGCGTTTTAGATGAAGCTCTTTTATTGAACACAACAGCAGTGGAGAACTCCGCCCAGCGCTACTCACTGGCCGGGATAGCAGGAAGGTCATCAAAAGCCACACTACTCTTGCTGACAGTAGGCACCGCACCACAACCCCCCAAATCAGCCCCACATTCCAGCACAGAACAACACAAGCAACACATCTACACAACTTTAAGCCTAAGTCTCTCTTATTGAGGTTGCGGTGCTTCCCAGGAGCATGTGCATCCCATATAGACCGGCCACCCCCTGCTAGCCGGTGGCAGGACGCTACAATAATTTGTAAACAGTATATGGGCCCTTTAAAATAAATGAAATAGCTTTGTGCACAATGTTCTCATGTATTCATGTTGTTATTTTATTTGTAGGATCCTACATGAACGTTTACGTCACTGGATCTATCGTTTCCCTCAGTCTAATATTCATTTTCGAGGACGGTGTAACGCCAGTGTGTGCACAGAGACGTGCAGCTGTAATAATTAAGTTTTAACACTAGATGGCAGCACAGACACCGCTGCGGCGAGTCAGCGCTCAGCGTACAGAGGGCGAAGGAGAGGCAGAAGGACTACAGTTCCCATGATACCATTTACTCGGCTTCTGTCACATGGACTAATGACTGGGTTAAAATGCAGCATCCGAGACACCCGGCCACTCGTTTTCCGACCATGGCTCCGGTGACAGACCCCTGCTCCTTCTCTTCTTTCTCTAAGTGCCTCACTCGGCACCTGAACCTCAACCTCCATGTGGACTTCGACAGCCGTGTTCTTAAAGGGAAAGTCGCTCTGACAGTCGAAGTCCTGGAAGATAAATTCTCCGTTCTGGTAACGTGGTTGTGATTTTTGTTGCTTCTATATTAGCTAGCCTTTCTTGTGCGGATTTTCCCGTTCCACCTTAAATGCTTCAGGCGCCCGAATGGAACTGCTATACCATTTAAGGTGGAACAGGGAAATTCTAACAAGGACCTGGCGAATAGCAAACCAGCTTCAGGCTCCTAGTATACCGTAAAGTAACCACTGATAGCTGTGTAGTTATTGTTGTTCGACTCCTTTATGCTGGTAACATTATGAACAAAGGGAAACTCCATCGGTTTTCTAGAATTCTCCATAATTAAATGGCTGACATGTAAACAATGTCCCTCAGAGTGGCTTGGTGTGATGAACTTCATTCCAGAGAAACTGGCCGAGTCAGATTTGTTCACAGTGGTGGTGATGGTAATCAGTCTGAAGAGTTCTGAAAGCTCACTCACAGATGAATTATTATGATTCTTAACAGCAATACTAACAATAACAACAATAGTAATAATAATAATAGTTATTATTAGATTAATTAATAAAGTGTGTGATGTCTGACACATTGTTTTACGACAGTTTTGCCATAAAGTTTTGGCTTAAAATGTATATTTAATAAATTGAAATCCATTCAAGGTGAGTGTTGTGAGGCAAAGTAGTCCCCAAAGAAAATGTAGCCGATTTAGGGCTATTTATGGCTATTTCACCACCATCAAGTGCACAGGTTGGTTCACTGGTGGTTTTGGATAGTAAATAAAATGGCTGTATTTGTGCTGCAGACGTTGCGACCCCTGGTTCCCATCACCACCAGTGTAAAGAAATGAGTGCTTGTAAGTTTTTCCAATTAACCACTTAATGATAAACCACTCAGAAAAGTTCTGTCTACATCCCAAGGACTGAATTATTCAGGGAATTTTAAAAAGCTGATGGAATTTCCCTTTAACTTGTATTAACTAGCTCCACTGTAAAATGACCCATGCTTGAAGTTTTTATAACATCGTAATGTGTGTAAAACTGCATAAGTAACAGTATAAGGGGTCCAATACAGACTTTAGGGAGCTTCTTACCATATCCCCCATGTGTTGCCAGTAGTAACCCCACTGTATCTCAAAGCCAATTGATAATAGAAATCGATTTACATTTATTTATGTAGCACGCACACACACATGTGGGGCAATATGCAAACAAGAAATAGCATGCGGATGTGTATAAATCATAGATTTACATTTATTCATGTAGCACATACACACACATGTGGGGCAATATGCAAACAGGAGATAGCATGTGGATAGTTGCCCGCTGTCGGCACTGGCAATCTGCAGTAAATCAAAAGTAGCCTACATATTTAAAACATGCATTTGGCCCACCTGTCCCAAAACAGATCTGGTCCACTACTGGCACAGATACGACAGAATTGCCTACTTTTGGCTGATGCCTGACCCTAATCTGGTACGATTGTGGCCCACATCTTTCAACCAGGAGCCACATATAGCAAGTGCACCAGATGAAAACGGGGAATGTGGGCCAGATACTGGCCAGAACAATATTGCTATTGGATATTGTATTGCATAGTAGTAACATTTGAAATCGTGCCGAATATGAAATTGGTGCCTTGAAACTTGTATTAATGCTTCATCACAAAAGAAGCATATGGTTTGCAAACCCTACTGCTTAGTGGATGCACATGTAATGTAATATTTGCATTATAGTCATGTAAACATTTATTATGTGACAGTATAATTTATTACATGTTAAATTCCATTGTTGTGTTTCGGCTGCTGTGCTTGTCGGGGTGTCATTGCTTGCCCGATATCAGGCCCTGGGCTGTGTAGTAGCATGTGTTATTTGCTGCACTTGTTTTGTCATGGACTTTGACTTTAGGTGTTAACTCATAAAACCTGGAGTTACTTTGCCTTTATCTTTTTCTGAAATGGTGAAGTGGTGCACTGCCTCTGATGCCAGACAGGGCAGATGGGGGGTTATTCTGAAATACCCTGGATGTTTGCTACTGTTCAACCAGTGAGAGTAACATTCATCTGCTGAAGTTAGACTGAATACTGATCATTGAATTCTGAATGTTATTAAGCAAACTTCTGTGGTTTCTACATAGTACTGTTTTTTTTTAAATGCTCTGTACTTTGTGAAAGTCCAAAGTTGCTAAGATAGAGTTACATCATAGCGAGTTATCTGGTATTACGTGCTGCTTCTGTATCACCATATAACTCATACTCTTGTCTCCTGTCTCTAGACTCTTGATACAAAGGACTTGAAGATCTTCAAAGTGTCAGCCAATGGTCAGGCTGCTAAGTTTGAACTGGGAAGCAAGCGGGATTATAAAGGCAGCCCTCTGGAGATCACCTTGCCCTTTGAGCTCTCGCGGTATTACTACACACTATTCATGTCATAAATGAAATCTGCTGAGAGGTGGCTGTAGTTTGAGCGCAATGCACACACATGCTGGCACTCATCTATATAATAATGAGCTGATATTTCATTAGGTGCCACTTTATCAGGTACACTTCTCTATCCATAGAAAGGGACCACTATAGGACTTCAAGAGATTTCTCAGCACAGCAGCAGTGCTGATATGGTACGGTGTGCTGTGCTGGTATGTGTTGTTGCATTCCTCAGTGTCTTTGCTGGGTTGAAAATATTCCACCAACCAAAACTATTCAGCAAACCGTGATACTGTGGTCAGAAACTGGGCATTTTGGGAGATAACGTTTTCCTGGAACAAAGTAATTGTAATGCATAGGTTTAGATGTCACTGTCATTTCCAGTTAAACAGAGTAATGGGAGTTGGCATATACAGACTTAAAACAGAGTAATGTTGGCATATACAGACAAATAATGGCGGCTTCGTTTATCCTCCATGTCTCCACCCATGTTGTGGACATAGATAGATAGATAGATAGATAGATACTTTATTGATCCCAGAGGGAAAGTCTTGACATCCAGTAGAAGATATACAAAGTACACAGAAGTAACAAGAGAAGCACAAGATTGAGTGATACAGATGAAGACAAAGATAGAAAGTATGAAAATAGAGTCCTTCGTGTCTGTGTACAGTAAAGTCCTTCAGTGTCTATGTAATGGAGATAGTGATATACCATTTGCTGTGCAAAAAATGGATGTGGTTGTACCTGTGTGAGTTTAAAAAGGGCTAAAATCGCCCAGTGTATTCCTGGCGGGAAAATACCCAGGCAGATTGTTTAAAGTGACCTTTTTGTCCGACTGCCACAGTGTCAGCAGCTGTCTGTGTGAGCAGACACTCTTTTGCTGCCAGCTTGAGTCGATTAGTACAGCATTGCACATTAGGCTTATGTTACATGGGTATCGGAATATTGAAATCAGTACATTTTTATGAGTACAGGTAAATGAGCTTGGTATTGGGCCGTCACCTGATACTGGTATTGGTACTGATGCATCCATAGTAAGAGGTAAAATTCTCCCACAAATCATTAGGAATTGCGTGGGATGCAGTCAAATTTCCATATTTTATCTGTTTGCTGTCCATTGGTATTACCTGTGTATGCTATTATCAGCATCTAATTGGGCAAATATGAGGCTGCTGGATAAACATCCCTGTTCTGAAGGCCTGATTAGATTTTGCCTCAGGGGCACCTCCTGTGAAATGAAGATTTAATTTAGTTTTTGGACCATGTCCATCATCTAGTTTTTTTGGTTAAGCTGTGCATCATTTTAGTCTACCATAACTGGCTGTGTCATGCTCAAAGACAGTTACTGTATCAGCCGTTTCAAATTAGACTAACTGATTTTTCCTAAATCAAGGAGTAAAAGAACTGCTGGGTTATCCCATGTAGTTGTTATTGCAGAATAGCACATTAATAAAGTCATGGGTAGTGTGATAGCTTTTTCCAGGATATAATAATGAACAAGCTTGCATATAAAGTGAGGCAAAAACTTGGCTTCCTGTAAAATGTGTTTCCCAGTGCACACTCAGAAAGATTGTCAAAGCAAATCTGTTGTCTGTCTGGATTATGGTGATATACAGATATGCGACTGCAACTACTCTCAGATTTCTACATTCTGTATACCACTCGTGCTCAAGATTCACAACACCACATCACTGTGTACTGTGTGGAAGGGCTGACTGGTCATCTCTGGCTGTGTGTTGGGAGACACATTGGGTTCATAGCCATCATATCAACAAAATGGCCAATGTAAATCATGCTATTTATCAGACTCGTTCCAGTGATGGGATCACCCTTGAGGTGCCGAGAACTTTTATCGAACTGGGAATATCTGCTTTTAGCTAAAGTGCGTCAGCGAGCTGGAATTCATTATAACAATCTGGTGACACTGAACATTTTAAACAACAAAAAAAAACCTAAAAAAAATTAAATCACTAGTTTCTTTGAATTTAATTTATTTTTATGGTTACATTTAGTGTTTTATATATATATATATATATATATATATATATATATATTTATTTATTTATTTTTTCAAATTTTCAATCCCCCATTTCTATATTGGCTTTGCTATATTGTAAATGAGGGTGTCTCTAAATGTACTCTGAGTTTTAATAAAGGTTGAAAAAAATGTAGTGTTTCAGAAGATTGCTGTGTTTGAGTAACTTCCCCAACACTAGAAACGAAGCACCTACGACAGGCTTTAGGATGTTTAA
Organism: Semaprochilodus insignis; assembly: GCA_034552555.1. NCBI lineage: Eukaryota > Metazoa > Chordata > Actinopteri > Characiformes > Prochilodontidae > Semaprochilodus > Semaprochilodus insignis. Next base: position 21,635,052 of record CM067474.1, on the reverse strand, counting down.
CACATAGAAAAAAAATCTCTCAACAAGTCGATGTATCTAATAAAATGACAAGTAAGTGAAAAGCATGTAGTGATCCTGACAGACTTCTTATTTTGCTGTGTTTTGTAAGTGTTATATGCATGTGTGGAGAGAAGGAGAGCACATCCTGTTGTTCAGAGGTATNATAAATAAATATATATATATATATATATATATATATATATATATATATTTATTTATTTATTTTTTCAAATTTTCAATCCCCCATTTCTATATTGGCTTTGCTACATTGTAAATGAGGGTGTCTCTAAATGTACTGAGTTTTAATAAAGGTTGAAAAAAATGTAGTGTTTCAGAAGATTGCTGTGTTTGAGTAACTTCCCCAACACTAGAAACGAAGCACCTACGACAGGCTTTAGGATGTTTAACACATAGAAAAAAAATCTCTCAACAAGTCGATGTATCTAATAAAATGACAAGTAAGTGAAAAGCATGTAGTGATCCTGACAGACTTCTTATTTTGCTGTGTTTTGTAAGTGTTATATGCATGTGTGGAGAGAAGGAGAGCACATCCTGTTGTTCAGAGGTATATACGTGCGATAATAATGGTGTAATTGCTGAAGTTGCAAAATTGACTAAAGTTGCAGTCTGCAGAGCATGATGAGCATCAGATTTGTGTTGTTTGTGTGTTTAGTGGTCAGCATGTGATCGTGGAGATTGAGTATGAGACATCTCCGAGCGCCTCATCCCTGCAATGGCTGTCTCCCGCACAGACTGCTGGGAAAAAACACCCCTATCTTTTCAGCCAGTGCCAGGTATGAAAACCTCAGGGTGTGTATGGTGTGGTGGTTAATCTGACGGGTTTGATGCTTTTATACAGTCACAGTATTTCGTCTGCCAGTCCAAGATTCATAAACAGTAGGCTCTGATCTCCAAACGGTGTAAAGGTCAAAGGTTATTTCATAAACCGTGCAGTGGCTTGAAATGATGCTGCACATGACATGCAGATTTCTGGAGATGTTTGCATTTATCTGTATCAGGTACTTGATTAAGCATTTTGTAGCTGCTGGGGTAATCGTATTTCAGAACCAGAAATATCTGGTTTATAATGTTTTGTAAAACTTCCCCAACCACAGTTAACCGAAACCATTGTGCTAGAGCAAGAGCACTTCTGTTGAAATGTTTTTGTGGTTCTCATATTCCAAGTGCAACTGCGACTAAAACATTTGAGCCCTTCCATAATGTGGAAAGCATGTTTTTCCCTGTTGTATTATCAGTTATGAGTTTTATCACTTTCAGTGACAATTTGATGCACGCACAGTCATTTGCACATGTGCATATGCATTTTCAGCTCAATGCACGGTGATGTGCTCTAACGCAACATGTGTTATCTACCTGCAGTGTGAGCTTGCCTTGTCTCATGTCTTTAGTTGCATCAGAATAGAAAGAGGTGCTGATCTTCTACCCCAGTGACTGCTGAAACTGGAAGCATGGTGGGCTTTTAACAGAAACAACAGCTAGATAAGCAGAACTTGAAAGATGATCATGGAAAATATTATTTATTTTCTCATATTATTCACTCATAGTATAACATAGAGTATCAAAAAATAAAAACCAAATCAGTTTATTTCTGAAGCTTTTGGAGGACTTCCCATTCAGTGAGGAAAAACAGTGATGCTCAATGTTTTGTCAATGTTTTGCTCTTCAGTTGTTTTCCCACAGGGACAACATATACACTGCCAGTCAGACACAGCTACTCATAGAAGGTTCTCCCGATTCTTAGCTTAAAGCTGTACTTTAGAATAAAAGTGAAGACATCAAACTATAAAGTGACCCTGGAATTGTACAGTCCACCTTAAAAACCTCCAAAAATTTAACTTTACAGGAGGATAAAACAGCTTTCTTAACCTTCAATAGAGGCTGATATAACAAGATTTTTTTCTAAGCAATTTTGGACCAATTCTATTGGTCTGTCCATCATGAATATTCATTAAATTAAAGACTAGAGGTTTTAAACTTGGAGGTAAAAGATTTTTGTGCAACAAAATATATATTAGAGATGGTGATATGGCACAAATACAATATTGCGATACACCAAGAGTATATGTGGCATATCAGGATATGTTTTGTTTCAGACATCTCATCAGTTGGAACTGTTAAGTGTAAGGCTGTGGAGTCTTTAAGATAAGCAGAAACATCCAGTTAGTTGGGTGTGTCTAAACTTTTGACTGGTAGTGTGTGTTTTGAAACATGCATGTTATGATATTTACTCTAATTGCCTTTTGAGGTTTAATGTTGTTGTGCTCTTACAGCAAATGAACGGGTTGTACAGTACAGGTAATCTTTCATAGAAATGTAGTGACTGTATTAGTAATACAATAGGGATATAAAAGCCACACATGTAGGTTCAGCCTGCTATGTGATAGGTCTAATAGCAGAGTTCAATATCGGTGTCCTAGTATCAGAATTCAAGAGTCAGCAGAACACACACACACACACACACACACACATTTGACCGAGCATGCATCATATTACCACTGAAAGTGATAATAAAACAGATTAAACGGGTGCAATAAAGATAAATGTGTTTTTTCAAAAGCACACTATGAACTAAATAAAATAGGGCTAAAATATTTACTGCAGAATGTCTGAAACTGCAGCATTTCTTTCGCTTTGCATCCTGAAGAATAGAGTTTCAGATCATGCTCTTTGTTAATGTTGTAATATCAGAGTAATATTAACCTTTGCAATTCATTTATCTACTTATTGCCAAAGTTTGACCCCCTAACCAGATGTGTGTCTAACCAATGTTCTGTGGGTGTCTTGACGAATCACAGTTGCAAGATGACTGTTTCTGTAAGTGTGTTGGTGAATGGGGTTATTCATGTAATCCACTTAAAGGAAGTCATTTTGTAAGAACGTATTGTAACAACAAGGGGAGGTTATTTTGTAACACCATATAAGTAACATGTAGCAGTATCATCACAGTGCTCGCTTTTAGTCTGTGTAGTGCAATCAGTCATGCCCAGCGCAGAAGGCAGCACTTATCCTGTAATTGTCTCTTTTCAAACAGGCCACTCATTGCAGAACAATGCTGCCCTGCCAGGACACGCCATCAGTGAAACACACCTACTATGCCCAGGTACCAAGCCTACACCCTTCTGCAGACCACACTGCATTCAGAATGTTGGTTTATTTAGAGCACTCATCCAGTGCAAGTCTACTTACCAGTTCCAGGATAAAGCATTTATAGCTTGAATTTCCCTTCCAAGCCCATAGTGACTAGATGTGCTTCTGTGTGCTTTAGGTGTCTGTCCCGAAAGAGCTGATAGCTCTTATGAGCGCACTGCGTGATGGACAAGAGCCGGACCCTACTGATGGCAACAGAGTCCTGTACCGCTTCAGACAGCCGGTTAGAGCTCTCCCTCTCTCTCTCTCTCTCTCGCTGCAGGAGTAGGTTGGTCTGTAGCATGGTATGATCGCCATTCTACCAAGAAGTCGTTGGGAAGACACAAGAGTCTGAAACATGAATAAAAAACACATACACCCACAAAATTGGATATAGGAAACTATAGGAATATGTGAAGGTATGATTGTATGCAGATTATTGAAACCCCTGGTTAAATTATGTTTTGTTGATTTTGTAATCAAGATCATGACATGTTCCTCAATCTTCAGTTCACGATTTCTGTTTTGTTTTCTGAGCTTAACATACTGTAAAAACCAAAACCTTCGCACAGGCCAAGTGCAAAATGCGCAGAGATGTGTTCTCTGTTGTGAATGTGTACTTTTTCACTCAGAATATCAGCATGTCATTCAACTTGAGATGTCTTACTTTTGCCTGTGGCTGTATAACCAAACCTTACTTTGGTCTACATTTGACATTCAGTTTTAAAACTGTATGACTGGGTTACCATATACCTGGGTATGCCACTGAAGTGCAGCGTACTGTTCGTGTGGGGGAAACACAGTACAGTAATGCTTACTTGTCATATCTGATTAATGGTTTTGATAACCACTGTGAACTGCCAAGGTGGCATAAACATTTTGTCATATTGCTGCAAACAGAGATCAGCGGGTTCCAAGCAAGATGTGCCAGTAAGAAGGTGATATTAGCCAGTATTGGCACTTTGGCAGTTAGAACACATGAGGGGCAGTTGTCAGAATTATTTCAGTTTTTAATGTCTGTTTACAAATGTCTACCAAATTGTGTTGCAGACTGGCCTGCTGAATGTTGCATGTAAACAACATGTTGAAAAGTCTCTGACTCTTTGTTCTAGTTGCTGAGTTTGCTTGTCTGAACACATTTTGGCATTAATTTACCAATTCAGGCTCTCAGGTAAAGCATGTGTAGATTGCAGGGATGCACACTGAATCATACTGGCATCGGGAGACATTTGCTTAAAAGATGCTATTGGCATCAGACATCTGTTTACAGTTATCTGATTTTAAATTCATATTTGATGACATTTATTGTACTGAGGATATCAGAATGTTCAGGCGATGCCAGATTTTACTGCATTTGTAACCATACATAAATAAATCCTACTTTTCTCTGTAATGCTAATCCAGGTAGATGTACTACTAGTTTCTACCTTTTGTGAATATTTATGCATCAGCACATATACACCTAAAAAAACTCAAATATCTCCATCTGTATTGGTGCACCCTTGAAGGTTAAAGAAAAGGAAGTAAATAGAGTAAAACTGTAGAGAACCTCAAGACCCATACAGTTGACGAAAGGACGACAAATTAATATAGTTAGGCTAATATAGATTATTGTTCTGTCAGTCAACCAGTCTGATATGTAGCACTTCTTGTGCTAAATGCATTTAGTAAACCAACCTTCCATGCTTTTGTGTCCATAACATGAAATATACTTTCACGGGGTATTACTGTGTTTAAAATTCTGCATAAATTCTGCATAAATGGTTAAACTGCCACATCTGACTACTAGTAACCGTGACCGGTTAGAGTTGTCAGCAGATGTAGTGTTTTGCAAGCTGAAGTTTGAAGCATTTGTCATTGAATCATACATATCTGCAGATCAGAGTCGGGTTGTAGAAGCGTCTATATCAGATAAGCCTGATCAGATAGCTCAGAATCATCATCTTGGCTTATCTGAGGTTTTCAACTGCTCAGTTTCAATGGAAGTGCTCTTCGGGGAGCATGCGATCAGAGTTTGTGTTTTGTGCGCTTCTGTGGCTTGCAGGGGTTGATGGAAAAGCAGGCTGTAAAAAATCTGATGGTTTTTATGTGCATTTTCACACTTAATTATTACTGTTCTGAGGAAGTCATTAGTGGTTTGTGTATGTCTGTTTTCCCCAGGTGCCCATGCCTTCTTACCTGATTGCTGTAGTGGTGGGAGCTCTGGAAAGCAGGTACTTTTTCTCACCCTCTCTCTTCAGCTTCATCAGTGTTGGCTAGGTCTGATGTGTGCCTCAACAACTGTGGCCAGTCCCTCTAAGCAAGTTCAACATAAACAGAGGTCCTAAATAAGTTTAAGCCTTAAGAAACCTAACAAATAGAGCTACAAAGATGGTCCATGACTCTGTTAAGCCAGGTTTAGAAGTGATAGAAGTGATAGAAGCCAGGTTTAGAAGTTTGATTAAACCTTGTGTACGTGCACATGAAAACATGACCTTAAAAACCAGTACGGCCTCCACTGCCAACATATTAGTGCTTATTGGAGTCATTTTTTGTTTGATATTTATAGTGTCTATGTAGTACAATTTGCTTCTTCTGCTGAAAAAGCTAAATTCCTCATGTGATTGATGATACAAGTGTCACAAAGAAATACGGGTTCACATTCGTTGTTTCTGAAGCTTGGCCCTGTTTGATCCAAGAGATCCTGAACCTTTGCTGGACGCATAACCTGGTCCAAGGCTGTTGCATGGTAAAGAGTGATCCAGACTATCCAGGGTTTAGTCCAGCTAAGATTCATTTTTTCTAAGTTATTATGACGCATTATTACAAAAACTTTTCTGGTGGTCACAAGAAGCAAGAATAGAGGTTAACATTTGAAAACATGTTTTATTATTTAAAAAAAACATAAGGACTTTTGGTCACTGTAGGTTAAGGCTAAGTAAAAGAGCCTGCTTTCCAATGAGCTAATGAACTAACAGTAACATAAGCTAACCAGTGCAGCAGAAGATGGTAAGACAGTAACCTGTGGGTTTCTACTGCAAATGTGGTTGGGGTTTTTTTTTTTTTTTTTTTTTTCTCTTCAGTTGATAACAATGGCCCACATTTATCAAGCACTTTAGAGTATGAGCTAGGATCAGGTCCTGTCAGGTTATGGCATTTTTCTCAGTGTTAAATAAAATCCGAGCAGATCCTAGATCAGTGTCATTACATTAAGAAAATATGGGCCATTGACAGCAGATATCATCGCATTGTTTTGGGTTCTAATTAATGCCAGCTTACCTTTTCACACCGTCTCTGTCTCCATGATGAGTACATCCTTGTCAATGCTACGTTTATGTTAAGTCATTCATGGTTCAGTAGCACAGTGTAAATTCACAAAGAGTGTTCATGAATCTCAGTTCACAGCCCCTAAAAATATATTTGCTTTTAATGTTATTCTCCTTGACTTTCCCCTATGAGCCAAAACAAATTGCCAAAAACAAAAATGGTCAAGACCTTTAATAAGCATTCTAAGCATTTCTAAGATTTAAGCAACATCTTATCTGGGGGTGTCCCTGCCCACCCCAGTCGTATTATATTGCATACAAATATGAAAAAGAAGTATATGATGACTGTATACAGGAGAATTTAAATGTTTTCTGTGTTAATGAAATTGTGTGCTATGTGGTGTTCAGGGAGATCGGGCCTAGATCTAGAGTCTGGTCAGAGAAGGAGTATGTGGACCAGGCTGCGTTCGAGTTCTCTGAGGTAAATGAGACATTTATTCCTATGTTATATATGGCAAGGGTAATTACTTCCAGCCACGGAGCTGGGAGTGCAGCACAGTTGTGTGATTTTCCCTGCAGGAAAATCTTCAAACTGTGCAGGACATCAGGCCTTTAGCCCTGGAGTTAATGACCCATGATATATGTGCTCAGAACAGTAGACTAGATACATTACTCACCAATAAGTGAAAATAAATCTACAATGAATAACAATCTGCAGTACAATGAATAACAATTAGAATGGATCATTTCTGTTGGTATTTGTATTACTAATAACAGTGATTGTGCAAGATTAATCACATTACATTCATCATTGTTGTATGTGACTCTAGATGATGCATGTTTGTTAAATATTTAATTATAGTAATGTACATGTTTAGAATAAGTGATACCACTTTAGAATAAGGCTACCCTTATAAAGGGTTTGTAAATGGATTTAATAAATAGTTATAACATATTAATTAAGTGGGCAAAAGTGAGCTGTTATAACTGATGAGCATGAATGTCTGATGAAGCCAGTGGATTATTGCTGGCTGCTGATGAAGACACAAGAAAGAAAGACAGTAACAGGTCATTGTTATAGTAACAGGTCATTGGTCTTTTTATATATGTGTTGCAACTGCTTATAAATGGTGGTATAACTGCTTATAACCATTTATAAACCTTTAATAAGGGTAGTCATATAAAAGGTACCAGTGGTACCCAACAATTTGTGTCTGACTTGCCTATACCTTAGTAATGTAAAGTCAACAGTTCACGTTACACACACTTCATAAATGGATTATAGGGTGGACATGTTTTAAAATATAGAAAACACATTTCAGTTATAGGCTACTGATATCACTGTCAGCCACAAGAAGGTGTTTAAGAGGAATTCTGTTGATCTTCTCAAAGTTCAGTCATAAATTATTGAGACTTAAACTGTCATTTAGAGTGGTTTGATGTGAAATAGTACATTAAAGAGAGACTTGCCAATTCTGATTACAGTAGGAACCAGGGGTCGCCATGTCTAAAATAAAAATATAGCCATTTTATGTACCAGTGAACCTGCTGTTTTCTGAGTTTTCTTAACGTTAACTATGGTGAAACAATGATAAATAATAGAAATAACATTTTTGTGGACCATTTTGTCTTTGCCTTGCATGTACCTTTGTGCCATAAACATATTTTTAATTGTAAAGCAATACGGCGTGTGCATGTGTTTAATAACCCAGTGCTAATGTAAATTCTACAGTTATCCGATTATTTAAGTGGTCAAGTAAACAAGTTTACTCTTGTTTTTAATGTTTATTGCAGCGGCCGTGGGGTGACAACACAAAAACAATTTTGGAAAAAACACTTTGAAACTATGAAGCCAAATACATACGGATACAGATGATGTATGTCCATAAAACTGCAGCATGAAGTTTGAGATTTATGTTACATCTGTGTCACATTTGCAGTGCAAGAAATCTGATTACTGTCTGTATCAAGTTGTCTGTATAACGTGCATACTCGGAGTTTCCCATTATCTGATTACCCAAGTGCATGGAAATGCGGCAAAATGCGGCAGATCACTGATAACTGCTGCAGTTATCAGTGATCTGATAACTGCAGCAAATCAGATCACTATGTGCATGCAGATGCACTCAGTGTCTCGAGCATCACGCAGGGTATTCGTGACAATTTCAGGCATTAACTTTATAAGGGAACTATTAGGCCATTTTCACACTGTTTTTATTTATTTTTTTGTCAGAATGTTGTCGGAATGTTTGGTCAAGTGTGAAAGCTGTTTTCAAGCCCAGATGCAGTCCGTTGAAGGTGTGGACGCTGTCCGCTCCTGGTGCAGCATGTGGAGTTGCATCCTTGGTTCATTTTGTATTGTGACTGCTTCGACTTATCGCCTTACTTCCCTTTCCAAGCCTAGCCATATGACAGTCCAGTTTTATTACTATTGTGCATCAGTATATGCCTAATAAAACACACTGTCATAGGACTGGAGCAAGGTCACTGTAATAAGCTCACCTTTGTGGAGCGAGTACATGTACTAAATGCATGGCATCTTTATCTGGCCTGTGTTGCTGAAAATCTTGTCATACGAGAACAGCTCCTTATTTGCAGGTTGAAATGGATGGAGCTTCTTCCTACCATCTTGCGAACCTCCCTCAGAAAAAGTGACATATGGAATTGTGTAATCGGACAGCTGCCCTTAGAGGCACAAAACTTGTCATATGTCTGGTTCCCATCCGCGCTACAGTCAACACTTCAGACTGCAAGTTTCTCAGTAGCATAGCATTCACATCAAACCACTCAGATTAACTGTGTTTACATCGTAACCATTTATTTTTAATTATCAGTCATCATATCTGCCCAGACATTCTGCACTGGTGCTGCTGAGTGAAAGCTGAGTTTTGTATCTCTCTCTTTCTCTCTCTCTCTCTCTCACATATCAGACGGACACAATGTTGAAGACTGCCGAGAGTCTGTCAGGACCATATGTGTGGGGACAGTATGACTTGCTTGTGCTGCCTCCATCTTTCCCCTATGGCGGCATGGAGAATCCCTGCCTCACCTTTGCCACGCCCACTTTACTGGTCAGAGCCTACATCAAAGCTGTTTCTACCACATGTCTGCTTATAGCCATAGGCATATACTCACACTTATAGAAACACATGGCAACCCACTTCCCACCTTCGAAATATGGTTAACTTTTAATTAATAAGCCACAATGACCTTGATGCTTGCTGCTGTCTTCAGATGTCTTTTCTTCCCATTGATCCTTCTTGCTAAACTCGTCTAAACAGTAGTATTTGTGATTGCTTTTCATATGCTTTTTCGCTTGTTCTAACTGAGTGTACTTTCTTGGGGTCATTCTCAGGCTGGAGACCGCTCCCTCTCTAATGTAAGTCACTTGTATATTGACTTGAGCATGAATGCAGAATGTTTGGTTCAAGTTATTCTCAAATAACCATCCATGTACAGAATGCATTCTTGTTCTTTTGTGCTTCAGTGATGAGTGTCCTTCTGTCTGTCTGTAGGTAATTGCTCATGAGATTTCCCACAGCTGGACTGGAAACCTGGTGACCAATAAAACCTGGGAGCATTTCTGGTCAGTGTTTTTGTATTTTGGTCCCACATAGATATATAGAGAATCGATCAGCATGTGATCAGGTTTTGTATGAGTGTTGTTTTTGAAGTCTGAAGCTGATCTCTGGTTCGGCTCTTGTTTTGCAGTCAGATGTTCATATCTTTGTAGGCACAACTTGCTGGAGGAATTCTTTGTGCCTGTGCAATTGTCCAACAGTGCTAAACACATATTTATAATACGAGTGGGATTTTTTTTGTTTCTGTAGTTACCTTTGACCTTGTGTTAGTTACGTATATCATCATTGTACCAGTGCATGTTGAAATGAAAACCACCATTAAGACAAAACCACAGTGGGCAACCAAAAGTACACCTACAATAGATAAACTTGAATAATGTCGGATGGGTTCAGACATAATGTTCCAAATGTGTGTCGAGCTCGACTTGGGTTCACATTTCATGTTGGAGTTCTCACGGCTCACCTCCTACTGTTCCCCCGTTTTACTTTTACTCCTGACTGTATTATTCCTTCCTACTTTCAGTACCCTAAACCGTTTTTCCCAGTGTGGAAAATACCAGCTTATATTCAGGGGGTCTCATGCTGGCTTGCTAATATAGCTTTGCCCAGCTGCTCAGTCAATGGTAACAAATTGCTTGGTTTAACTATTCTTCCTCTGGAATTGCTCTGTTACACACGTTAACTGAGATCACACATTTCCTCTTATTTTAGAAATTTGGAAAAGTATTCAGATTTGTAAATTTGCTACAGCAAGTTGAAGGGTTTTTTTTAGGGGTGTCGCCGGCATAGTTAACCTTTGTAGACTATTAAAGACCAACTGGGTGAAACCAATTTGCTACAGCGTCACCCTGAGCAGACTAGTGCCACAGCATTGGTTAGTCTAGAAAGACAGATGCTTGCCGATTGTAAGTAAAGCAGCTAAACCTGACAGAATAATGTCAGAAGTTGATTTCCAGCCCCCCCACCCCCAGTTTTTTTATTTTGTGATTTTCAGGGTTTCCAAGAAGTAAATTAGGGGGTCTCGGACCCTCCAGGACACCTTGGGCATCCCACTCATGTTGTTAACAGAATTTAGCAGTAAAGTCCACGAGGCTGGGGTGTTGTTTTAAAAGTATTGCTTAATTAATAAAATTACATGTATTTTTAACAGTGGATTATTTAATTATAGCATATTATTGAATATTATATTTTGTGTGATTCAAAAAATGTGTGTTATTGTTGCTTCTTATTGTTGCTACAAAATAACCAGCGCTGTTCAAATGATGTGGTTCAGGTCAGTTTGGGTTTAGATTGAATTCAAGCCCACAAAATTCTAACTCCAACCTGAATTTCAGTTAACTCTTTCCCACACGTGTTGCACTCCTTCTCTCACTTTCTCACTCTTATTGCCTCTGTGTCTGTCTCTCTGATTCTATCCCTCTCATTCTCTGTCTGTTATAGGTTAAATGAAGGACACACTGTGTATCTGGAGAGAATGATTGGCAGAGCCATGGAGGGTGAACAGTTCAGGCAGTTTAAAGCCATTGGAGGATGGAAAGAGATGCAGGAGGCTGTAAGATCTGCACCCTTACAAACATGCACAAACCCTAACACTGGTATAGGAACAAAAGACGGCATCTTTATTTTTGTTGTTTCTCAGGTTCTGACATAATTTATAATAGTCTTTTGCGCTTTATGTTCTGTATATTTTTCATGGTAAATGCCCCTAAATTACATGGTTGCATTGATATTAAAGGTACAGTATCAGTTTCCTGTTTCTGTATAGTTGCTGTATATGTCATAACTGGTTATTAGTTTGTGATGAACAACCTGTTATAACATGTACTGTGATTGTATCTGTGAGGTAATGTTTATTTTCTCAGAAGTACACAAATATTGGCTATAATATTAATTATTAATGGTAATAATATTAATATAGTAAGTAGCAATCTTGTATGCATGGTAGAGCTTTTTTAACCATTTACAAACCTCCTCTTTGAATCGCAGTATTATTTGCAGTATTATCGTTATCATCCTAACTTTAATACCTGATTTGGCTGATCAACACTTGATTATGTTAATTAATGTGATTAGAAGATAAAGTATTTTGTTAAAATTGTAAGTCAGTAGAAAAAAAATTATGTTACTATGTGGTGTGCATGCTCTGCTGTGAGTTACACTGTAAAGCCTGAAATGACAGTTTGGAGTCAGACGCCACTATATATTTTGCTGGAGTATCTCAGATCACGTCATGCAGCTTTATATGGCACATGCACAGACTGGAACAGAGGGTCCAGCTTGATGTTTAGGCCTTAAATGCAAAGTGAAGATTTCACTGATGAAGACATGATGGCCATTGTCGATAATTCTTATACGGCTTCACTAATAACGTTTATTCCCCCTCAAAAACAAATTTTTGTCTTCTGTATCTTTTCTGAATGATGCCCTCTTCTGCTCCTCATTAAAACATGCTCTAACACCCTTTGGTAATAATACTTTTGTAGGTGCACCAGTTCGGGGAAAATAACGTCCTGACTAACCTTGTGCCAAGCCTGAAAGACGTTGACCCCGATGATTGCTTCTCCTGTATCCCATACGAGAAGGGATTTGCTCTACTTTACCATCTGGAAGAGCTGATGGGAGGCCCTGGTATGCACACTCAAATAAACAACCTGATGTGTAGCATAATAATTATCACAATGTGTAAAATAACTCTTTACAAATGACTTTACAAACCTTTGTGAAGAGTATCTTTTGTTTCTCATGTGCCGTGTGCAGAAGTGTTTATGGGCTTTGTGAAGTCCTATATCCAGCTGTATGCGTACAGCAGTGTGACCACAGAAGAGTGGAAGGACTACTTGTTCACCTACTTCAAAGACAAGGTAAGAAGTGACTGTAAGAGTACTTTGCATAAGAGTACTGCATTCTCAAATTATACGTATCTTGGATTAATTTCATTAATTCTTCTTCTTTTTTTTATATATATATATATATATTTTAGTTTTTTGGTCTTCGTAGAATTTGATTCTGATTAATCTAAACGTTTCATATATGTGGATCATGTACTTCAAGGTTTAATTTAATCCTGTCTTCAGGTGGACATCCTGAATAAAGTGGACTGGAATGGATGGATGCACACTCCAGGGATGCCCCCATTCAAACCACAGTAAGCATTGTAGAGTCTCGTTTTGGTGCATGTTAAGGACATGTCCTTTCTAAGGAAATCATTGGAAAAAGAGGTGCCACTTGCAATTGTGTATTTTTATATATGTGTGTGTATATATATATATATATATGAACATCATTTATCTTGTTTATCTTGCCAATAAGTGTCAAAGTGCTTATTAAAACACCATATATCATTTGAATAGATACAAATCCTCATAAAGGTACAGTAAAAGCTAGCAAGTAATGTTTAGAGAATAAAGTTTTCTTTCACTTCACATACTGTAGATTTCTTCAAATCAGTCACCAGAACACTTGACATATGGAAATGTTGATTAATTGGATTATAACCACAAATAGTTCCGGATGTGCTACAAGGAGAGGTTTAAAAATGATACACACACATAACAACTACTTGTGTAGTTAATGTTAGTTGTATTTATTGTAATATTGGTGTATTTTAAAAATGCTTTCTGGCCAGAGAAACACCTTTTTAGATGTCATTTTTAGGTGCTTTTGGCTAAGTTTTACATACTTACAGGTTGTGAGATTTTATGGAAATCTCTCTCTGTGTACCTGTATATCTGACCTGCTCCTCACCTTGCTCAGGTTCGACACCACCCTGGCAGATGCCTGCATTGCTCTGGCTCAGAGATGGACGAAAGTACTGTGCTTTCACTTTACCTATAGAACATAAATGTTCATCTCAGTGCTCTAGCAAAACACTGACTCTGATTCTGTTTGCAGGCTAAGGATGCGGACTTGGCAGGCTTCAGTGAGGCTGACATAAAGCAGCTCTCTTCTCACCAGCTCATTGAGTTCCTGGCTCTGCTGCTGCTGGAGGTACCATAACATGCATTAACATATGTATTGCATATAAACAAATGGTAAAATAACTCAGTGAGTCTTGAAGCTTATTGCTTTAATCATCTGCCTCCTCAGCATTCCTCTCTCTCTTTCTTTCTCCAGGACCCTCTCCCTCAGTCCCATGTCAAGAGAATGCAGGAGGTGTATAACTTCAACAGTGTCAAAAACTCCGAGATCCGTTGCAGGTAAACAGGGCAGTATGAGGGCAATATTTCATCTAATGTCATATATACGGTAGGGTTAATCTATTAATTGGCAGGTTTAGTGGGTGTTTTGGTTTTCAGAGAAAACAGTATAGGCGAATCATTCCTAATTCAGTCTATACTACAGGCATAATATTGCCAATCATGTTGCATATCCTTTGTCTCCTGTTTACCTTGTTTGAAAGCATATTTATGGATTTCTTAACTCTTCTTTATGTAATGTTTCTGATGATGTTATTTTAATATAGTATTTCCTTTGGATTAGTTTACATGTTACATTAATCTGTACCAGCATACCAGCATTTCTTAAAGGTGCCACAGAATGCATTTATTCAGTATTTTAAATTGTTTTCTGATATCTACATAGAAGGTATGTGACTTTGGTTGGGGTGACAAACTGCAGATGCAGTTTTATATACCCATTTACACTCTCTAATATGGATGACACAAGCTTTTTTTGCTTTTCTCTGCTCTAATTCGCTGGTTTACAGTGAGAAACCACAATGATCACACAGAAGCCATATGTCAAAATGGACACAGGCAGGAAAATAAAATGAACCTCCCAATGAACAAAGATTACATATAAGGCTTCCTGTATTCATGCTGGTATAAGTAAGCTGCATCGTCATAATATTTAGTTAGCTGTGCTAGACCATTACTTGGAACTTGCTGGTAACTAAAGTTGTTCCTCACTTGATTTCAATAAAGGTAGAAAGGAAAACAAAATTAAATGAAAATGAACCACCTTGTGAAACTAACTTTTTTTTTTTGTTCCTTTGTTTGAACACATTTGTTTGTGTGGATATGTAGATGGCTGCGTCTGTGTGTTAAAGCCCAGTGGGAAGAGGCTGTTCCCCTAGCTCTGAAGATGGCCACAGAGCAGGGCAGGCTCAAGTTCACCCGTCCGCTCTTCAGGTAACAATGAAACTTTGATTGATACCGTTTTTGCTGTTTGAATATCCTTTTTTTCTGGAATGCCAATTTTAAACTCTTGACGCTACTTGTTAATGATCCTCTTCTGCTCTTATTTTCAGGGACATGTATAATTTTGCCAAGTTCCGCGACGAGACTGTTAAGGTTTTCAAGGAGCATCGTGACGCAATGCACCCAGTCACGGCAGTCTTGGTTTCCAAGGACCTGAAACTTGACCAAAGCACAGGCTTTTAACTCTGCTGACCGCCTCACTTTGCTCTTCAGCACAGCCAGCAGCGTGCTGGGTGAATTAGATCTGATCTGCAGATACATAATCTGATTTTTGTTAAATGTACCTTGCAGACAGATCTGTGTGGCTTTGCCTCTGTTTGCTTGGCCAGTTCAACCTTTTGCGTTTTGATGAAAGTATTAATCTCAGGGCAGGAGGGGAAAGCAAAGCTCCTCTGAATTTCACAATCACCTGTTGACACAAGCTTGTCTTGGACGCGTTGTTTCTCTTGTAGGTGCCCATGCTGAGCAATAAACTCCTCATCTAATGTCTATATTGCGTGTGCATTTATTTCAAGTGTTTGAATGGGCAGTGTTTGAGGGGGGGAAACAGGTACATTGGAGGTCATTTTAATTGTGTTTGTATCCTTATTGTTGGCATATCCATTGTATCTTGTTGAGAATGATGGTCACTAGCAAGAAAATATTAGCATGAATTCTGGTTCTCTATTTTAATAAATGTGTCTCGCTAGTAATCTTAATGAAGAGCTGTCTAGATAGAGCATTCTGATGGCAATGTATTATTATATTATTCACTTATTGTTGATGCTCAGACAACATATAACCATTTGCTGTAATAATCTCAGGAAAGCCATCTAGTTTAATGTTTACATTTAGTCCCTCAGTTTCAACTTGTTCAACTGAATCTTCATAATTTCAGGTTATAATACTCATCAGTTAGATATTTTATTTATCCCATCATACGAAAGACTACGAAACGGTTATGAAATGCCAGAGCCGAGAATGAATGGTACTAAAAATGGCACGGTTCTTTTCATTCCAGCAGAAACTTTGCTAGCACTGCAGCTATGTGCTGATTGGTAGGCAAACCGATCAGCTTATAGACTGAGCAAAGAGGTTTGCACTCTCTGTTGTCATAAATAAAGCAAATGCAATAATAGTTCACTTCAGCTGAAGTTTAATATCATTTGATGTAGAGGAACGGAGTGTACTTGTGAATAAGCATTTACCAGAGACCCCCTTTCATTCTGGGCTCCCACAAGCAATCTAAAGCATCTTTTTAACCCAGAAGAGTGGGAATTCTCCCTAGCTAGAAATCCTCTATTAGGGTCACAAATGGTGAACATTAGCCCTGCCCTTGTCTAGATTTGTCCACAAAGACTTAAAGGCCAAAGGCTGTCCCATTTCTCCTTTAGGTGTTCTACACAGCACTCATGCACTAATATGGTGGAGATTGCATCATGACTCCGCACAGCCTCTAAACCAGATTAGAAGGGGGTATTTACCATTGTCTGACCAAATGAGTTTATTTATTCACCTTGTTATTGAGCTGCATTGGATTAGCTAATAAAACAATGATAGGCAAGATCATTTTGCTGGGAATATTACATGTATAGCTTGAATGCACACTTTTGTACCTACCACAAGGTACTTTTTGCGACAGGCCCATTCAAGTTGGAGTCCAAAAACTGACTAATCAAATGTGTACATGCAACTAGCTGGGAAAATAATGGAGACAGTGAAGTATACCGTTACAAAAGGCTTCAAAATAGCCTGCGTCCGAAACCACATACCATTTCAATATAGCACACCACTATAGCACTAACACTACTCAGACTGTAGTATATAAAGTAGCTAGTGTTTTTGAACAGAGTCCTAGTGTTATATATCCTGTTTTAAAATCCTAATTGAAAACATTCCTGTCCTGACAAGAAAGATCTCTGTCTGGATGACAGTGCCATCTATACGCATGGCTAGATGGCTAGATGATATTACTTTGTGTCCATCTGAGAAACATGAATGCTATTCTAAATAAATTAAGTCTAAATTTAAGTAGAACTAGGAGGAGACTGGTTCCATGACCGTTAAAACAAGAAGTGGGATGGACTGCAATTCTTCAGAGCAACCTCCAGAGGGAGGCATTAAGTCATATTATCAACAACAGAGCAATGTCTTAGAATAACTTGATCTTTATTCTCTGTTCTATGTCTTGGTAATTTCTTTTTGCTACTTTGCAGTTAACAAGCTGTGGCACTACAGAGTCTAGAGATGCACCAACTTGGTTATCATTATCATTGTGCATTACTGTCCATTCCAATATCGTCATGCATCCTAAATGGCAACAAGGCTTATGCAACAGGCATATGACAGCGTAAGGTCTATGATGCTAATAGACCTATGGCATTAAAGGGTCTATGGCACTAACATGCATATGACAATACAGGGTCTATGACAATATAGGGCCAATAGCACTAACAAGCATTTGACAATATAGGATCTATGGTGCTGACAAGCATTTGGCAATATAGGATCTATGAAACCATCAGGCGTATGATCATACAGGGTCTAAAGGCAATACAGGGCCAATAGTTCTAAGAGGCATATGACAATATAGGATCTAGGGCAATGACAGGTATATGACAGTATAAGGTCTGTGGCACTAACAGTTGTATGACAATATAGGATCTATGATGCCAATAGATCTATGACATTAATGGCTCTATGACTCTTGCATGCAAATGATAATATAGAGTCTGTGCTTCTAGCAGGTGTACGACAATGTAGAGTTTACTAAGGCAGACCACTGACCCTTAAAGGGCCGTTGCACTGGCATTATGAGTCAGTTTGCACTTGTAATAAAGTATTTCGCAAACATAAAAAATACCTGTTTATAAAGAGTGTTAATACAAATAGCACCCTTGCTAACTGGCTAGCTGTCCTAAACTCCTAGGTAATTCTCATCATCTTGATCCCATAGCACCTTCATAAATGAGCATCTTTCAAGTCTGGCAATTCGGAACTAATCCTAACCAGCATGAGCATGTCCTTCACAGAGCTTTCAAAGAGCCTTCAAGGACTTTTTCTGTGTCTTTACTCATATCTACCTCCAAGCACTGAAAAGTACCACTAGAGGGAGACATTAGTTCACAGTAGACGGAGCTACTTTTGTGGTCTAAATTGAGTGTTCTGCTTTGCCTTGCTGGTTAAAGATTCCAAGATAAATGAAATAATGAATATTAATAGGCGCATAAAAGTCACTAAGAGCGCAAATGATGGAATGTTCAGCATAGACAATATTACAGTATGTGAAAGAAATTCTTAACCACTTCTGTCCATATGGGGAAATTCATTATTTTTGAGCTATAGGTATACGCTGTAAGGAACAGCCTTTGTAGCTTTGTGGTGTGATCAGTTCGGAGACTGTATGTGTGACTATTATGGGAACAGAGCATCAAACAAGCGGCATCTTAAAGGAAAAGTCAAGCTGCACTTTAATCCACCAAAGCCTTTTTTATACTTCAGCTGCTTCCTCTGTGAAGCATTCTACACTTCAGCAGCACATGAGTGAATCGCAGTGGTACATGGAAGAAGATAGGAGGGAGAAGACACGGATCAACAGTGAGCACTCGTGGTTCGGCTTGAACCCCCGCACTGTGGGTTGAAGCAAAAGCCTCCTGAGATGTCTGTATGAAAAAGAGAAAACATGCCTCTTTTGTCAAAGTTAGACAAAACCTCACAGACCTTAAACTGAGACGTTCAAAATTCTGAAGGGGAAGTTTTTTTTTCTTTTTTTTCTTTTTTTTTACACAAGAGAAAAAAGTTACTGTGTTCTCGCACAATGGCTGTGGTTGAAGTTGTGCCTCTTCTGATCTTCTCGCAGCTGGACTTTTGCCTTCCACCCCGTCTCCTCTGATCTTCCCGCAGTCATCCAAGAGGCTTTTGCCAGCCTGTGAGCTGTCAAAGTATCCCTGGAAATCAAACGCCACCCCATGCTCTGCTATGATCAAAGACACACAGGTAAGGCAGACACAGAGCCACATACAATTGCCATCTCAAAGAGGAAGACTTTTTTTTTTGCCCCCCCCCCCCCCCCCACATCCCTCCTCTCACAACTATCCTGACACCGTGCCGGTGAATGGAGCACATCGATCAGAATAAAGCGAAGCGATCGGGGTTTTGAAGATGTGACGGGAAGTTTGTCCTATCTCAAACTTTCGGACAAAGAGAGAGCGCCGGAGGGCTGGAGGTGAGGGTGCTGTTTAAAGAGGTGTTTAAAGGCTGCTGGTTTTAGAGAGGCGGCCTGCTTCTCTTTGACCGCCTTTCTTCTGTAAATTAAGCCACCATCAGACGTTAAACACATCTATTTCATTATCGTCAGGACATCATTATTGTTCTTCTTGAGTTCACCACCTCATCAAACGCTGGCGGTCTTGACGGCTCTGCTACGTCTTTGAAAATAAAGCTGGTCCTTGGCTCGGACGTAAGTTCTTGGCTTGGACGTAAGTTCTTGGCTTGGACATAAGTTCACTCATGATGTTCATGATGTTTGTGTGAGCTTATGTATGACCCTGAGCATTCTATCGGATTCATAGTCCAAACTCATAGTCAGTTTATTGCCGAACATGGTTTCTTGCTGAGAGTGGTCAGCAGTGGTTGCTTGTTAAGATGCTTCAGGCATCTTTGCCTTTACTAATGCTGTCATTAGCTGCCTGCCCTTGAATGATCTAACCGGGAGCAGCACCTTCAACATGATTGAGAAGAGTTTTGAATACGCCGTCAGAGCAGCAGAGCTACTTCTTCAGCCTTTCATGTTGGACTGATTGGACTTGACACTACAGTGACTCACTATCACCTCTTGAGGTACAAAGTGGTATTACAGGTTAGGCTAGCTGGTTAGCATGCTAACTTCAGTAAATATCTCTGCAGCATGATCAGAGGTGGAAAGGGTACTAAAATATTCTGCTCAATTAAAATTACTACTGCTTTGCTGTACTTTTACTTAAGTGCAAGTAAAGTTCACTCATTGGTCTTTTTAACCGCTTTATTCTTCTGGGTCGTGGAGGGTGCTGGATCCTATCCCAGCACTCATTGGGTGGAAGGCAGGAAACACCCTGGACAGGTCACCAGTAGCACAGGGCAGACACACAGACATACACATTCACTCACTCTCTCACACCTAGGTGGCAATTTAGCATCTCCAAGTCTTCTGACTGCATGTCTTTGGACTATGGGAGGAAACCCACGCGGACAAAAGGAGAACATTCAAATGCCACACAAAAAGCACGCCAGATGCCACAGCTGGGAATCGAACCCAGGCTGTTCTTGCTGTGATGCAACAGCACTATCCACTGCCCCAATAAGTGGCCAGTCTGAAAGTCTACTCAAGTAAAAAGTAGCTCAATTAATATTTACTCAGAATAAAAGTTTATTAGTTACTTTTTACACAGGGTGGGAGGTTGGGGCATTGGGAGGGTCTCTCTTGTATAGTGCAGCAAAGACAAGGGGATATACTGTAAATCTCACACTAGCTGTTTTTAATTAAAGGAACAGCCTTACAAATTAATATTCAGTAACAAAATAAAACATGTCGACACATGATATTTAAAACTTTCAAGGAGGTATAACGTGTGATTTTAGTGCAGAACATCTAAGAACATAAAACATTTTCAAACAATATAACCACTGAAGGTGACACAATTTGGTAGATGGTGTCAATAGTACCTAATACAACCCCACTGCAGAACAACTGAGCTATCAACTATTTAACCCTCATACAGTTGTTAACTTTGATGTAACTGTATACGAAGTGACATCCCTATTTACATTCAAACGGGTGATAATTTTAATGGGACATCATTTTCCAACATCTCTGTTTTTGATTATGTCAGGTAACAGAGTCCACATCACAAAATCCTACATATTGCAAGTCACTGCTATACATGCGAATTTGCTTCTTCAGCGTAGTCAATAGTAAGATCTTGCACACATTAATGCAGATTAACAAAACCAACGATCAACATTTCCTTATAAAACATGCATCTGCTCTTCACAAGTAACACATTTACCCCAGTACAGAGGACAAACCAATATTGGACAGTTCAAATGTACTTAATTAAGACAAAAAGCATTAGCAAACTTAAAAACCCAAACCGTCAAGCACCCTGGCTAAAGCATACTGCTATAGCAGTCACTTTTACAGACTCCCTGCCTTTTGAAAATCTAAAGCTTCAAATTCACTGTAAACTCAAAGGATCACTAGCTCACTGCAAAGAACTTGACCAAAGTAACAGGGGATGCAGAAGATGCTAAGTAATAGAGTATGCTTAGGTTGTACAAAAGTGATGGGAGGAGAAAATGAACCCAACATTGAGGAAAGAGCATCTGTATTATGATTAGCTGAAAGACAAATTAGTTGTTTTTGCTGTCCACCACAAGTCCAAACAGCTGTTTTGATTTTCATGTGGGGACCCCCTTGTGGCTCGGGCCCCTGGACATTCGCCTATGAAACCCATTAAATGACCCATAAAAAGCATTTATTTTTAAGAGTGCCAGACTGGATCTGAGCTACTTCCCCAAAACAACTGTTAGCCTCTCCTTTAAATGCAACCTCAGTGATTAAGTAATAAAAAAAATTATAGTAATGAAATGCCACAGAAAGTGCTCTGAGTGGTCTGAAAATATGATTTTTTTGTATGTTTATACCATGGAAAATCAAACTGTAGAACTTTAACTTTAAATGTATTAATTTTTTTTATTAACCTTCACATTTGGATTTACTTTTTTTTCCTTTGTAAACAACATTGTATGGGGTTTCACACACTTATACATAAGAAACACTCTCAGGGAACAGATTTTGGACCCCCCACCCCACCCCCAATTTTTGTCCAAGATCATACTTCACAAACCAAACACAAACCTAATATCATGCTCATGGTAAAGTTTCAGATCTGCTTTCATAGAAGCGGTGAAGCATGCCATCAGAAAATCAGGAAATTCAGATTAATTCAAAACATTATAACAGTGGTTTTTATTTAATAATGTATGCTATAATTTATATAGCCAATTATGTAAACTCAGAAGTCTGTATCTGAATAGGAACTTCAAGAGAACTGTAACATCCCTGCTTTCCTGCACAAAAATACCAAAACTCATCAAAAACCCAAAGGAAAATCAACTGAGAAAATAATAGGATGTCGTGTTCATATGTCTACATACATATTCAGAGTGAAAAACGTTTATGTAGTTTAAGTGTTCATTTGTTACCATTATGCAACATCGCCATAACAGCATTATGGGATAGTTGTAACATTCATCGATTAGCCTACAGAATAATAACAGAAATAAAAACTATATATTTTTTATATTATTCTAATCTGGTATTGGCTATTTATTTAGCCATATAACACTTTTAAATCTGTAAGGCTTCTATATTATTCAAACAATACTAATTCAGTATACAGAGTTACTGACTCTTCAAGCTTCATTTATTAGCAGAGGTTTCTTCTAGGTTTCTTTCATTTCTGTTTTTAACTCATAACTTCCTCAGTCCCAAGACTTGACGCTTTAAAAACAAACTAGTTATAATATAACATATTTATAACATACAGGGGTTGGACAATGAAACTGAAACACCTGGTTTTAGACCACAATCATTTATTAGTATGGTGTAGGGCCTCCTTTTGCGGCCAATACAGCGTCAGTTCGTCTTGGGAATGACATATACAAGTCCTGCACAGTGGTCAGAGGGATTTTAAGCCATTCTTCGTGCAGGATAGTGGCCAGGTCACTACGTGATGCTGGTGGAGGAAAACGTCCTTCTTGGTGGTATGCTGACAATACCCTGGATACCGTGGCTCTTGATACATCACAAAGACTTGCTGTCTTGGTCACAGATGCGCCAGCAAGACGTGCACCAACAATTTGTCCTCTGTTGATCTCTGGTATGTCACCCATAATGTTGTGTGCATTGCAATATTTTGAGCAAAACTGTGCTCTTACCTGCTAATTGAACCTTCACACTCTGCTCTTACTGGTGCAATGTGCAATTAATGAAGATTGGCCACCAGGCTGGTCCAATTTAGCCATGAAACCTCCCACACTAAAATGACAGGTGTTTCAGTTTCATTGTCCAACCCCTGTATTTAACATATTTATTACCACTAACTCTAACAAGGCTCAAATCAAGCGATGAACTTTTCATGTGGTTACTGTATGCAAAGGTGCATGAATACGTGTTCATTACAGGATTATGGGGTATAATATCCCTGGTTCAACAGCAGAGATATGGACCCCTAAGTCCCCAGACTACTCCTACCTGTTGTCTTCCCTGAGGCATCCATGTTATTGTAGTCACATAATCAGCTTAAAGTGTCATTGCCAAGCAGTAAGTCAATGACTCTGTGCAACCAACACGAGAGATCATTTTACTTGCCTTCAGAAATATAATAAGGTTAGATTAGAGATAGGTTTGATCTTACAATATTTCATTAACTGTCTCAGAATTTTCAATACTATGTTGACTAGATGTAAGATAATTGGACTTCCATTGTCTTGATTGGACTTGGAGATTCCAAGTCATGCGGTGCCTAATGGATGTGGAAAACAGAACGTTAAAATATTCAGATATAGGTATTAGTAGTTTCAAGGTTTCTACATTAACCCCTAAAATATAAACATCACAAACTCTACTAAACTTTATGGGCTAAAGCAAAAGCAATGATAGAATCATCTGAGCTCCATATTCTCTTTCTCTTTCTCTCCTTCTTCCTCCAGCGGGATGGCTGTTTTCACATACTGTGGAATTGCAAAATACATGAATAAGATCAGCACTGCTTGAATGAGCAATGGGAAAGCACCCGATAATGCCACACTGCTGCAAGATTTCCAGTACCTCATAGAAAATAAAAGCAGTTTGAAAAAAAAATCCTTGAAAATTTAAATGTCCAGGTGATTACTCATTCAGCTGAACACATCAGAACAGCTCACAGGATGGTAGAAACAGCAGTTTGATGTATCATAGCCTTTTATAGAGAGGATACACAGATTTTGCACTGCTTTGGAAATAAATGTTTGGTGTGAACCGCTCTTTAAACACTTGTGACTCATGCTAACATGTGGTTTTAGGCTGCATTGTTTGAAGGAAGTTCTGCTGTTTCCTCTATCCAAGTCCAAGAAACCAAACCACTGTCATAATGAACCTAATGATCTAAAGGAAATGGGATACAGTAAATTGCACCTGTTTATCTGGATTCAGACTTGTGTTGAATTGGCAGCCGTATATTGTGGAATGATAGCAGATGGATTTGCTGTCATTTAAATGACTCCAGGTTCTGAGATCATGACGAATCAGTCTTCTAATGGCACAATAGCCCTGTAATATCCCTGTATCCTATAGGCCACATGGTCAACTAGACCTTTGACCTGGACAGGATGGCAGACACAGACAGACGGCTCCCCGTCTGAACAAATGTCTCTCCTCTTTTCCTGGTCTGTCCCATCATTTCCTCTTCTCTGATCTTGTCCTATCTTATCTTCCCAACTTATTCTATCCTATTCCCCTCTCCAGTCCTTTCTTCTCTTCTCTTCTCTTCTCTTCTCTTCTCTTTTCTTCTCTTCTCTTCTCTTCTCTTCTCTTCTCTCTAACCTATCCTATCCTATCCTAACCTATCCTATCCTATCCTATCCTATCCTATCCTATTCCATCTTCTCTTCTCTTCTCTTCTCTTCTCTTCTCTTCTCTTCTCTTCTCTTCTCTTCTCTTCTCTTCTCTTCTCTTTTCTTCTCTTCTCTTCTCTTCTCCTGCATCCTCCTTTCTCATCTCCTCTCCTGTTAGAGGACTTGAGTTGTGATTGCTCTCTTAGCACCACCTCTCCAAGATCAGAATGCAGAGTGAAGAGATTAATGAAGTGCTTTCAAGTCTCACTTCTCAAGGGCTGCTATGAAGATGAGCTTGATTTTTAGGGTGTCTGTTTGTTTCTCTGTCTATTCCTCATTATTCATGAGAGCCAAGTGAGAGCTTCTCTATCCTTCTATGATAACATAGCATCATGAATAAACAACAACTGTCTACTATTCAACGAAAAACCAATACTGATCTTCTCGTGATGGCACTGAAGGAATGAATCATTATTGTCATTATGCAGATGAAGGTGGGATAAGTAGGCCTACAAGAATCATAGTGGATGCCATCCTCTGGCCAATCATGCCCCGAAGAGTCCTTCAGAGAGGACTCCACCAATGAACCCTCTGAGCATCATGTCTTTACAGCTCTTGCATATTGTTGCTGATGGTTCTTTTATACATTCACTTCCAGTTTCCCTTTCATACACACACACAGCTCTTACAGTCTCTCTTACATTTGCTCTTACATAAAAGTGCCTTGAAGGGTTCTCTGTAGTGATGTCATAGAAGAACCGTTTTATCAACAAATAGCGCAGTTGGTAAACCCATTGAAGTTGCCCCACCCATCCCAAACCATCCCAACTTATCCCATCCCATCCCAACCCAACCCAACCTATCTCAACCCATCCCAACCTATCCCAACCCAACGCAACCCATCCTAACCCATCCCAACCCAAACCATCCCATCCAATCCAATCCAATCTAATCTAATCTAATCTAATCTAATCTAATCTAATCTAATCTAATCTAATCTAATCTAATCTAATCTAATCCAATCCAATCCAATCCAACCCAACCCATCCCATCCCATCCCAACCCATCCCATCCCATCCCATCCTATCCCATAACATAAAGGATATTTCAAGTTATGCATATTTTAGAATGTCCAAACTAGGTACCATTCAGGAAGCTTAATGTTTAAGAGTGTTGTTGTTCTCCCAAATCATTTACATTGTATATATTTCAGAGCTGACTGTTTATTTCCATTAGGTTCCTGTATTTTACTCTATCTATCTATCTATCTATCTATCTATCTATCTATCTATCTATCTGGCTGGCTGCCTGTCTAGACATTTGTCTGTCTGTCTGTCTGTCTGTCTATTGTCTATATAGTTGTCTGTCTGTCTGTCTGTCTGTCTATATATTTGTCTGTCAGCATGTCTATACATTTGCCTGTCTGTCTGTCTGTTTATTGTCTATATAGTTGTATGTCTGTCTGTTTGTCTGTCTGTCTGCTATTGAGTTCAATAATACAGAAGCCCAACATACATATTAAACCATTCAAATTCTATTCCCCAGAATCTGAACACAGTAAAATCATGACGTATAGCGCATTCTGATGTAATAGAGCACAATCACATGTCGATTTCTAAATTTGAGATTAAGGTCGCCCAGTGTAGGAGATGTTGGTGTGAATACTTCCCTTTGCGCTCGGTTCCATAGACAGAAAAGAGGAAATAGATAAGGCATTTATATCTGTTGCCTTACTGGCGATTGCTAAAATCAGGAGGGCCTGTCTATCAGTGAGTGGAGATGAGCTCTATCCCTCAGGCCTACCGCCACCCACAGGTAAGAACATTTACCTCACTCACCAGTAAGATTAACCAGTCCTCCGACACCTCTTGGCTTTACCAAGACTAGAATACTATAGCCTGTTTACTAGCACAGTAATACGACGTAGCAAAAAGGTGTTTGTATAGGCTAAAATGGGCTGGTGCTCATGGATACAATAGACTGGAACACAGTTGTGGAACTGGACTTCACTTCACATTTCTGTGCAGCTGCCATACAATCAAATTACTGTATTTGTTGGTGTCAGCTTATGTACAAATATTAAATTTCCCGTCCCAGTGCAGCAATCGCATCATACAATTCGGAGGATAATTACAAAACAATAGCACGCAACTCTTTTTAATTCATTTAGGGAAATACATGTTATTTGTTTGTTTTGTATTATTTGATTCTCATTTGAAAGGTGAGATTAGACATGCTATATTAAAGTGGTTAAAAAACTCAATAGGATTCATATCATAAACATACCCATATACAATTCCTCCACATCATGTATAAATGGGAAACGAACAGCATATTCAAATAACTGATCATATTCTATCAGGACACTTTGGTGTTAAATTGCAGTGTAAATACATTTTGGCTAAATTAGGAGTAAACAGAGATATTTACTGTCCCACTTCTAGACAATCCTTCATACACTCCTAACAACAGAGATAATATTAAAGCAAAAGGCATAAATAAAGGCAGTTTGAAGGGCTGTTTCTCTGCATTATAGACAAACCTTTAAACCCAAATGAAATGATATCTTAGCTCTTATTATGACTTATTGGGTATATTATGGCTTATTCAAACTGCAGACTCATAGTACTAAACACTAAAAAAAGCATTCAGACCTTAGATGTTTATAAGGATTGTGTGATAAGCTCATGGCATTACTTAAGATAGTAATAAGTTAAACATATATAAAATTCATCGTTTGTAGGGTCCTGTCTATTGGTAGGTGTCTTTACCAAACCTTAACCCCTAAATTTACACTTCTGAAAAAATTAAGCAGCAGCATTATTAATTGCCACCCGTAAAAAAACAGAAGGTATATAGTCAATATACATAAAACACACCATCACCTTGTCAGTGTCACTGCAGTGCTGAGCGCTCTGCAGTGGTCCTGTGGGGGTCCTGACCATTACAGAACAGGGCACCAAAGTATGCAGACAAACAGATGGACTACAGTCTATAGCTGTAGAACTACAAAGCACTCCTATATGGTAAGTAGAGCTGATCAAATGTACATTGAGTGTAGATACAAGGAGGTGTGCCTAATGAAGTGGCCAGTCAGCGTATGTACATAAATATGAACAAACTTTAGTTTTACATGTGAGTACTAATAATACTGAAGTGCAATGCAGAAAGATGTCATCACTGTCCAATGAAAAACATGTATCTCCATTTTTGCTGATTTTTACTTCTATGCATCATTTGAACACAGCAGCTATCTATCTATCTATCTATCTATCTATCTATCTATCTGTCTATGCAATGTTTATCTATCTAGCTTTAGCCAACTTGCCAATTTGAAACTTTCAATAACAATAAGCAGTGTATATAGATCTTTCATAGATCTCCATAAACACGTTTGTGCTATATTTAAAATCCCTCTTGTTTAGATCTGTAGGTTTTGACCCACATAAATCATTACATTTCCCATGACCATTGTGTCTACCTAGAGTGAGTCATGTTTCATCTTCTGAGATTGTTTTTGTGAGGGAGGAACCGCAGAATGACACAGCAACAAAACATTCCATTAAAAGACACTTCCTCTTTTTTACGGGTCATCAGATATTTTGTTTGATATGTCCAGGAAACCCATCTCGCATCGTGCTAATCATGGGTTTTTTTGCACATATATGGGGGGCTGTTTGGAGAGGATGTGGGCTCTTTTGCACTCAGTGCACATGGAGGTGTGCAAAGACAAGAGAGTGTGGCATGTAGACTGGTTCACCGAATGACTGTCACAATGACACATGGGCAATGACTTTGCAAAAAAGGAAAAGGAAGAAACAAGCAGCGTGTTTATGAGACTTTACTACCATTCATTTAAACATTAAAGGTACAGCACTGACATGTTTTAGGTAGAACATAGTGGACATGGAAACAGGGTGGCCTATATGAATATATGAGATGAAATAGAATTATCTGCCAGTGATATGAACATTTTGTAAAAGCAGAAGCTGTGTTACAGGCCGGAAATGCTTTCTTGGCATAATCAGCTTGATGTGGCTCTGGAAAACCGCAGGCATGTGATGGACGGAGGTCTGACTGGAAAGCGCAAAGAAATAGTGTTATTGTAAAAGAGGGAATATGAGGGGAATCGGGATGTAGGGAAAGTAAACAAGGGCACGAAAGCCAAAGAAAGATTGAGCAGTGCCGGATGGACTGATTATTAGCCTCTTAATGTCCATATCTGGAATTTTATATGTTTAAACATGCAAGAACACAAATCAAATTATGGATAAAAAGACGTTTAGTACTTTAGATGGCACTGTGCCAGTTTTCTCTTCTGGAACTGATAACAAAACATATACTGAATCTGAAGTATTAGCCGATACCATTTCTGATACTGATCTGATTTGTTGCAGGACTGGATGAGTTTCGTTATTCTGTTACCTCCAATACCCAAATTCAGCATTTCCTGCTGATTTCAGACTGACACAGATACTTAAACTATATGTAATCAAACAATGGAAATCTGGTTGATTGTGGAATTTGATTGTGTTATTGGATTGTGAGTAAAAGTATGAAAATAAGCTGTAATTAAAATGATTTGGTAACACAGAAATAAGGGGCTGTTATAATGCCCTTGTAAAGCCATTAAAACACCCCCAAGACAGAAGTTAATAATTTACTGGCTGCTAATTACTGTACATTATTATACAGTAACTACAGTGAAGTAAGTACTTTCCTGGGAATTCTTAGTCAATCCTAATTTTCACCTGGAAAACACATTGAGGAAGACCTTCATTTTCCATGTAACCAAGTACTGATAGTAGACAGGTTTAAAGAGAAAGTAAAATAATATTTAATCAGCTAGAATCAACAGAGGTGAACAAATTAAAACATTAAAACAATCAAGAAATTAGAAGAATAAAAGTGACCAAAATGACACAAGAAACTGAATTCAAAGATAGATTTAAATAAAATAGAATATGTAAAAATTAGAATATGAGTCAATTAAAAAAATAATTAAGGCTAAAAAATAAAATAACTTAAAATAAAATTTTAAAATAATCAGCAAAATAATAAAATTGAAATCAAAAGAAAAATTAAACTAATTAAACTAAAATTAAACTAAACTAATTAAAATGACTGAAAACTAATAAAATAATAACCATAATATTAATTTTGTGCATTATGTTGTATTATAGAACTCAAGACTTAAACTTCAAGTAAATTAATGCTTCTCAGTCCTATCTCCGTCTCAGGGTGAAGAGGACTTAGTTAGCCTAATGCTACTATATGGATATTTATCTGGATGATACTGAGGTATTAAACACATATAGACTTTTGAATGTGTGCCACCCTAACACTCCCTAGGTGCCCAGGAAAATGCTTACTTCACTCTAGTGACTGCTTCATTTACTGGTACTGTGCAGCCACTGAGTTACTAACTACTGACTTGATAATGGCATTATAATGTCCTCCTAAACGAAGAGTTTTTCTATGGTGTTTTTATAGACATGCGTTGTGTAACAGTGGTGAAGGAGAGCCTGCTGATAAATGTGGTCTCTAAACAGCAAATAGTGTCGGTGTAGTGTGCAGTGCAGGGCGCAGTGTGTAGAGGTGGAGGGTGGACCGTGTGGACCAGAGGAGAAGTGTGCCTGCTGGTATTTTTGT
Organism: Semaprochilodus insignis; assembly: GCA_034552555.1. Lineage (NCBI taxonomy): Eukaryota > Metazoa > Chordata > Actinopteri > Characiformes > Prochilodontidae > Semaprochilodus > Semaprochilodus insignis. Next base: position 21,604,617 of record CM067474.1, on the reverse strand, counting down.
GGGTGGAGGTGCCGTGTGCCACAGAAAGAGTCAGTCTCGATTCAGCTCTCGTTGAGAATGGTATTGCACAATTTCCTCAAACACTCTTCTCTTACTGAAACATGACGTACAAGTACATAACAACTGCAGACCCCTCTGCTGCTCAGTCCTCAACACAGGGACCTACTGCACTACATGCTCTTGGACTTTTCTCACTCTGAACTCTTGATTCAGCTCTGTTAGGGCTTGGTAATTAGCTGATGAAATGATTATCAGATGTGCAGGTGAAAAAAAGTGTACGTTGATTTCATTTGTATGTATATAGACACTTGTCTGGAGCACACTAATCCTTTCTTGTTGCTTAGAGTGTGTAAACAATCTATACATATATTATATCATATATATAACAATATATATTTATATATTATATATATTTGATATAGTAAACCAAGCCCAAAAAGCTAAGCCCAACCCTGGATCCACAGATTCCATCAGCTATGAAGAACCTACAGAATGTAACTAAGGAACAGCACTGGCTGTAGTACATACACAGAATACAATGACCTCTTGTGGTAGACTGAGGTACTACATGTAAATACATAAGCACACATTAGAAGCAACATATTACTGTTGTTTTGCTGTATAATTACAGTGTAAATTCATTACAACATTAAAACTAATTGCATTTATATTTAATTTTACATTTGCCCTGACAGGTTTGAGTCTGTACTTTAATATGTTTTGGCTGATTTCAATATCAAAAAATCACAAAAACATAGCAAACCTTTTAGTATCATGACTGTGGTATTTAAGGTTCTCTGCTTGGTTAATGAGTTAGAAATAACTACTATGATATTGCATGTTGGTGATAAACTCCACCAAGGGATAAATGGCCCAGGACCATTTCTGAACATTCGGGGGCAAAGCAACGTCTTTGTGATGTTCCTCTCCAGATCACTAATGGGTGCTAAACCACAGCAGTCTGGCATTGGCGTAGAACAAAAAGTGAACTCGCTTTTACTGAACACATCAGCTACGGAGAACTGCCATCAGCGCTGCAACAGTTCTGCTATTTACAGGTTCTCTCGATTTAATAGTCTCTCTTACTGGGAATCTGGTACTACCATGAGGCTCTGCCTACCCAGCCCATGGGTCAGTGAACCAGTAGCGGGATGCTACAATATCATATACTGTATCATAACTATGGAAACTCGGGAGACCTAAAGTGAATGCTTATACCGCTTATAGCTACAAAAGAACAGGCCATTCTACAAAAAGCATGAGCAGAAAATCTTGGTATTCACACTCAGACGTCCTATTGCTTAATAATAGGGAGGGTGATTTGAATTGGCTCATTGATGGCGGCCGGCTGTAGGGGTTTGGTGCACTTATGTGGAGTGCTATCGCAGTGACGTGCTGATAAAGGAGCTCTCCATGATCTCCAGCCCTAGAGTGATGGCTCAAGAGCAACTGGCTGGACTCTCCAGTGGGTCTCGCCGAACGCCAGGGTTCAGCCACAAGTGAGGCTCCGATACCCCTCGTCCAATCAGTGCCAGAGACAGAGTTCAGCTGGAGGTGAGACGCCGCTCACCCTTGACCAATCAGAGATGACACTGAAAGCTTTGTCTTGTCCCTATTCGCCGCTCTCAGTTCTTCCTCCTCCTCTCCAGCCAAGAGACGAGCTCAAGAGGGCTGCTGGCCAGACACACACAAACACACCCTCTCCCTGCCCGTCTGGAAGAGACGGTCAACAGCTCCTGAGCACTTGCAGGTCCTCTACTGAGCTCAATGCACTCGATAACGCATTAAAATAAAGCATTAAACAACAACAGTCCTGCTTCCCTACAGCATGTGTGCCTTGATATGGCTCCTCTTGCAGAGACATTCTGCCAAAAAATCATATTCTAATCTGTCAATAAACATCACCGCCATCCATAATCAGAATTGTTTTTATCATGATTTAAATTTAATGAAAGAAACATCCTTTATCCTACATCCTTTATGTTTTTTGACAGTGAAACAAGCAAGAAAGTCAACATTACAAGCTTGTATGTGTTGAAATAGAATGTAAATTGAAATTTAGTAACTAGGGATGCCTAAATGTCAGTAGAGTAGGCCTAAATTGAATGTATAGCAAAATGACAATAATAGGCTAACTCTTGTCCTCTAAGAAATATAATAGCCTTCAGAAAGCCAAACAATATCCTGGATATTCTATTTATCAGGAGAACTACACGTCATGGCAATTATGGGGAATGGAGAGGGCAACTCTGAGTGATCTCACATGCCAGGCCAGCATGAAGCCCTAACAGGATCTTATTCTTTTGACGCTCTTTCCAATAATCTGCACTAACAATCCAGGCCTGCTTCTCGGCAGCAGCCATAGGATCTGTGTTCAAACTAATACAGTATATAAGCGGCAAATAAACTACAGCCACTGGAAACAGAGGTCTGAGTTAAATCAGTTAAAGTCTCCAGTTAATATAGGCTGAACTTGCTGTCTGATTCGGTAGTGGATTCAGTAGTGTTCAATTGTGCTGCAAATTGAGCATTTCAGTAGTATGTAAGTAATTGTAGTGTTGTAACAATGGGAATTAGAGTAGAATTGAATCTACTCTTAATACTGAGTATGTAAATGACTTCTGTTCTGATTGGCTAGACTGTATTGTGCTTCACTGTTAAAACTCTGGTAGCTTTACAAATGAGTGGGGAACACCAGCCACACTCAGAGACCAAAGCCTGACATATGCACTGAAAAGAGTGGAGCCATCAGAGGCCATTGCATCAGAGGCTGCTTGAATTGTCCACATTGGCTGACATGACTAGTGAGGAGTATAATATAGGGTGAACATTTTTTATGTTAGGTGCTACTCAGTGATACACCACATGGTATCATCTTTTCTAGAAGGGAGGTCCAGCCTTATAGCTCCAGGTGAACCTGCTTCAGCTCCCAGCTATAGCTCCCAGAACTGCCTCATAACTGTGGTAGGACTGATATAGCACTGAAGGAAGGAGACTGGAAGGAGCAGGGGTTTCAGACATGGTCCATTTCCCAAATGTCAACAGTTTCATAAGTCACTGATACAAGCAAACACTGTTATGTGAAAATCGCTAGTAATCATCTTATTAGTTGTTATTATGCACACTTTGTCAGGACCTTGTAATGCAAATACATAATTAAGCAGGAGTTATGATATTATTTTGGCAGTATTTAATCCTAGGTAGTGTCAAGCTTTGATTTGGGTTTATTAAGTAAAGCTAACAAAGAGTTTAATAAGTTGCTACTATTTCAAGATGCGTCCTACATTCTGAAGTGCAGCTAATTAAAGTGAAAGTGCATCACAAACTCTGTATTTAATTATTATAGTTTGACTGCAAAAACAGATTGAAAACACTTTCATTCACAAGCTAAATTCTCTGCATGTAAATTAGGATTAATCCAATATTAATAAAATACAATTAATACAAATACAAATAAAACATGTAGCTAGCTCTAGCTACAAGGGGAAATTTCATGGATGAAGTTGACATGCAAAGCTGTTGCTATGAAAATCCCAGATAGTTCCCAAGACATTGCTATGGTGTTCCAAGTGGTTGTTAATGTGTTGCCATGTTATCCCTGGTGTATGCTAAGATGTTGCTGGGCCATTGCTGTGAAATTGCATGTAGGTGCTAAGGTGGTGCTAGGCAATTGTTATGATGTTCTAATTACCGTTACTGAAGTACAAAATGTGTGATAAACTGCAAGTAGAAGAATATTCAGACAGTGCCCAGTGGTATTTATCAGAGAGTTGAGTCTGAGAGTTGATTTCCCAAAGCTTTAGGCAGTGTGCAAACGGTGCTAACATTATTCACCCTAATAATGTATTCAATTCATATAATTATTCATTGCCATCGGTGTAATATTTTATCTTGTTATATCTTATTTTTGGTCTCATATTTTATAGCTTTCATCAATGAGTCTGTGGTATCTGGGATTTTCTAAATGCAGATTAGGGGAAAAAACAAGCCCACACAGTTAGGCAAGTTGGACCTAGGTGTGAGTGTATTTGTGAATGTGTATGTCTGTGTCTCTGCCTTGTGAAGGACTGGCGACCTGTCCAGGGTGTTTCCTGCTTTCCACCTAATGAGTTCTGGGATAGGCTCCAGCACCCCCCTCTGACCCAGGAGGATAAGTGGCTTAGATGATGAATAGATGAATGAATGGATGTGATGAACAAGCTGCCTGATGCCTAAACATAGTTTTTCTGGATGTGTGACGCATGACAACAAACATGATGACAGTCTGGCACGACACCATTGCAGTCTTGATGTGGCGACATTGACGTGGTGTTAAGGGCAGTCATCATAATGTTCTGCATGCGTGTGGTTCTGCATTGTGCAGCCGTCTGCCATTGGTGCTGGCACTAACAGGATGACTCATGGAGGGCATCACTGCTCGCTGAATGTCTGCAATCGTGGCAGTTGGGTCAGTCAAGTACAGAGATAAGGCCTTGCTTACGTCACATGTGTGGCCGAGCGTGAAATTTGAATCATTTGCATGTCTCACAATGTCAAACCCACCCACCAAGTTTCATTCCTGTTGGCTGATTCCTTCTGGGTGCAACTATTTGTGCAGCTATTCTTTTGATGATGAGTGTAAAATGGCTATAGACACTGATTCCCACCACTGTAGTTCAATCTGACTCTGTAAGCTTCTATATAATGAAGCCTCTCACATCAAACTACTCAGAATGACTTTTACATCTCAGTGACTGATATATGTAGAACTTGACCAACTAATGCAGGTCACAATAAATAAAGCTCAAGGTATAGTGACTGAACCATTTAGAATGATCTCATTTGGGCTTTACTGAACAAAGGACATTATGTGCTTCCTAAAAGAGCAGACTGTGGCTCAGAGCAGAGATCCAGTCCTCCGTCTCTAAGCCTGTCCATTCTCCTGGCTCAGTGATTGTAGGCTCGGACACTGAAAGGCAGCCAATGCTGCTCTGTTCCGAGCTAGAGGGGAGCCTGTGAGGGACAAAAAAGCAAAAGAATTAGCGGTGAAAAGAGCAAATAAATAGGTGCTTCTACTTGAAAGGCTTTCAACAAAGTGCCGTGAGCGCCTGACAGACAGTGAGGCTGAGAGAATAAGCGAGAGGACAGCAGTGTTTCTGTTTTTTTGACCCGGGCCTGGGTGGGAGGAAAGGAGCTGTGAGCTGAAAGGCTGCCGAAAGTGGAAGTGTGCAGCGTCACACAGCGCTGTTCCTGAAGGAAGTCTTTTAATGAGGCCCGTGGGGAAAGGAGAGCTCATCAGACTATAACACATCCTGAGAGACCACTCTAACACACATGCTCTCTCTCACTCTCTCTCTTTTCTCGTCTCCTTCACTCTCTCGTTCTATAGCTTTCGCGTTAACCACACACGCATGCAGGGTGGGCCTGGGCTACAGTCCTGTGGTACGTCTTCCAGTGCTCGTGCACCAGCAGTAGCTTTATGGTAGCAATGCCCACTTTGTGATAACCGAAAACTTATTTTGAAGTGACATGACTGATGGCCTGAAACCAAACATCTCTAAATGATATCTTTTCAGAAGAAAGAAAAAAAAAACTATTATATTCCATAATATTTTTGTCAAAATTGCAACTTGTTACTGAGTCCGTACACTGCTGAGTCACCCTGTACAGTCCTTTAAAAGTCAGAGGCAAGTTTTATGTCACACATCTTTATGTATTAAAGCCATGGAAAGCATAAAACAGTGATTTTGATACTAATTAGATTCATCTTATTTTTCTGGGCCACAATGTACATGTACAAAGTGGGTCTTACATAACAAAGTATTGTCCCAAAGTCTAAAAGATATATAGTCTATTTCACCATACTTCTCTCCATGCAGACTAGGTGGACCTAATGTTGGGTAATGCTTCTGTAAGCATTTCCTAACCAATCATGAGGCTGACAACTTTTGCCCCGCCCACACAAAACAGTTTCAAAGTCAGCAAAACTTAGTGAGCTAAAGCTAAGCAGCATAACCAAAAGTTAGCAAACTGGACCAGCAATGCTGCACCGCCTGTCTGTAGCTTCCTGTCGCCAGTTCATTTGTTTATCCACATGCCACATCCATCCGTTTGCTCGTTTGTATGTCCATATGTTTGTCTGTTCATTTTTTTTTAGTTTTTGGCAGAGCAGGGTAGGCGTGTTGGACAGAGAGCTGTCAGTCAAGACGTTCATTAGCCACGCCCACACAGTTCTCAAATACGTCTGATCAGCAGTTTTTTAAAAGCTGTGCTTTATCATATTTATATTATCTAACGTATATTTTTTAATTGTATATTTTATCTTATATTTATCATTCAAGCTTTATCATTGTGGATGATTCAAACTTGCAGGATGTTTAAGATAACACTCAAGTTTAGTATCATACAAACATTTTCACTATTTGCACAGGCTCGAAAAGAAGGTTTGTGTCTTAAGAGCAAAGTCAACATCATACCAATGAAGATATGATAACACTGGTAGATCATTCAGTTATGATCTCTGAACCTGACTTGCCATTTGAACTTGCTGTTCAAGTTTGGTTGTGTGCAAGTACAAATTTCCACCAGGAGGTGGAGGTCTCCAAACATCACTAATGTTTGGGTCACCCAAAACGTAACCATTGTAGATTAAAATGTCCGCTGAAGTACTGAGATGCTGTTCCAAATAATTTTTTATCATTTCTATGGGTTAAATTGATGAGGGACGCAATAACAGGCTCCCAAATGGCAAAACTGACCTCAGAATACTTTTGGAAAAGCAAAGCTTGTGAGGGCTGCATGATGCTGAAGCCACCTTTGCAGGTTTCCAAGCTTGCAAGCTTTTTGCTGCTGCGTTTACACCTCATTTGCACTGACCAGTCACAGGCTTTGTCTTGTGGTGTGTTCATCCACCAACTTCATTTAGCTGCCAGTTACACAACATGGTAAGCAAAGCATCTGCATGACATACTGTATGTAGTTGATCACTTTCTTTGCAATCATATTGTATTCTGAAATCTTCTGCCATATTACTGCAAGAATTCAAGCTTGATCCTCTGCGGTACCACAGCCAACTGTGGCCGAGAGTCCAAGAAAGCTTAACTGGCTTTGATCTCTCTGGGTGGGTAAGATGGAACTCGCTCTATGCATTGCTATGCAAGATGATAGATAACATGAGTATCTGTAAGACAAAATAGACAATTAGCATTCTCTCCTCAAAGCGTGTTTTGCAGTCTAATGATGTTGCTTTAGTGGCAGCATGAAAAGATGCGGTGGAGCTTCATGAACTAGTCTTCACCAGCTCTAGGCTTGGTAACATTAGGTAATAGAGGAGACCCAATGAATGTGATTAATGGCTAAACCTGGGAGAACAACTGCACAAAAACCAACAAACATAAAGACAAGATGCTAATATTACTTAATAACATTTTGGTGAGAATGCTTTTTAGAGCAGGTTGCTAAATAAAAATAGCATGCTCAGGTCTTCCAATAGGATGAGGTCCAAATATAGGCCTTCTCTGTTAGCCAGAGTCTCACTAAAGACAATAATTGGTAAACGACTTGAAATATTTGCCAACAAGTACAGAACGACAGAGGGAAGGTGCCAGTAACAAAGCCTATGTTTAGTGTCGTTATCTCGGCGAAAGAGGGGCCTTGTTAGTTTATTATCCCGACAAAACGCCTCCATTGTTTGTGAGGAATACAGCCCTGCCCGTTTATAAAAGGCCTCCACACAAATAGCAGCCAACACAGACACAGGCCCGAGTCAAGTGTAGACAGGGACAATTGTCTCCAATAGAGTAGGCTAAACTAGGCACTGTCCCCTGGAATGTCGAAGTCGATTTTTTTGGTGTTCTTCACTCCACTTCTTCAGGCCATCTCCAAATTTGACCAGGCTCTGGAATCAGTAATTATACAGCACCAGCAATGTGCAATGCTAGAGACAGGAAGGGCAAAAAAGAGAGAATGAGCGAGACAGAGGAAATTTAACGGTGATTGCACTGTGCCCAGAAGAAGCGAGGTGAGGAGAGAAAGAGAGGGGGCTTGCCAATTACCTCCTGTGTGAGGTGGAGGCGGATGGGAGCCTTTCCTCCTTTTTGGAAATCTCCTGCTCAACTTATTAAGGGTCTCTCACTCCTTTCTCTGGCCAGTGGAGCCGACGGTCTGGCCCTTTGGACTGGGTGAGGTTGTCTTTAATGGATGGACATTATAATGATGAAGAAGGGGCAGCTGCAGCTCATAGCTGTGGAACTACATATCATAACAAGATTACCTCCTGCAACTGTGGATGCATGCATATATGGATCGATGAGCACTATATGACATAGAGTGGAACAATGTGTCCGCATGAATAAAAGATATTACATCACCACAATTATCTCCAAAAGCAGGCAAATCGAAAGACAAAATCGTGCTGATGTCATATATTTTATTCATGTAGAAACGATGACACACATCGAATCACTTCGATTCAGTGCATTCCGTTTTTCTCAGTGCTGTATAATAGCCTGCTCATGCAGTAGCAGGTGAGTTATTATGGCAAGACCATGCATTACATCACACTTGCCTAGGCCTATGGGACTTTGAAAGGGCGTAATGTTCTGGTCCAGTTTGCCTAGTCGGCTGTGTTTAGAGCAGAAAGCTCTGGCATGCAGCCTAATCTCCCTGATTCTCTGTCCCTCGCCACTTTGCCATTGTCCGTCTCATATTCATTAGCCTCTGTCCTCATTCAGGAGAAGCGGTGTGGATCGCACAATCGCTCACTCGCTCAAAAGACATATTCCTGATAAGCCAATTATGCTGCAGAGCCTTGGGCCTAGAAACAGGCCTTGTCACGCAGCCCTCGCACCAACAAAGTCCTGTCCTCAGGGGCAGCCCTGCTGCGGGACAGTGCCCAGGTGGGACGGCACTACCCGCTGACCGTTCCACTGTGATGACATACTGTAGCAATCAGTGCCAAAACAAAAAGACTCCAGTGTTGTCCTTAGAGACCATTCACGGATCTGTACGAGTTACTGTATACTCATAACTTATGGCATGGGTTGCAGGTTATTGATAGGTGGGGCCAGGTCTCAGTGATTAAATTCAATATCCAGTTTTGAATGGATTCAATTCAAATTGGCACAGAGTGGACATTCCATGCGTGGACAGGCCCACAAATGTAATCTCTGTAGCAAATGCTTTGAGAGTGAACAAGCTTTAAAGATTGTAGGCCAAGTCCCATTCAACACAAATGAGAATGTGTGCATTTGTGAGTGTAGCCTTTTGACAGGTTGATCAAAACAATCAAATCATAAAAAGCAGAGAATTAAGATTCAGAACCACTTGCCAATTGTGTTTGCACGCGGGAATTCGTCTACTGCATTTAACCCATACGTGAAGTGAAACACCCAGATACACACACACACTAGGAGGCAGTGAGCACACTGGCCCGGAGCTGTGGGCGGCCCTATCCACAGGGCCTGGGGAGCAGTTGGGGGTAGAGTACCTTGCTCAAGGGCACTTTAGTCACATCCTGTCTGTTCAGGGAATCGACCCAGCGACCCACACAAGGTCACAAGGCTGGTTTCCTAACCTCCCAATCTACGACTGCCCCTAAGGATGGTTTATTTTTATTGCATTGTGCTAAAGGAAGATTCAGTGGGTCAAAGAATGAGTAGGGTCATAAATGCCTACTAACCTTACATGTTTAAATACCTTACATGGATTGAATACAACAGTAGGCATCTGAAAAGTTCCCAAAAAAAAAGGTTGGGACATGAGCCAAGTGCCACCCCCTCATGCCATCCCATCCAATTCCACAGTGCATAGCTAATTGAAAGACTGTTTGCAGGACATCATGCTGTACATCAAAAAGACAGGAATTCATGTTATTGAATCACTGTGTAAATTAATGTCATGCTGAGACAACAACACTGGCTTAATATTTCTCCAAGTTATACTGCCTGTCACTCGGAAGAAAAGGCCGGCATTATTATATGGGACGTTACCACTGAAGCGAAGAGTTAGTTCTAATTTCGAGATGCTAAAATTACCCCCTGATTGGGTTTATATATCAACAGACTGTGTGTGACAGTCCAAATAGGAGATTTACTCTCAGCATTCTGCCTCTCATTATGCTATAGCTACATATTAAATAGAGAACACTAAACATAATCAGTATCCCAATGAAGATTCTACTTCTACTGTAATTGTAGTTTATGGATATAAAAAAGGCCCATAAATGTGTTCCTTCATCATTATGTAACACTGAGTTGCCAGTTTGCATATATATAGATGAATCTACCACTATTTCAGCACTGTAAATACAATCAAGATTGCCTACTGATTTCTACTGTGTTTACTTTCCAGCCTTCCAGAATGTTTCAGACCCACTCGAGTGTACCTGTTTCCCTTATGAGGGGTGGAGTGAACCAGCAGAGAGATTGGAGGTCTGGCCCATGGCATGCCCCTAACACCTACCCCTCCAGTTCCCAGTATGACTCCTACCATCACCATCAGCAGCCCCCAGGCTGGACCACCTGGAAGGTACATGCAGTCTCATTCATTTGGCAGATTCGCTTATCTAGAGCGACTTGTGAAAATGTACAAATGGGGGCGGGCAGGGTGGTTAAGTACAGAGGATCTGAAAGGATTGATAACCTCAGAGAGCCTTATCCTACTTTGATCCAATGCAAGTGTAACTTAGGGCAAAGATTAAACCAGCTTGAGCTGAAGAAGCAGCAAGTTCAGCCTGTAGGAACTTTAATGTAGTGGATTGTAGGGCTGGAGAGACTAACTTCCAGACCAAGAGTGTTCTGTTAACTTTGCCCTCTGAAAAATAAAAAAGGGAAAAGAAGAAAGTTGACAGAGAATTGAGAATTACAATTTTACTGAATAGCTAGCTAAGCAACAAAGAAAATTAGCTAGTTAACTGTTCAACCACTTCTGGTTGGAGCATGAGCTCCATGATGGTCTGTCCTGGTTTGTGTTGGTCTGGTGTTGGTTTATGCTGGTCACAAAGCATTGTCATGCTGGTTGACAAGCAACCAGTATCCAAAACATAGCTTACACTGATTTTACTGGTGCTGGCCTATGCTGTTTTTTCTAGCTAGCTTCATCATCACCTTTCATTAAGTTGCAATAGTGAGATAACCAAGCTGGTCAGCTAGTCCTAAAATGAAAACTGGGGAATTTGGAAAAAATTCTGGCTTTGGTGGACTGGCATAGTGTCAAGGCCTTCAAAGCTTAGGGGTAATAAAACGAAAACTGAAATTGATTAGCACAAATAGGACTGTCATAGTTAAGAGATTAAACCTGATTAAACTCATGGACAATTATGCATTTTAATTTTGCTGCTGTGGGAACAAAATTTTGTTTTGTTCTTTAGAGTAATTCTGAATAATGTATTTGGTCTGTTCATCATACAATTCCTGCTTAATGTAAAGGGCTAAATGCAATTATGTCAAAATTTATAAAGGTTTCGTTCTGACAGTGGTGAAATGCTTTCTGAGTAAGCAGATTCACTGGCACATTTTCCGACTAGCATGACAATAATGTATATTCTAAGTTCTGGGAACACACTTCCAGTAAAGTGAACAATAAGGACATTGCTAAAGAGAGGTTTTGGAAATAACATGAAAGCCCTAACATAGCACTTTAAAGGCATTTTAAAGTTGATATTTGAACTCAACAGAAGAACAAGTATACTCCTACCTTCAGTGCTCCTTCAGAAGCTCAACCCACCCAAATTCATAGACAAGCATCGCCATCTCCAGTGTGCAGCAGTTGGGCCACATTCTGGGGCCTCAGCTTCTTGTTCCACTTTAAATGGTGCAGTGGTTCAGGTCTGGCATCTTAGTGTACCTGTCAAGCTTCTTGTTCAAACTTTCCAATTCCACCTGAAATGGTGCTACAGTTACATAACTGCTGCTCCATTTAAGGTTAAATGGGAAAATTCCCGAAGTTGACAGATAGAAAGCTATCAGAGATCTCTCCACTGTTCAAACACACACACACACACACACACACACACACACACACACACACACACACACACAAAAAGAACAAACAATATATTTTATATTGAATATGAGCAAGGAGATTCAATTTTGCATACAAAGTTATGAAAGTAGGGTTAAGTAACGAAGATCTGCAGCAAATCTTTTTGAGGCTCCACAGTGAAGCTGGTTTCATTTGATTGAAATATGAAAGTCAGAGGTGAAACATGTGAAAGAGCAAATGAGTGCATGATTCCAGACATGGCATAAGTTCTGCTGTGATATGGTGGACAAATGAGTGAGTGAATAAGTCTGAAAAAACATGTATATGTGTGGGGGTGTGGGTGACTGAGAGAAGGAGCAAAGACAGCTATTTTAATTGGGTGGAATGGAATGGAGTGAACCTATGTGGCAGAGTGACAGACAAATTCCAGTTCAGAAAAATGAAGCCCCACACTTCCCCTAGCTACTTCCACTTGGGAAAATCCACGTTCTACACTGCTCTTACAGTTCTCATTTTAAACTGCAGACTCATTATTTCAGACACATTCTTCAATTTGCAGCTCATCCCCACCCCCCGCCCCACCACCCCCCAACCTGTTCAGTACTGACTCTTAAAAAATCAACAGGTTTGAGGGGAGAAGATGTGACTGAAGCTACACGTGGAATTCAAATATCACAAATTTTAGATGGATTAGACCGGGGGGAACATTTGCTTGTTTGGTTGACCTTTCATAATTCCTATATGATTCAATCAGTAAGATGTAAACAAAGCAAAAGCAAGGACAGGCCTTATCACTGTACCTGACTGACCCAACAGCCACAATTGCAGACATTTAGCGAGCAGCAACTCCCTCTATGAGTCATCCTGTTTGAGACTACATACACGCAGAGCGTTATGGCGTCTGCCCTTAACATCACGTCAGCGTCACCAATGATTTCAATGGTGTTGTGCCAGACTGTTGCTCAGAATGGCAGCGGGTCATCTTCAGTGATGAATCCCGCTTTTGTCTTAGTGGACCAATAAATCAGTGTGTGGGAACACCATGGTTGGCGCCAAGATGAACGGTTTGTTGTCACATGTTACACATCCAGAGAGCTTGTCGTCACTCCACCTTCACCCCTACTGCACAAACTGCAGGAACTGTGTGAGAATATTCAAGCTGCATATGATGGATTTTCACAGGACACCATTAGGAACCTCTACAACTCCATTGCTGAAACATACACATGTCACATGTTATGTTAGCAAACATGGTGGTTTGACGCCATACTGAGAGACACTACTTCTGTATGTGTAGTTCAATAAATATTGCCCATAATAGTGTAAATTTATCATCATTTATTGTTCCTGGTAACCTTTATCTTCCTTCCCAATAGCATTGCAATCTGACGCTTCCTTCTGGGTGCAACTATTCTTTTGATGGTGAGTGTATATTGGTGGAGAGTTACATGACACTAGTTTGTATTTTTTGTTGGTTTTTAGGTTTACTATTTTAGGTTTACCACAATTTTATGGATATTAACATCACATATAAAGCTCAGAAGATGTGTTGGTTCACTGGTGGTTTTGGATAATAAATAAAATGGCTAAATTTGTGATATGATGGCCCTTGGTTCCCATTACCACCATTATGAATTAGACAAACTGAGTTGATAAATTTGTCTACAATCACCAGTTTCACATCAAAACATTCTAAATGTGCTTTAAAATGATGCCACCAAAGAACCACTTTTGCTTCCCTAAGGGGAAATACCTTAAATAACTGCTTTTGTAAATGAGATCTGCAAGTGCAAATAACCTTATTTTAAGTTTAGTTAACCTAAATTAATCAGAAATACTCGTTTTTGTGATGTCATAAAAAACGATACAACATTCAAATATTACCTATTCAGCACACAACAGTTCAGCCCTGCCATTCGTGCTGAAGTTATAGAGGGATTCAGTCTGAAGTTTTCAAATGAGGCTCAAAACAGGGCAGCCAATCAGAACAGAGGGCATTTATATATATATATGTCTTACAGCACTGTATCAAAAAGAGTCAGTTTAATTCTAAGGAAATTAAAAAGGTGGGAAATGTTTATGTAAAATTAATTATGACTAGTTTTTGGTACAAAAATCCGCACAAACATCTTAAGTGGAAAAAAAAGTGCATATAGACCCTTTAAAGGTGCAACCTGTTGAATTTGTACTCCAACTACACAGGGGGCAACATATCACCAGAAAGATATGGTATCCATCCCTATCATAAGAAACAGTTCCTGCTCTTCAGTGTTAGCATTAACAGCTGCTTACTTACCAGTCTAGAAGAAATGCTGTGAGTTCAGTATCAAACTTCTCTTTACTCACCAAGAGCATCTCCAGTGGTGGAAAGCAGTGGCAATGTTAACTCTTGTTTTACTTCATATTATTTCTTTGGTCTGCCAGGAACAATCAGTGTCGGTCACTTCATCCCAATTAACACAAGGTTTTTAATACACCGTTAGGGCAGTGCTACTTCTTCATCTTCTCATACAGACTGATGGTGGACTCGATGGTACTCTTGTGGTGCAAAGTGATATTACAAGGCAGGACAGGCTGGGAGTAGCTGGTTAGCATGCTAACTTCAGTAGATATCACTGCAACACAATACACAGACGTCTTTGACATTGTCTCAAAACTGTTATTTCTTCCCATTCTATTGGTGATTTTAGTTCATTTTGAAATATTTAAAACTAAAAATCTTACACATTGCTCCTTTAAAACTGTGTATTCTTGTCACACTTCCGGGTTTCCCCTCTGCATCTGATCTCCCGAACTCCAACTCCCAGAACCCACTACCTGATGATGTCATAGTCACATGTCCATCATCGCCCAATCATGCCCCATTTCCTTGTTCGTCATCACCAGAGTATTAATTATTCACACCTGCATCTCATTTAGTCTGTTTGCTTATAAGCTCCTGGTTCACACGCACCCATTGAGAAGTATTGCCACACTGAGCGTTCTTCCTAGCGTTCTCTGACTGTTACTCTGAAATGTCATTGCATGGCATCGGACCAAACCGAATCTTTTGGCATCCTTCTTTTTTGTGTATGCATCTTTGTGGGAGTTTGTGAACTTTTGTCTATGCATGAATGAGTGCCATATGTGTTGGAGCTGAGACCTGGAGCTTTTCTCCTGCCCGCTACACTGGCGCTTAACCTCATAATGTGATTACAGACGCATGCCGATGTCCGCACATTGAGTCAGAAACCACCCAAAAGGCTCTTTGTGTCTCCAGAATCATTTCTCTGGAATTCTGACCCTGCGGATTTGGTGGCAGCATTGTTTGGGCAATAAGTCCCTACTAAGCGCTGAGAGATCATCAAGCCTGTGTCACTGCAATCGTGGACTCAGTGTGTGTGTCCACATTTTTGTCTAAACTTCACAATCAAGCCATAATAATACATTCGTTCATTATGACACATTTATCTGACGGTGGTGACTCAACTGCATCTGTTTTGGAAATTTAGAATTGGTCATAATCAATTAGAATTTAATTGATACATAAAGGTAAAGTACTGTGCAAACATCAAAAACCACCCTGGAATTTTTTTCCAGTTGCAACCAGTTATTAAGTAGTAGGGACGGCAGAACTATATGGTTAGCCCTTTGAGTAAGCATGTCAGTGATCACACTGCCAGTTTTCAGCAAACCAGAGATATGGACCCTGAAATCATCAGGCTCTTCACCTGTTGTCTTCTCTGAGGCATGGTTTTGGTGTCATAATCACACGATCAGCAACTAGTCGAGATCAAGCTTAAAGCATCATCACAAGGTTTCAGCTTCTCTTGATCTAAGTAAAAAGTGCTGTTTATCTGATGGCGGCAGTTTTAGTGGTCTACCACGTCATGCATGGTTGTCTGGAGTCCCATTTTCTCTCTTTCTACCAGAAAACACGAGAGGAAGGAGTGAATGAAGACATGTTTAGTCCTTAACGGGAATTTTACAAGTTGAAAAATAACAGTTCAGCAGAAATTAAAGAGCCTTTGGTGAAGGCCTCGTTCTCAGGCCCCCTGGACAAGCGGGCAGGCCCAAATGGTGGTGGTGGGGAGGAAGGAGGGGAATGTTGAAATGCTGGCACCTGAAAGCAGCAGAATATGAATGATTTATGAGAATAATATGCATTAGAGTCTTCCTGGCAGAACTTTCGCTAAAGCTACCATATAGTTTAATCATTTCTTTGAACTCCACTTTTGGATACTCTCCCCCCTTACTTAGGCAAATGGATTATCTTATATCAAATCCTCTACATAGCTTAGGAATAACTTAATAACCGGAAAGTAGTTCCAGGGTGGTCTCTGACTTATGCACAGAACTGCATGTGCTCAAATTTTGGGAGGTTGTGATGCACTGAATCATTCCCTAAATCAATGAAATCATATTGAATGTATACCTGCATGGCACAAGGACATAGAGCAATGAAGAGCAATGCAAATACACATAGAGCAATACAAAAAGATGCTACGATAGAGCTTGCAGTCTCTTTTCCCCCATTTTCTCTAAGGGTGGAAAGAGTTCTATACTTCTGAGGGGGAAGAAGAAGAGGAGCAGCTTGTTTTAAGGGTCGAAGGGGAGAGGTGTTGGGGTGTTCAGGGGATGTTGAGGGGGTCGGCTTGGACACATCAAAGTGGGCTTGTGTTTGGTCTGTTCCACAGGAAGCCTTTCATGTTTAAAGTGTGTGTGTGTGCGTGTTCGAATCTGTGTGTAGGAGAGAGAGAGAGAGAGAGAGAGAGAGAGAGAGAGAGAAAAGTCTCTCTCTATCAGAAACAAGGGGTCCCCTGAGGCAACTGTCCACAACCATACACACACGCGCACACACACACACACATTCAGACAGAGACAGATCCATAACTGTGTATGTACAAGCAGACCCCTACTGTGAGACTGATGTTGTTGTGAGGGTCAGGGCAGGTGGAGCTGTGTACTGGAGAGGGAGGTTGAAGGGAGGGGTCCTTTAGAGGGAGAATGTGGAGGGGGCCTGGTAGGCTGGCAGGCTGAGACACAGGGGTTGATCTGTGACTCAGGGAGACCACCCATTCCGACTGGCTAAAGGCCAGACTGGGCCTGTCATGTTGTGGCTCATTGGGCCGCCAGTGAGGATAACAGGTCAGCAGGTGCATATGCAGTGCCCATATCAGCATAGAACAGTGACCTAGGGTCAGGTCTCATAGATTAATGCTAGCATATCATATAACTTAAAGGGTCTATATCTTATATTTCTCTGTGGTCATGAGGTCCAAATACAATGTTTGTGTTTCAGTTTTAGATATATGTAAATGAACTGTCTTCTGATTGGCTGCCTTTCATTGTATTTAATTAAAAAAGCTCATCAGCAAGCCCTTTCAGAGTAGCAGGGGGTGTGTTAAAGCAGGGAGTACACTAAAATGTGCAGGGCAGGGTGCCTCCAAGATCAAGGTTGGAAAACACTGATCTAAACCAGCTCACTACAGCAAGTGATGTCACGCTCATCACAACCCTCCCAAAATATAAACTATCCCCAAAACATAGACCCACCAACACCAACCACAGCTACGATTGCTGTCACTGTTACCGTGAGCTGACAGTAAGCCGAACAGCAGTCTCTTTAAAATGCATGAGTATGTAAGAGACACTGTATCCTGACTGAGAACTGGACTGACTACTAGTTGGCTAGCTGGTCAATTAGCCAGTGTGTAATAGTACATTAACATTACGCTAGCTATCTGTACACTTAGTGCTGAAGTAGACTGAATAAACCCTCTGTAGCATTGCCTACTGTGCTTTACTTATTCAGCTATTTCCACTACGACTTAACATATGCACTACCTCATTATTTATGAGATGATTTTCAATCATTCTTGATGTCATTGACGCTTGAGATGTCAGTCAGTTCTATAACGCAAAATTAATTTTAATTATTTTTAATAATTTTCATTATTTTCCTTTTCCTGTCTTCTTATATATGCTTGTTTCTGTCTCTTGAGTGAAGACACAACCCTCTTTCGTTTGCATATGTGCTTGCACATTGTTAATGAATTGAATTGAATTGAATTGAATTGAACTGAACTGAACTGAACTGAACTGAACTGAACTGAACTGAACTGAACTGAACTGAACTGAATTGAATTGAATTGAACTGAATTGAATTCGGCCCTGTGGTTTCTTGCTCTGATATCTGATTTAATTTCTTCATTTCTTTGCAACTTTCCCACTTGTTATCTTTACACTTTGCTCTGGGATGACTGCATTGGCATGACTGGCTAATAGCCACATACTGTAAATGCAATGGACCACTAACATGTCTAGATATGTGCATTCTTGTGCAGTATTCATCCGGCACATTCACATTATATAAGACTATGTTGGAAATAGATATGCGTTTCTCTCTTTCTCACTCTCTTCGTGGCCCACACACATAGTGGTCCACCAGGAATTGTCCCAGACCTCCTGATGGCAGGTCCATCCCTGTCTGCAAGCACAGTATATGTTACAGCTTCATAAGAGTGAGAGCTTTGCAGTGTGGTGCTGTGTGACAGTCTAACATCTCATTCACTAATTCACATCAGTGCAAAATGAAGCTGTCCACAGTTATGAGCAGTATTACACTACATTTAATATAAAGTCCGTATTATATGTTCACTATACATTCGATTAGGTAGAGTTTTTTGAGTTTTCTGTACTTTTAATGCACCTGAATTAAATGTATGTTACTGTAACAAGATGTTATACCGAGTAATTGTTCTTTTGGTCCATTCAGCATGAGATGTTCATCCAAAGTAACAAGCTGCTGGCATAAATTCAAAATGGTTATGAGGTTTTATATGACAGCAAAAGTATGTGTCTTCTTAAGGTAAGTGTCATGACATGAATTTGTCCGCTAGTTCTATTGTGTCTCTGTGATAGGGTTGGCTGGGGACAGATCAGAAAGAATACAGTAGACAAGACTGGCAGCATTTAGAATCATATCAGTCCAGCCTCGGCTGCCCTCTTTCATCACTTGGCAGATAGAGAGACAGACGGAAAGACACGTGCAAATCAAAATCTACTTTTGAAATGTCCAAACTATGAGAACACAGCGCACAGAGGGAGGAAGCACAACATTAGCAACACTAATTATGGCAGACAACAAATTCTGTATTTGGACACAAGACAGATTCTCCAAAACCATGGCCTGTTTCCCAGCATGACCTCCAGAGGAAGCATCCAAACAAGCTCCTTCTTATTTTATCAGCCAACTAAATCATGATCCAGCACTCACTAGATTTGAAGGCTGAGCAGAATGAGAGGGCCAAACTGATGAGAGGAATAGACCGATTGGGTCTGTTCCTGATGCTTCATAAGCGTGGTGATGCCCTGCTGTTTGGTGCGTCTTGTTATAAGGCCCCTCTCTCAGACTCTTTGATCAACAAGGGTTGTTCCTCACTAATAGGATTAAGGCAGAGCCCCTTTAAATGCTCTGTGCTGTGCCTGACCTGCCCCTGTCATTCTACAGCTCAGACAAAACAAGGGGGAATTTAAGGAAAAGCTACAAATAACTCCTAGCTAAATGCCACAGGAGGTGTTCGCCATGTCTGTAGAATGCATCAAAGCTCAGGATCTTACTGTGTAGATCATTTGTTAATCATTATTGGCATGTTGGCCTTTGCAGTATTGATCTAGCAAAAGATTGCTCTTAAAAATCCCTGATTTTGTGCTTGCAGCATCCTCTCAAACATGTTGAACATTCCAGTTGAGTATCTGTGGGTGTGATAAATCAAAGTCTCATTTTCAACAAATGTAACAAAAGTTTAATGTGTTTTTATTAAAATTATTTCTCACTGGCAATTGAATCTAGTGGAGAAGGTTAATACCGCAATAATTATATATATATTCATATATTCGTATATACAAATTATTGCATTTTATGAAGTAATTGTCATGCCATAATTTTGTCTGGGCAAAGCTTTAATTGAAGGCTACGTGCATAGGGACTTAATACCATACACAAGTTTTTAGATCTACTATACTAGATCTATGGATCTACTAGTTTAGTACCCAGAGAATACATTATTATATTCTTTTTATTCTGGTTTTGTTGATATAATAGTAACATATACACTCATCATCAAAAGAATAGTTGCACCCAGAAGGAAGTTGGATTTCAATGCTATTGGGAAGGAAGATACATTTAGACTGATATGTGCAATATTTATTGAGCTACACAAACAGAAGTAGTGTCTCTCAGTATGGTGTCAGGCTGACATGTTAGCTATCACAACATGCATATGTCTCGGCATGGAGTTGTAGATGTTCCTAATGGTGTCGTGTGATAATCCATCAAATGCAGCTTGAATATTCTCACACAGTTCCTGCAGTTTTTTCAGTAGTGGTGGAGGTGACGCGTGACAACTAACAATTAATCTTGCCCTGACCATGGTGCCCGCACACATAGATTCATTGGTTGTCTCCAACAAGACAAAAGCGGGACTCATTCTGAATCACTCCATGAAAGTCTGGCATGACACCACTGCAGTCTTTGGTGACGTGGATGTGGTGTAGTCATCGTAATGGTCTGCGTGCATGTAGCCCTGCGTTGTGCAGAACTCTGCCAATGGTGCTGGCACTTATAAAATGGCTCATGGAGGGCATCGCTGCTCGCAATTCTGAATGAATGTCTGCAATAGTGGCTGGTGGGTCAGTCAGGTACAGCAATAAGGCCTGTTCTTGCTTACGTCATGTGCCGATTGTGAAACTTGAATTATTCATCTCACAATGTCAAACCTACTCACCACCTGTCGGTTGATCCCTTCTGGGTGCAACTATTTGTGCAACTATTCCTTTGATGACGAGTGTATACTTATTCAGCATTAATCCGGTCTCAACCACAATTTCCGAGTGCACCTTACCCTGAGTCCAAATGAGGTTGAGACCCAGTTGAGACTGAGACCACTAGTTTATGCTCTGGAGATCGGTCTCGAGTAGTACAACACTAACAGGGTCGATAACTCTGTGTGGCTATTGTCTGTGGACTGTCTGTGTACCAATGGCAGCTATGCTCAGTTAACCGTAATTGCTGAATGTATACTGTACATTACAACAGTTACCTCACCATCCAATATAAGACTGATTTCTTTATTATATGTTCTGGTATGGAACAGTAAAGTTAAAGCAAATGAAGACCTTGCAGGCAGAGTGCAGAGGGTCAGCATGGCTAGCTATACAGCCTGATTTAGCAGCACCTGGATGGATAGTGAATGTGCTGGACTCTGTGCCACATGCACAGAAAACTTGTGGCTACACATGCATACTACTCTCACACCATCCCACTGCATCAGCAGCAATTTCCTTCTCCACTCCCTCCTTCTCTGAGAAACATGGCGGCCTGAGTCTTGGCATCAGCGGCCCCCGTTAACGAGCCCACATACTCTCCTTTATGAGATTAATGCAGTACATGTAGCAGGTGTCTGCCAAAATTCCAGCCCTATTTAAACCTCCCGGTCCATACCAGCCCCGTAATCCTATTAGCGCTAATTGAGTGAAGTCGGCAGTCTTTTTCAGTTAAACCAAGTTCAGCCACTAATAAGATTCAAAAGAAAAAAAAGGTCCAATGCATGGAATATGTGCCAGGATGGGGTTTTAGCACAGAGCCGAGTGCATCCCAGCGCCCGAGGCCTCCTAAGGGGTGTACAGTGGCCAAAGGGGCTTGGCGAGGGCTGCAGGCAGGGCTTTACTAAGTTTCATTCAGTCTCTTACAATGTATGGAAAAGCTACAGCACAGAGGTCTGATGGTGGACAAAGCATACGTCAGAGTCTTTTTCAGAGAGCTGAAAAGAGGCTAAGAGCACTGATAACGAGTAACTACACTGCTGCTACAAGTGGTTCACATACAACAGTGCTGCTGAACTTTTTAAACCCTGTGTCCACTTACTGTCCACTCACAGACCCTCTGATACGACACACCTCATCTGCTGCTGCAGAGTTTGTGTTGGTCATCCTCTAGGCCTTCATCAGTGGTGACAGGATGCTGTCCCCAGGACGCTGTTAGCTGGATAGTTTTGCAAACACGCCACCAACCACAGCAGTGTCACAGCAGTGCTGAGAATGATGCTGTGCTGTGGGGGTCCTATCCGTTGAAGAACAGGGGGCTAACAAAGTATGCAGAGAAACAGATGTACTACAGTCTGTAATGGTAGAACTTCAAAGTGCTCCTGTATGGTAAGTGGAGCTGATAAAGTGTACAAGGAGGTTGGCAGATGATTGGTGTATATGCATATATGCATATGTGAACAATAATTTCTTTTTTTCATGGAACTTGTAGTTCTTGATTTAGTCTTACTTGCTGGTTTAAAAATAAATTACATACACGTCTGGAAGGCATTCTTAGCAAGGTGTTGATTTGTGTTAGCTCTTAGCTCTTATTTGTCATGTTTGTGTTAGCTCTTAGCTCTTATTTGTCATATTTTTCTTCAACTGTCTTCAAATGAAATAGGTTTTGTATTATAACATGTTATCTCCATGCTAAAAGTTAGGATATGGACACATTTTATTGGCCAAGGTTTGTTGCAGTTTACCTGCCCAGCCTGAATAACTAATATAAAGATGAATGATTCGGTATGTGGCTTCCAATTAGAGTGAAACACATAAATAAAAAGCACAAAAGCCGTATGTAAACATCATTAAACCTTCAAAATGTGACAATCCATTCAGTCCACATGTAGAATAAAAGTGCTGCAAAAACAGTCCATACTGGCTTATACCTATATTAATAATGTGATGGTTTGGCCAAATGTATTTACGCCTTATAGATTCCCTATATTAATGTGATGGTTTGGCCAAAGATATTAATTTCTTATATGTTCCCTANAGATATTAATTTCTTATACGTTCCCTATATTAATGTGATGGTTTGGCCAAAGATATTCATGTCTTATACGTTTGGTGTCCAAAGTTTGTCTCTTAGTTTTGCACTGAATCTTTGAAGCTAACAAGTAATGGAAGCTCACAATCAGTAAGCATCATGAAAAGTCCACCCCTACATTATCACCCTTCAAATCAAGTAGTAAGTAGGGCTGTAAGTAGTCTATGGATAAATACGTTTGTGTGGTTCCAGACTCTGTAAAAGATACTGCTATCTATAAAATCAGACAAATGTATGTTGTTTAGCTAAGACATAAAGCAGTGGTGGCCCTTATACAGCCTGAATTGTGTGCGTCTATCACTTTAAGAGGAAGCAACATCACATAACCAGTTTGTCTCTGCTCTTTAAAGTTGCTATCTTCCTGTCCACTTTGACCTTTTGGCCTCTGGTCAGCTTGAGCCAGTGTGTGTATGAAGTGAGGAAAAAAGGCTTGTATTACACTGGATCACTGTGGCCTTTAATGCAGCGTATCACCAGGGACCCTCTCAGCCCCTTTAGCCGGGATGTGTTCCTCACGGCTGCTCCACAGTGATTAGAATGGGGGTCTTGCAGTCATGGCTGCTGAAAGAGCTGCTCTTTGCAGCGAGGAGCCCCTCTCCGACAGGGCTGTGGCATGTTCTTGTAAAGATAATTTGCCATGAAGATCCAGGTTGATATGTTTTGTGTGACTTGCTTCTTGATTGCTCTGGGGGTGTATTTGGAGACTGACCTGTCAGGCTTGTGATAAGAGGGGGAGAAGAGGATTTCCTGCCTAGGAGCAGTGCTTTGATGACCCATGACTGCAGTGGAATGGTCTTAGGAGTTTTCTTGGACACGTACACGATATCCTTTTAAACCTGACGGCTCTTTCAATGGTCAGAATGTTTCTGCCAGTGGAACTTGAAATAGTTGTCCACAGGCTAAAGAGATGTAAT
>CM067474.1:21570013-21580764 GCA_034552555.1 Semaprochilodus insignis | reverse complement strand
GGCTAAAGAGATGTAATGCCTAAATGATGGCAGTTTGAAATATTTGTCCAAAAAAATGTTGTTTTTTTATTTCTTATATGAATAAATTTATATTTCAAATATGAATAAATGCTTAATGCATTATGAATAAATGACTTGGGTTGGGTTAGCGCAGAATTTGGATGGACTTGGGTTGGGTTCAGACAGAAATTGGAATGGACTTGGGTTGCGTTTGGATCAACATTTCAGAACTGATTAAAGTTCTAACTCCACTTACAAACAGTAATTATCTTCAGTATCTAAGATTAGAACAGCCTCTTTTGAATGTTCCTATTGTTTTTAAAGGGCTTAGAGTTTCTTTTAAAGAGCTTACAGACTTCATGCACACCCACACAAAGTCTTACTGAAGAGATTTTAAACTAGCGTTAGCTTTTGGGCTAAATCCCATTGCACCGCTTATGGTAAGATCAGTGTATCATGAATAGGTGTTCCCCATGCACCCCCTCCACAAACCATCAGAGCTTAACAGAGACACTGACTGGAAGCTCTCAGAATCATTAACTGGCCACTTTTTAACGTACCCCACCCCCTCATTGATGCGGGAAGGTAATATCTGCAATATAATTTCCTTTGTATCAAGAAGAGATCCTGATCTAAGAATTGACTATGCTAGTGATATACAAGACCCTTACCCTAAATGCTGATCATTGCATTGCCACAGAATGATTGATTTATTTACAATCTAGAGCACAGGGTCACCTCTTAACCCTACACAACAGACACTCCATTATCTGATCTGACCTGTAATTGTGGAATCCACACACGTTAACCCAAAAACATATAGGGGTAGTAGTTCATAGCAAGAGAACTGTTTTACAGCTATGACAAGGATAAAGTGTTGCTACTAAGTGTATGTAAGTGGGTCATACTGTGAAAAGCTCCTGTGGTGCTGAGTTGTGCGTCCTGGAAAAGAGGTGGCAGGGACACTAACAGGCCTACAGGCTGAGAAGGGGTGACTGGGGTCAAATATGTGTTAACCTGCCATGGAATACCTTGATTTTCTTGTAGTCGCACAGGGAGATTAACAGTAGAAGCATTCCGAGCTTAATAGGGTTATAGGGTCCAGTCTTGGGTTAATGTAGACAAACTCTACAGTAAGGGATGCAACACTTTCAAACAGGCTCTATAGCAAAAGGGGTATATACAGTTCCTTATAACTGTATACAATAGCACAACTTTTCTTGGAAGATAAACGTAACCAGGAACAATAAATGATGATAGATTTAGACTGAAATGGGCAACATTTAATGAGCTACACAGAAGTAGTGTCTCTCAGTATGGCAATGGGCCGCCATGTTTGCGAACGCCTGATGTTTCAGCAGGGAGTTGTTGAGTTGTCACTAAAGATGACCTGTTGCCATTCTGAGTCTCTCCATGACAGTCTGGCACAACACTAATGCGTTGACATGGTGTTAAGGGCAGTCGTCGTAAGGGTCTGCATCCACGTGGTCCTGCATTATGCAGCCGTCTGTCAATGGTGCTGGCACTCATGGAGGGCATCACTGCTTACTGAATGTCCACAATCGTGGTTGTTGGGTCAGTCAGGTACAGTGATAAGGCCCGTCCTTACATCACATGTGCAGCTGAGCGTGGAACCAAGTTTCATTCCTGTCAGTTGATTCCTTCTGTTCATTCCTTTGCCTTACATACAATTAACTTCTTGCTTGTTTGGTGTAGTTTGAAGGGATTTGAACCAGTAGCTTTGGGCTTCCTGTCAGCTCTGAAAAAGGCCAACAAAATTGTACCCAGGACCCCACGACCATACTGAGAACCTGTTAGAACACTGTCTTGTTTCTTAAAGGCTGGTGAACAGCCTGTAAAATCATCTGGGACACCAAGCAAAGGCACACTAACCCAGCACCTTCTCTATGCTCCTGATGTCAGCTCTTCTTCTGTTCACTTCGAGCCCCCCTAACCAGTTCAGGACCTCCAACACAAGTCTCAGCAGAGGAGATTATGAAGTATAAAAGAAGAGAGAATGAGGCAGAATGAACACGAAAGAGAAAAGGAGGAGGGGGGAATCAAAGAATTGGATTAATTGGCATAATTCAAGGTGGCTGAGCACAGCTAGAGAGAGTGTCAGCACTGGGCGAATCCCCACCATCCTCAAAGTTAGACCGTCTGCACAATTAGGCAACTCACCTCTGACCCCGACCAGAATAATTAATGAATAACAGAGAGGATAAAGACAAAAGGCGCAGAGCGGTTTGGGTGAGTGAGAGCGAGTTACACATCAAAGAATGCCAGTAATTGGCCCTGTGGTTTTCATTCCTTGCCCTATTTCTTTCAATTCATTGACTCAAAATAATGGGTTCAGGTTCATTATCAACAGGTCATAAGCTTAGGAGTGCAAAACTTCAACAAGGCTGTACGTGTGTGGGGGGTATGTGTGTATGTGTGTGTGTAGCGCTGATGGTTGAGTGGTACCCGTAGACTTGCCGACAGGCTGGAAGGGAAAAGTTGCGAGCGATATTGTTGTCCCGCAGAAGAGTGCGAGGCTCTCTCTCTTTTTGCCTTGAACTATTTGTCCAGAGACCTGTTTCATCATAATGCTGGAATATAGCTGGTATGGCCAGGTAAGTCCGCCCAGTCTTTAAACTTTCCTTCAGAGGAGTCTTGTAGGGTACTTTTTGTACCAGCAAAAACCTCATGCACATTTCTCATGACATAATGTGTCAAGCGTGTACTTGTTATGATGGGAACTTAAGAACTGAAACTGTGCTTACAATGCTTCTGCATTTAGAAATGCAAACTCATCATCACTGACTTATAACCAAAGATATAATTTATGACAATGCTTATTCTGACGTCGCTCAAGTGCTACCAAGAACTAAAAGGCAGAGATGCTGCAATTTAAATGCCTGCAAATTAAAGCATAAACAATGTGCTGTACAGCCAGTTTTACCATAGATGTGCATTATGTTCATGAGCAGGGTGAATAAGTTCAAAGTCAACAGTAGTCCATGCGTATAATACAATATGATGGTCCAAATAACCCTGAAACCCGCTTAACTGGACAGCCGGTTAGAGGCCGTCTAAAATTTTGAATACAGTTATGATAATTTAGAATAATAGAATTTAATGGAATATACTTAATATACAGAACAGATTCATATAAACATTCATGCTCATTTTATGACTAAGTATGGTAAAAGGTTATGAATTCTATTTATATTAAACAATATTCTTCCTGTCCCTGAATGGCATGCAAAATACAAAAGACACATTTTCTCATCTGACCGTAACAGAACATTAGGTGCAGAACCTCAAACCGTGCCATTTGACATGAAGAAAGAACCCAGTGTCCACTTTATAAATATACTTTTATGGTCCTATTAAGTCATTCATTTACTTGTACTGAGATGGGTGGGGTGCATACTGTTCAAGCGGACTTGGGCCATACTATTTTTCTCATTTGTTTATGTGCAAACAGTAGCACATGTGTACATGCTGCATTCCTTGCTGCTCACCTTCTCCGTGCTCTGGGACAAAGCCTGCGATTGGTTCTGATGTCAAAGAGTGCAATTCAGGACCTGGCCCACCACCGCATCACGTGCAATTAGTCCCACTTACGCTCATAACTCCAACTACACACGCTTAACTCAATTGCTGCAACCAAGGATATCAAGCTTGCTGCACGTGATGAGGTTAAAATACCTCACGATACCTCACGGTACAGGCTTTTAATGCTCCAGCACACACAGCCTACCCTCCCGACCTGGGCACCAATCTGACTACACTTCATAGATTTCCCATACCTGGGGCAGCCACGTCAGGTAATAGGTCTTAAGTCAGGCCTTTGGTCTGAGGGGCATCCTGGGGTGATGAAAAGAGAAGCGTCATATCACATTAGCATCACGCAGGTGCAAAACTCTCCAGACGAGTGGATGAATACAACTGGAGAGTGAAAGCCTCTCTGGAATGTGGGATTCCCTCCAACTGATTGTGCCTCTGCGTCCCGGTAATAATGAGTGAGAGAGTCATCATTTCAGAATGAGTTATAAGGCACAGTCATACTTTAGTTTGAGGCATGACCCCACATCTACATGTATGTCTACAAATGTTCAAATTCCTAACAAACTGCAATGTAGAGTTAAGTGTGGTTATTGTGTTCAGGTTAGGTTTGAAATAAGTCCTAAAGATCAGGGTTAAGGTTGAGGTTTCATTAATGTAAGTTAGTGAACAGGACCATCAATATGAAGAGCTACTGGAATATGGAAATAAGAAAAACAACAAAGCTACACTAGCATTCAAAAGTTAGGGATAAGTACTCTGAATTAAAATAAAACTGTCATATTGCAGACACGTATATATACATACTATAATTGTAATACACTGTAAAAAGTGCAACCGAAAAAATACTTCAGTTTGTCACAAGCAATTGAATAAGTTTAACTCAACTCAAAAAATTACTTTGATTGAAAGAGCATTCATTCAAAGTCCTTTTTTTTTTTAGGTTGAATAAACATTTACATTTACATTTACATTTACGGCATTTAGCAGACGCTCTTATCCAGAGCGACTTACAACCGTGCTTAGTGTTCCGTTGGATAATATTCCAGCTAGTACAGGAAGTTTAGAGCCTAAAACTCACCCTGAGCTCAGACACTGCCCGAACAGGGGGCCAGTGCTGATACCTAGATAGATCAATACACACATATAGAGCAAAAAATAAACCTAATTCATTTGCTTGTAACAAACTGAAGATTTTTGAAGACTAGGCCAACAAAACACTTTTTACAGTGCAGGATGCTAAGATGATATAGATTTTCACCAATTTGTAGGACGCTGTAAAAATGAAGACATTTGTGACAAGGAATGGAGCTGTTAATGATTCCATAACAACTGAGAAAGCTGCATAGCACCCAGCATCAACTTAGGATAAGAAGAATATCAAGAGTGTCTTATATTCAAAAAGCACTGACCAAATGTCTTTCATCATATGCCCATATTCACATTAACGTTGTATGAAGAAATGTCTATATTAACAGATTTTATAGGTTATTATTAATAGCACTTACTATTTTGTCAAAATGTATTGTTCTGACATGTGAAAAAATGTGAGATGAATCATAAGTTTCATCAATTTCTAGTTTAAAACACTATTTGGTTAAAGTGTTTTATTCTGAACCACATTATAAACCATGTTAAAGAATTTGTTTTTCATGATTTACATTATTTAGAATGAGCTTCATGCACACATTAAATATTAATGATTAGGAAACATTATGTTTTCCATTAATAATAATAATAATAATAATAATAATAATAATAATAATAATGTGATTAAAACTTTTGAACAATAGTGTACCTCAATATGAATACCAGACTCAGATATCAGTACTAAATGTTAAGAAAGTTGGCTCATAGAAGCTGTAAAGTTTTTTTTCTCTCCTTTTTTCCTCTTTTCTCTTTTAGAAAATGTGCCTGAATTTCCCCATGTTTGGCTTATTGCCTGCCCTTTTCACTTCTCCTTCTAATAAATGATTAAAACATCTTAAGTTTAACTTCTGCTTTGTATTTTCCCACTAATTATTTTTGTGTGTTTCTATATATTTTATGATTTGTACAGTTTGGGGTTTTTGTTTTTATAAAACTAATTAAAAGCTCATTTAATGTTTAAACCTTAAAGAAGTTTGATGCCACAAACTACATGTATTGGTTTATTTTCTAAATGAAAAATGTCACCTGTGCAACTATATATAGAAAATGCCATGTTTCATTTATTTCCTGTAGAGAATTTGTTAATGTATTTTTATGTAGAAAATCAATGGCTTTTAATTAAAAATCAACCAATATAATAATAATAATAATAATAATAATAATAATAATAATAATAATAATGAGTATCCCATGTCGAATGAACTATTAGAAATGGACCAAAAACTTGAAAGAAACCTTAAAGAAATTTGGTGCCACAAACTACATGTATTGGTTTATTTTCTAAATTTTGCCTGTGCAAGTTTTCTACTTTAAGTTTTTTCCTTTTTTTACATTCACAAAAATATTTATTTTAATAATAATAGTTACTGTCTCTTATACACATCTTAGGAAGACAAGCTAGATATCGTATCCCAAGCATTTTTGGAGCATTTCTGTTGGCTCATTCATCATGAAATTTACCTACAATATGAAGGAGTGAAATGGTGGGAAGAAAAGATGGGTATACTTGAGCTTATTGGACAGTGGTGACCTGTAATTTGACTGTTTAAACATATGCATGTAACTGTATATATGATGTACATTGCATTCAGCTTGGTTAGATAGTCTGAGACTTTTTGAAGACCAACTGGATACTGTCACCATTATCACATGTCATTACCATCAGGCAGTTATTTATGATGGCACTGTTAAGGATAATAATGGAAACTACTCTTATTTGGTTATTATAATTTGAATGTGTTGTTGATACCAAGTAATGTTTTCGTGACTGAGCACGAAATGCTCAACTGCTCATCTCGAGTCAATGGTGCCGTTCAATGAAGAATCATTGTTGTACACCTGCCATCTCTGAGTGCATAGACCTAGTCATCTCTACTCTATCTGCATATTTGATTCAGTCACAGGGAACACAGTCTTATCTGATGTGCTTCAATTTAGGGCAGTTTGCAGTGAGACAGATGCGAGCTGGAGTGAAGGAGAGTAGAGGAGGAGACTGGGGCCCAGGCCAGACAGACAAGGCTGTTCTTTCAGAGCAGTGCCTGGCATCTTCTACCAAACTTTCAAATGAAACTCAGGCAAGGCTGATTAATCAATTTAGAGCAAGGGGACTGGGTGGAAAGTGGAAAGCAAGGGCTCTGTGGTAGGGAAATTACAGTGATCCAATTTCAAAAGTGGACTGGACAATTAATGTATTAATCTTTGAAGGGATATTATAGGCCATTTGATTTAGCATAATGGCAGAGGTTAAGTAGCATGAAAGTAAGAAGGGGCTTCAGACAGTTCAGGTCCAGCCCCATGCATTTTCTATGCTCCATTGTACGCAAGACAATACTAGTGAGTATTTATAGAATAATCAAGAGTGAAAATTCAATGAACTGATTATTCGATTTCAGACTTAAAGGAAAGGTTTTAGCGTGCAGACAGTTTAAGTATGGGACAGTGGAGTTTAGTATATGAGGATGGTCAGTAGAGTTCAGTATGTGTGGATGGGTCAGTAGAGTTCAGTATGTGTGGATGGGTCAGTAGAGTTCAGTATGTGAGGATGGGACAGTGGAGTTGTAGTATATGAGGATTTTAGCTAATTGTGGATGGATACTAAGACAACAACTATGTATAAACACACTGTTTCCACTGACCGTGCATGCAAAGCAGCAGGGAGATTTATGTTTACAGTAAATCAAGTGTCCAGTAGTATGACTAGAGGTTTCTGTAATTTAGCATAGTAGATGCTCAGCACTGTGGCAGATATGCTTTAACAAAGCCAAAGAGCAATCATGTCAGAGCAGGACATCCACCACAACCCAAACACACTCAGCCTTCTCACCTTAGTGTGTGTGTGTATGTGTGTGTGTGTGTTTGTGTGTGTGTGCTACAAAGAATGGATCTTGTGTAGACAGTTCCTCCAACCACTCACCACACACACACACACACTTACAAACTCACACACATGCTTATTCAAATGGCATGGCCTTGAAGAGTCCACTGCACAAGCAGTCCTTTGTCCTAAGCCAAACCGTGTATTATTAGTTAGGGTAAGGTCAAAGTTGATCTAATTTTCTGCTTAGTTCTCATTAACAGCTATTGCATTATTTAATTTCCCCCAATTTAATTACAGCCATAATGAATATATGTCCAGCAAAGGCTTTTGAACAGTGGTTTGCAAATTTAGCGCACAAATACACTTTTATGTGCACTTGAAAAAAAAGTTAAATATATTTTACTTGACTCTGGACCAAAGGTCGTAGGAAAGCTCCAGCTTGAAAGTGAAACTTCAAACTAATTTGCGCTGATGTTATCTTGAAAGTAAGGAAGAGATTAAATGTTAAATGTTTGTTTCTGATATATATTGTCAGTTATAGTTATATATACCGTCAGATACAAATGTTTAAACACCGCTGTTAAATGACATGCTTTGTAGATACTCTAAGTGAAAGTAAATTATCACATTCTCTACAGAGAACACACATAAATGTGGTATGTTCTACAAATATTAGCTTACTTATGAAAACGTATACAATGTGCCATATCTTTTGAACTGACAACACCTCTGTATTATACTGTAATATACTGTATTACATTCAGCAAATAACCAGTAATTGTGCATTAAATGTACAGAAGTTGGTTCCCTTTAGGCAGTGTGTGAAAAAAAACCTGGTATTCGGGGGTCCCATGTTGACTGGCTACTCCAGTGTCGGCTGGCTGGCTGCTAATTCACTTACCATAGAGAAACAAAATGGCAAAGAAATGTTTGGTTTATCAATTTTCCTTTTGGAAATGATATTTTCAGATTGGGTAATGGCCTCTTCAACACATTAATTGAGAGCTTACCCATCTCAGTGCACTAGCAATGCATCAAATAATTGCGCACCTGGGTCAGATTTGGTGGATGCATTCCCTGGCACAATTCTGAGGGGAATTTCCTGTAGACTGGGATTTGTGCCACTGCTGGTAGACCCGTATGGCCATACACTTCCATACACCTGCAAATTCAGCTACTTCCTTCACAATATGGCCTTTGACATTCCCAAATGCAATCGCTCCGTTTAGCCAATCATTAACATCTGCTTTGGACCCATTTTCCACCTGCACTGTACCACCTCTTCTCAATCTATGAATCCCATCACTCACACCCCCGCAGGTATTTATAGCCTCAGCATCCTTGTGCAACACCATCTGCAGAAGCCTGTAGTTACTACTACCTTAAACATGCAAGGTATATATATATATATATATATATATATAAGCTTACCAGACAAAAAAATAGTCATCTTGCATGTTTAAGGTAGTATATATGATTTATATTTATAGTTTTATATATACTTATGAAAAAAATGATTTATATATATATATTATTGCCAGACATTCTTCTATTTCTGCAACAAACTGTCAGCCACTGATTGAGCTGCTGTCAGTTTTCACACAAGCCATACATCAACATTCAGGCACATTCACTAGTCACTTCAAATCAGACAAGAAGACAGACGAGTTTCTAAAGGCTGATTTGTTCCTCTTATTTAATCTTTCCTGACATTTGGAATAAAATGGACTGATTGTCCTCCATCTTACAGACGCATCTCACATCTCACCCGACAATGACCTACGGGCTCTACAGTGCTTAAAATAAAACAGTCTGGGCCATAAAGTGTGCGTGCTGCACAGGGTTCACGCATACTTCCTGATACTAAACTAGCTTTAAGTGATCCTACTCTTCGGCATGCCGAGGGATGATAGGGAGACGTTTGCAGAGCGGTAGACATATTTTTTAAGAAGCTTTACATGCTGACAATGTCTGAAGCTTTGCTGAGGTCGCATTCTAATGCAACAACAACAACCTTGATGTGTCATTTAACAAGCTGGTTGGCAAAAGTGAAAAAGCAGCTGTTTTTGTGTTGCATTGAGCCTCAACATTCAGTTTCGTTTTGACCATGTTAGAAGTTTGGGCCGGGCCAATCCATTTTCACTGTTACAAACCAGTGATTAGCTCAGGCCAGATAAAGAGTCTCTTTCAAAAGCACAGCTTACCCATGAGCCCCTGCTCTGTGGGTGCTATGCCTTTTCTGGGCTTGGTGTGTGAAGAGAAGTCATATGACACAGTCTGGTCATTTTGTGATTTGAAGGTTGACCTTCAACACCGTAGCGGATCATAACGGGTAAAGCAGGCTGTATGACACAATGACATTGCACTGTAGACTGAACAAAACAGAGCAAACAAATCTTGTTTCTGGTTCTTGTTTCCAGATCATCTTGCTGTTTATCCAACTAAAAAAAAATATATATATATATATATACCAGGAACATTCTAACTACCTTTATACTATTAATACTTTTAAAAGTCAATAATGATGCAAGTAGCAATAAAAGTAGTCAAACAAATATCAGCTTTTTTTTTTTAAGTAAACTAGAAAGGTGCATTTTCTGAAGGAAACACTCAAAGGTTGTGCAGCTTAAATGGTTCCCACTTCCTAATAGGCTGTGGTTGCTATAGGAGGAATGAAGGATGAATAAACAACACATAGACGAGTATGGCTGTGGATTAGAGTTTGGGGATCTGCCCTGAGTGGATCATGACTGTAGGTTAAAGCAGACAATTGAGTTTAAATGAGGGTGAAAATTACTAGGACTGTATGGGAGAACCGAGAAATGGAAAAAAGAGACAAATAGGTGAGTGTGGGTCAGACCAACACTGAAGTTAGTGGACAAAAATCTCTCAATCAAGAAGAAGAAGAAGAAGGAGAAGGAGATGAAGAAGGAGAAGAAGAAGAAAAAGAAGAAGAAGAAGAAGGAGAAGATGAAGAAGAAGAAGAAGAAAAAAAAAGAAGAAGGAGAAGAAGAAAAAGAAGGAGAAGAAGAAGAAGAAGAAGGAGAAGAACATGATGATGATGATGATGATGACGATGATGATGATGATGATGATGGTGATGATGATGAAGAAGAAGAATAAGAAGAAGAAGGAGAAGGAGAAGATGATGAAGAAGAAGAATAAGGAGAAGAAGAAGAAGGAGACGATGATGATGATGAAGAAGAAGAAGAAGAAGAAGAAGAAGAAGAAG
>CM067474.1:21501314-21569879 GCA_034552555.1 Semaprochilodus insignis | reverse complement strand
GAAGAAGAAGAAGAAGAAGAAGAAGAAGAAGAAGAAGAATATAAATCAGATAACAATATGTTGCATTGTTGTTTCTTAATATATCCAGCATTAGCATAGGAATCTTTTTATATGCATTATAAACTTATACTAATTAAAGACTAAGGTTTCTCCTTCATGGAACTCAAGCATCCATTCCTGTTTGTTTTAGCTTTTGGGATAACAAATGTGACAGGAAGTAGACATAGATAGGAATGGTGTTTTTATGCCTAGAAAGGTTTTATATCCTCTACAATAAAACTGTTTCCCTTTTAGCATTGTATTTAGTATTGTTACCCAGCAAAATACAGACTAGCTAAAGTTAACCCGGCCGCTACATCAGATTCCTCTTTCTGTCACCGATGTGATGAAACAGCTGATCACCTGCTGTTTACATTGTGTGAAAATCTAAATAAATGGACCAACAGAAATGTCAATGAGGTTTTTGGCCTCTCCTGTAAAGTTGTCATTTTGGAGATACTTGTTTTTCTTTGGACAGTGACGATATGCTATATTTTAACACTGCTGTTGCTGTGTAAAATCACAAAAACAAATGACCACCTTTATTTCACCTTTATTGTTATTATTATAACGGCCATTGCTGTTATTATTGTGGTAAAGTACTGCACGTCTGATAAGTTCTTGAACTAATGAAGCTGCTGGATTACAGTAAAAGGCAGCATTTCTAAGAAACCTTAACAGCCGTAAACACATTTAAAACACTGAATATGAAATGAATGTTTTAGGTAAAATGATTGATACTTTATTATAACAAAATATGATCCTGCAATAATAACAAATATGTTACACGCTGACACACATGNTTTCTAAGAAACCTTAACAGCCGTAAACACATTTAAAACACTGAATATGAAATGAATGTTTTAGGTAAAATGATTGATACTTTATTATAACAAAATATGATCCTGCAATAATAACAAATATGTTACACGCTGACACACAGTACAGCATCTAACATTCAGATTAGAGTAACCTACAATATCAGCCACTTTACCTGAAGTACTCAGTGATGGCATTTTAAATTTATATATGTTTATAATTGTTAATAAGTATTGTATGCTTTAACAATATAGGTCATCATCAATTGAAAAATGCATTACAATGGATGTTAAACTTACATTCCTACATATTTATAAGTCAGCAAAAAATTCATTGCAGTACAATATTATAGACTTATGATGCATTATCAGAGTCTACAAGTATGCATACAAAACATTGCTATCATGTGCATTTATAACTCTTTATGAATACAGGCTTCACAGAAAGTGCTACCGACAAAGTTTGACTATAAAAAAACATTTTTTATCTGGCACTCCTGCAGCTGGATGCTTTCTTACAGATTTCATTTTTATCATGTTCTTCCATTCACTGACTGACCATTGGCATGCCTGTCCTGACCCCACAATTAGATCTGGCCATGTAGAGGGCCACTGGATGGGAAGAGGAGGAGGATGTGGTTGCATTCCTCTAAGGTGTGCCTGTGAACGGCTTGCCTTGTGGGCCCCGACACAGCTTAATTGATTTAGAGCCAAAATCGTGTTAGGGCCCTAATTGCATCTCTTCTGAAACGACTGGCTGGACTGGATTCCTGTTCTTCTTTCTTCAAGCACATAACCCCCTCAGTAACTTATGAAATTGTTTATATAACGCTGGTTCCATGCAATACTCTCTTTCTCCCTGATCTGTTCGGAAAGGAACTTGACATGTCCTGTCTGTCTTTAAAACCATATCAAAATGGTAGTGACACAGAATGTTATGATGAATAAACTGTCCACAATAGAGAATGAAATCCAAGAGGACATTTTGCCTTCATTCCTTTAGGGCACTCTCGTCATTAATAATGGACTGTCACAATCCACTACTTTGTACCAAGACTTGAATGCATGCCCAAGAGTATAAACGCATGGACAGAACTGAAACTGCTATTCCTCAGTCTTAACATACTGTAGATATAAAAAATGCTACATATTTTGGACACTTTTTAAAAATCCAAAGCTGTATACATATTGCATACAGTACTGTATTTCTCTTGGTAAACCCAATACCAGCTATAAGCTCAGAGGGAACAGTTCAGGCGCTCCCGTAATACAGTAAAAACGGGTGTAATATTTAATTTATATATGAATCATTAAAGTGCAGCTGCTATTATGCATTCCTTTTCTACTTGGATAAAACAGGCCTCAGATGTGTGAGCTGGACTTTGAAGTCTTGTCTCAGAAGCAGACCAACTTTTACAGGAAGTAGCTCATGTTTAATTCATGCTCTATGTGGGACTAACAAAGGTGAGCATTCGGACTGGGACCTGAGAGAGTGAGAGGGAAAACGGCTAAGCAGAACTTTCAGTGGGGGTAAACACACTCAAACTCACCCATACACACACACACACACACACACACACACACACATGCATGCATGCATGCATGCACACACACCAACACGCACACATATATATACCTACATAGATGTAATCGCTGTCAGATCAAAGCCTCATAAATTTACACGAGAAGGAAAAAACTTTGAACTTTCAATAGACGCTAATGTGAAGAGAACTTATTCCAGGTCATTTTGGACCATTTCTGTTGGTCCATTCATCATGTTCACATAGCTGGTGTTGTGATGGTGCAACCATCTAAGCATTGTCCTTTATGATTGGCAGTTGGCAGTGACTGTTCTCCTCTAAGCATGTTAAGCTGCTGTGCACTGATGTTATGTTAGTGGCAGTGACTGGCGTCATGTCTCAGAGGAAGCATATGCTAGCCCTTGCCCTCTCTCAGCTTGGTTGCATGATGTGATAGAGGGAAACCAAACTAATGGGTGATTTTATCTCTAACAGTAAACACTGGCCACACCACTAAGTGCACCTCCTTGTATTTTACGCTCATTGTCCATTTTATCAGCATCACTTCATAGTAATCTCTTTGCACCCTGTTCTTCAATAGTCAGGACCCCGACAGGACCACCACAGAGCAGTTATTATTTGGGTGGTGGATCATTCTCAGCACCTCAGTGACACTGACATGGTGATGGCAGGTTAGTGTGTGTTGCACAGGTACATGTGGATCAGACACTGCTACTGGAGGTTTTAAACACTGTGTCCACTCACTGTCCACTCTATTACACACTCCTACCTTGTTGGTCCACTTTGTAGATGTAAAGTCAGAGACGATAGCTCATCTGCTGCTGCATAATTTGTGTTGGTCATCCTCTGTTCCTTCATCAGTGGTCACTGCAGGACATGGGATGCTGAGCACAACACACACTAACACCCCACCACATCAGTG
Organism: Semaprochilodus insignis; assembly: GCA_034552555.1. Lineage (NCBI taxonomy): Eukaryota > Metazoa > Chordata > Actinopteri > Characiformes > Prochilodontidae > Semaprochilodus > Semaprochilodus insignis. Next base: position 21,566,559 of record CM067474.1, on the reverse strand, counting down.
TCACTGTGGACCCCACCATCAGTGTCAGTGGACTACAGCCTGTAATTGTAGAACTACAAAGTGCACCTATATAGTAAATGTAGCTGATAAAACAGACAGTGAGTGTAGATACAGGGAGGTGGTTTTAATGTTATGGCTGATTGGTGTACATACATATGCACACATGCATACCAGCACTCACACATATACACTTGCATGTAAACACACACACATATACATGAATGTACACACAGGGCACACACACACAATACAGTGCAATAGTTCAAAGCCTTTATAGCGTTACCAGAAACCTTCCTCAGCATTTCTCTCAGTTCAGGAAACAAGGCAGCTAAGGGAATTCGGCTGATAACAAAGACCTAGTCAAACGCAGAGTGCGGACTCTCACTATTAACACTTCTGAAGCATCTGAATGGTTCCGAAAAAGGTCTGCACTTCAGCTGCCATTTGAAGTGTAATCACTGTAATGTGATTCATCACTCTGTAGTGTGTGTAATGCAATTACTGGCTTACATGGTTGCCATTATCATCCAGGCCTTGTCAGTTTCAGGCTGATAAAATTCAGTTTGACTCCTTGATTAAAACACACCATAGCACATTTGTATCGCATGTTTGCAGGGGACATGATGACGTGAGAAATGTCTTGTTAAACAAGCTGGATTTCTTACTTATGTGGTTTTATAGAGTGGGATAGTTTTTTAAGTGATGGTTTGACCAAAAATCACATTTACACACACAAAACATTAGCGGAAAATCAGTTTTTCAGTCTTGCACTTAAGCTAGCTTGAGGCTAATGTAATACATGTGCTGTGTATGAAGCTATGCAATGGAAGCTCATAGCTTTCTGTTAGCATTGTGCAAGCAGCATAACTAGATCATCACACTCTTGCGTCACACTGTGTCGAGCAGTTGAGTAATGTAAGATACTCTCATGCTTATGTAGTTTCTAACAATGTATGACATACCAATGTCTTTGAGAAGCAACAAAACTTAAAACAACAAAAAGTTATGGAGCTTAACACAACTTTTGAACGTTTTGAATCATAAACCTTTGTCCGTAAAGGACTTTTTGTCCAGTAGGGGAGACTGGGGAGGGTTGTAACACATTTTGTCTTTTATATCATGGTTGGTCCTTTCTGCTGTGCCTTTCAGACTTTGATATACCCCTATCTGATAGAAATCTGATAGAAATAGCAATATGAGGATGTTTGAGCTCCACTGTGACAGCCTGCCCCAATATGAGTAATAGAATTTATTTATATAGTTGAAAACTATACTTTTTGTTTGTTTGTTTTTCATAAATTTACACCAGGAAATAAACACTGATCTGGAAGCCTATTATTCTATACAAAACATTTAATCATATAACACCATTTCAGTGTTAAGAGTTAGTTTAGTGAGGAGGAGGCTCCAGAGATATAAGAGGATTTAAATTTCCCTCGGCAGCTACAAGTTCCAACCATGCTTTAGTATGAGGGAAGACTGATAGAGGAAATAGAGAGAACATGGGCTGGAGGTGTTGGCAGTTTTCTTCTGCAGCTAGAAGGCTGGACCCTCCTTGAAACTGTGGTAGGACGTGTGGTAGGAGGTGGTCAAACTTCAAATACTGCACAACTCCATTTAAAGTTTACCTTAACTTGGCAGGGAATGTGAATGTGGCTATTATTGTTTGGTCCTTCCCCTTACATTATGTGATTCAACCTAGCTTATCACCGTTCACACAAAGTGTGAAAAATGTCTCCTGTCAATGATGGGGATGTGAACAGTAGTTATTGAAACTGGGGGGTATTGCAATGTACCCCATTTTCCAGCCCTCCCTAGTCTCCCTTATATCATTTGGTGCCATTTACATTTACATTTACAGCATTTAGCATTTTTCAGCATGTGCTGAAAATGTCTTGGAAGTAAGAAACAATTTAAAAATATGATATTTGGCCAAACTTTTGCTTTAATGAATGAGTGGACTCACACTTCCTTGTGCTGTGCATGCACTTTCTGGCCTCTGGTGTCTTCCTGAGTATGCACACGTGTATGTGTGACCTGGTACGACCCTGAAAAGTATAACTTTGACAGTACATGTATATTTACGTGCAGTCGGCCTGTGTGCATGAATGTGTTTCAGTACAGGTGCAGGGAGATAACCCGTGAGTGGAATTTGCTGAGTAAGAATCTGTGGACTAGCAGAAAGGAAAAAACCAGGAACACACGAAAACTGAACACATCTCCCCCTCCGCTGTCCTGCTAAAATTGTGCCTCCGTCAGGCCTTTGGCTAATGGCTGGTGTTAGACTGAAGCCCCACAGAGGAAGCCGTGGTGCTGAGCATGCTGATGTGTCATGTCTTCCTCTCTGGGTCTGGTTTTCAACACACACAGCTCAGGAAAAGAGCACACACACACACGCACACACACACTTATCCTTCTTCTTTTCCATGCCTGAGTGCACACTGAACTGACTCACAGCAGCTCCTTCTTCATTGAGGTTTCAGTGCAAAGGAAGCTTGGTTTGCGTGTTTTCAGGACAGTTTGTGTTGTTGCATTCACTTCTTCTGCTGGAGCCATGAGCCGCTGCTGTGTGGTCAAAGTCATCTCCCTCACTGAGGTCCAGCTACTGCCGGTAGGTGGCCACAGGTACAGAGCGAAACAGAGAGAGAGAGAGAGAGAGAGGGTGAGAGAGAGGGAGAGAGAGAGAGATTGAATGTTTTGAAATCTGACTGTCATAGTTTAAATCTTTCTGAGGAACGTGTGTGTGTGAACGAGGGGTGAATTCTTGCTACTTAGCCATGCAGAACTGACAAGCTGACATATTTATCGACATTTCATTTTTAGCATTTCGCATCACATTGTACACTATGGCACCTTTTCTTTGGCTTTGTTCCAGGATTGGATCAGATTTCTGTTTTATAACTTTCTAGTATCCCATCCGGCATCATCAGCTGATATGGTCCTGCTATCGGATTGGTGCCTCTAATTACCTGCTAATGACATGCTAATGGATGCCGATAAGTTGGCAAATGCTACAGAAAAAACTGAAGGTGCTAATATCTGTCCACAACATTAAGCATTTAACATTATGCTAACTGATACTGATGCTGCAGAAGAAAGCTAATATTTACTGACAACATCTAGCAAGTGTGTAATGCTGAAAATATTTAGCCAAATTATGGAATAATGTGTTAATTAATTTATTCACCGTTTAGCATACTGTGATGTTAACTGATAATACTGATAACACGTAGCCAAACTACCAAATATTGCTGACAAAAACAGCAATAGATAATTTAGAAAGAAATGTTGACCAAAGCAAATATTTTTAGACAAAATCTAAAAATAGCACAGAATGCATGCTAACCACAAAGCTACATACTACAGAAAAAACACAAATATTTATAGGCAACTTTTAGCATGTAAGCTTTTTGACTTTATGACACTGTTCATATGCAGCCAAGTTGGCAAATGATGCAGAAAAAGTAACTATGTATACACTCATCATCAAAAGAACAGTTGCACCCAGAAGGAAGTGTCAGATTGCAGTGCTACTAGGAAGGAAAATAAAGGTTACCAGGAACAAGAAATGATGATAAATTTAGAATTAGCCATCTGCCAATAGTGCTGGCACTAACAGGATGACTCATGGAGGGCATCGGTGCTCACTAAATATACGCAATTGTGGCTGTTGTGATAAGTGATAAGGCCCATCCTTGCTTACGTCACATGTACGGCCGATCGTGAAACTTGAATCATTCACATGTCTCACAATATCAAACCTACACACCAAGTTTCATTCCTGTTGACTGATTCTTTCTAGGTGAAGGTGTTTATGGAACTATTCCTTTGATGATGAGCATATATATACATACATATGTCTATGATGCAGCACTTCTGCTTGGTGTGAAGTAATATGAAGAAACATCAGCAGACAGACGATTGTATGTCTACAGTACATGGTATTCTGCGAAGTCATCTCAAAACAAGACAAGGCTTCCCAAAGGAAGAAGAATTGCCGTAATGGTCACAGTAGATTTCAGAATTCTTTTTGGTTATTCCTGCTTTTACTTTCTCTTCCCTTTAGAAAGCTTTGTGGTTCAACGATTGTGTGTATGTCTGTCAGATAGCACACTAAACCTGGCCCTAACCCCTGTTCAGGGTGAGCAGTTGTAGAGGGTAGAACATGCAGAATAAACTGCCGTCATGAGAAAGAACCAGATGCGATTCATTCAGTCGGATTTGCCATTCGGTCTAAAAGGACGTTGGTGGGAATGATTTGTGGGTGTGAAAGGTTTTGTCCATCATTTCTACAGTTAGCACTGATCATCCACCCCAGTGTTTCATAACTTGACCTTTTCTGAAGTGAAACAAGAACTTGGCTAATACTGAAAGAGAATTGAGCAACATCTGCTCATCCACAGCACAGATTACCTTCCAGCTCACACTTACAGCAAGCCTGGAAGCCCGATGAATGGATCTCATGTTTCTACACCATAGGACTCAATAAGGTAACACTAAACTTACTTCTGTGAGAGGTTCTTTAGATATGCATCTTCTTTCTTTTGGTTTAAAGTTAGTGAACGGTGTACTGATGCACCCAGCATTCCAATAATTCTGATACGGTTCAGCTTTTAGGCAGGAGAGGTGCTTACATTTACAGCATTTAGCTGATGCTCTTACACAAAGAGACTTACAAGGTTTATTGTATTACAGATACATAAACCAACATCGTGTTAGGAGTCTTGCCTGAAGTACTCTTACTGGTGTAGCACAGCATAGTCACCCAGACTAGGAATCAAACCCCTGTCTCCCACATGGGGTGGTAGCGCACCGGCAGGTAGTAGTGTTATCCGTTGCGCCACACCAACCACATTCAATCTAAAAGGATGTTGCTCCTATTAGATGTGCAGCTGTACCTCAGGCAGGAGACTGCATTAGCCCTTAGCTTGCAAATTGATGCCATAAAATATAACTGCATGAGGAAAAGTTACTTGTTGTACCTTAAATCTATCAGGAAACAGCCTGTGACATGGAGTGATAAGGGCAGAGGCTCTACGTTTATAGTGGTTACGCATGTGTGAGTGTGCACTCAGTGTGAGTGTGTCATATCAGATTAACTATGTGTACAGCCAGTGCAGCATTCCTCATCTGAGTGAGTTAAACTAGGCAAAATGAAGTTATGAGGCTACAGCTGCACTTCTAATGGATGGCAAATCTCCTGCGCTTTCTCAAAGCTAGTATGGAATTAGAAAAGCAAACACAACAGGAAAGGATTTGCTGCTTTGACTCTACATACTGACTTCTACTGTGTCCACTGCTCTTAACTCTGACTGTCATGCTCTGAAACGTGTTCAGTATCATCTTCCCTTTGTTTCTGAGCTGATTAAAGTCGCAGCGAACAAGTTTTCCATGTACAAGAAGACACTATATCTGCAGTATGGGAAGCTCTTTATCTACAGGGAGTAACATTCACATTATTCAGCAGCTGAACGTTCTGTAAAGCACCCTTTCGGGAAAGGAACCTCTTTGGCCTGTTGTTGTTTTCAATACGGCTGTGTGTCTTCACACATAGGCGTGCCATTGTTCGGCCTACATTAGCGACTGAAGAACCATTACAGCTTGAATCAAATTACGTCCTCTAATTGGCTAATAAGCATGTCTCCTGCGTTTACAGTAGAGAGAGCAGAAAGTAAGCCAAGGACATGCTGGCTCTGGCGGCCTGCACGCCCCATGCGAGCGTGCACACTGGAGACACAGGAAACACTGTGACTTGTATAACCCAAGTAACCTTTGCCTGACAGATGAGAAAACTTTTCTTTTTTGGCTTATGGCAATCCCTGCCAGCTGTGGAGGCTGTGCTGTGGTGTAAAGATGCATGGAGATCTGATGCTGTTTTGCTGAGGCAGTCACTGGACTATGGCTGCTGTGTGAACCTCCATAAACACAGAAGATAAGAAGTACTAAGGCTTCAGTCATTTAGGGGCTATTTCTTGATATTGGAACAAATTTGATGCGTCATGCCCAGACAGCATTCTGAAAATGTGGTCGCTGTCACTTTCAGTTGTCTGGGAACAGACTGTTTGAGAAAACCACTAACATTTAATTTCCGAACATCAAGTCATATTAGGCAAAACTAAGTTTGACAGGCAGTATATATTTAGCCAAATGGCCATAAAATTTTATTTTTGTCCCCAAGACATGTTCCAGATTGGTACATTCATGTGAATATAGATGAAAATGTGATATGCACTGAAAATGATGTTGCAGAATTTTGCCTCTTTGACTTTAATAAATAATAATTCTGGAAGATAAATAAAGTCAAGCATTTTTCACACCACAGTAGGCTAAAGAAGAAGAAGCCTGACGGACAATTAGGATATTTTTAGCCACATGGCAATAAAGGTTTATTTTTGGCTCCTTCCAAAAATACTTCAGTCTCCATTGAATAACATCACAGTTGGCCCTTTGTGAACCCTCTGACAAAACGGGCCAATCTCCCCAATAGTGAATAGGTCCATCCTATATATAATTTTACGATATGTTGTGAACTATAAAAAGATGGGAGAGCCTAGTTCTTGACAGTTAGTTTTTAAGAGCGGCCCGGAGGACAATGGCCCTCAGAGGGCTCTGTCTGAAACGGTCCCTTGGGTCATCTAGAAACCACACTCAACAAGTGACATTTGTCTCAGAGCCCCTGAAGCAGAAGTGGCAGAGGGTGGGAGGGTCGGTGTGAGGTTGTTTTGTGACTGGCTGCTTTGCACAAACAGAATGGGGCGGTCCTTTCGAAATTGGTGATATAGGCAACTCACATAAGATGGTGATCAAACCCAGACAGATCAGTATTCTGATAGTCCTCTCTTTGAGGTGATTACCGCACTGGGCAATAAAAGGGACAAGCCTGGCCTCCTTGCTAATTAGGAAATTTACTGGAGCCAGTCACTTTATAAGGACAGCCGTGGATAGGAGGGGGCAGTTGCTACGTATCTGCTCAAGAGATAACCTCAGTCTGGGATCCTACTAGAGTTCCTCCTCAGAGCTGCAGAAGACACGCTGATTCTGAGAATGCCACACTTAACCGACTGTAGCTACTACAAGATGCGAGATGGAGCCCGAGTTTCCAGTGTAAGGACTTGTTTTGCTTCAATGTGACATTGCTTCACTCTCATGAGGCTGTTTAGGTGTGGTGTTTCAACTTGAGTACTATTTTGCAGTTTACTATTGTTACTATCATTATACTGTTTTATGGGTTACTGTTGATTTTCAAGGCCTCTAGTGGGTACATGGTTATGATGTTCTTTTCTCTTAATGGCTGAACCAAACTTCTTGGTGGTACTAGACTTTAAGCTTGGTCTATTTTGAGGGCTTTGGCTGAATGTTAAAGCTTTTGTGCTTCATACTTTCATCTAACTGGTTCATTTGCTAGTCTTCTAATTAAGGATTGTTGAAAATCTGTACGGGAAAATTAGTAAGTAGGTAATAATTTTTTAAGATTATTTAGTAATTTTTTGTCCTTTATCTTTATTAGTCCTTTAGAAGAAAGCAATGATTTGACTTGAAATGATCGAACTGTTTTCAGCTATGGCCGAGAGATTGGAAAGTCCTCGACATATTTGTCCATTACTTGCTAAGTGTCAGGGTCACACTTCATGTGCTTGACAGCAAAATTAATATTGACCCTGACTCTCTCAATCCTCAGGTTCAGAACCACCTGGAGAACTCCAAGTACCACCTCCACCAAGCCCAGGCCCAGCAGGTCAAGCAGTACCTGACCCTTGGCAGCAAACTTGCCAACCAGGCCCACCCGCACCCGGGCCAGGCCCTCGGCCCCATGCCCGTCATGCGCAACGGACACATGCCGCCCGTCAGCGACAGCAGCACGCCAGGCAGCCCTGTCACCTTGCTAACGCTTGCCAACAGCCACGACAGTGAGGTGAGTACCATCATAAGAAGCCCCATCATAAATTACCCCCCCTCATCAGCGCTCATCAATAACTTCAAACATGTAACACTGATCAGGAAGAGAGAAATGAAAGGGCTCTCTAGTTTGATAAGAGGCGTTTCCCCACCACCACACTGCAGCCTTCTTGTGTGGAAATGATGAAATGCTTGTTATCAGCATAGGATCCCCATCCTGCCCCTCCCTCCCTGCACTGCTTTACTACGTTGAAGTTAATGTCTATTAGCCTTTGAAGTTAATGCTAAAAAACAAGACACGTTTCAAGAAGGGACTTTCAGCGAGTGTTGACAAAAGGACAAAGGCTACACTGTAATCACTGTTTTCTTTTAGTTTCCAATGGATGAAGTTATTGATGATCTAATTAGCCTTGAATCCAGTGGCTTGGATTGTATGGAGCCTAGCATCATAATGCAAAACAACGTAAGTATTGATCATGTTAATTTGCTACCCTGTTTGCAAAATGTGCATTAACTGCTGTTTCTTTTCACCTGTAAACTCTGGCAAAGTGAACACAGAGCCATTGAATAGACACAATGCAAACATCACTCTAATTACTCAAGATTTGAAGAGGTTTTGTACTTTCAGATAAATCTCTTAAGAACATCAAGAGAGGTATAACAGATCTGAGGTCCAAACAGAAGGTGTCTCTGCTTTGGTGTGCTGGGAAAAATAGCCTCTGCCTTTGTGTGAGGTCAGATTAAGTCTAACTCGGAGTCAAAGTTCAAGGTGTCTGTGGGGAAAAGACTTAGCTTAGCTGAGTAACAATACAGATTAGTCTCCTAATACAATCAAGGCACTGTGTGGAATGCGGAAAATGAGTGGTAATTAGCACAGGCCATATACCTTCTTACTCACCATGAGGGTCAGTTCCCTTAATTTCAAAGGCCCATTTGCAGAGGATAGATGGTGATGGGGACTGAACAGATAGAAGGCACGGAAAAACAGAGAGATGCATATGCCGATGGTTCGAATGGCATTCAGCTAAGAAAGTGCAGTCTAGCTAAAGCATAAAAAATGCACAGATAGGCGTCTAGGGATGGGATACAAGTGCCCCCTGTGTTTCTATCTGCAGCATTTCGCTGATGCTTGGACCTGGACAAAGAAGTGCTTGAATGGTGATTATAGTGACACCTGAATGCACTCGAGAGGCATGAATCGCTGAAAGAGAATCCGTCACATCGCATTTTAGCAGAAAAAAGACATAGATATAGGGGGACTCCAGTGTTACAGAATAATGGAGTGATGGTGTGAGAACTGAAAAAGAGAGTGGTAGAGTGAAAGAGAAAGAGATCATGAGAGAGAGTGCACTCTAGTAGTAGCAAGAAAGGGGGTGATGCCACTTTTGGTCCCTTAAGGAACATTTGAATGGATGGCTCTGCCAAGAACCATGGTTCCACTGTGAGATGTTCGCATGTGAAGAGCCTATTTCAACTTTAAAGAACCTCCATTTCAAGTAAAGGTTTGATCCTAGATTGGATAGGTTGGTCCTAGAACCTACATTCAAGCCAAGAACCATTTAGGAACCTTTTTAATCATAAGAGTCAGCAAGAAGGATTGGGGTGACAGCTAAGGAGGACAGTGGTGGAAGAACAAGAGGGAGTGTAATGTTGAGATGAGAGAGAAAGGGGAGGGCAGAAACAGAGAGAGAGAGAGAGAGAGAGAGAGAGGGAGAGGGGGGAAACAGAAAGACAGAGAGAGAGAGAGGGAGGCAGTGAGGCATTGGATTGGGCTAATGCTTAGACTCCCAATGGGCTTGTTCAGAAGTGATACCATGCTTAAACGGATCAATTCGTTCTAATTAGTCATACAGCGCGATGCATCACGCCGTTTCACCGTGTCAACATATCCGCGAACACGGATGGGAATGGATTGAAGTGATTACGACGGCAGCAGTCGAGGGACTGTAACAATCTTTCATTTTGATAAGCACTCGCTTCCCAAGCTGAGATAATGGGGTACACGGAGCACAGGCACAGCAAAGCAAGCATTCAAACACTACAGTATCTCCTCTCTCTCTCTCTCTCTCTCTCTTTATTCCTTTACCACACTAGTTTGCTCCACAGAGTTTCATCCAGACATGACATGACCAGAAATTGGTCTTCACTGAAAACAATGATGGATTGAATTTACTTGGTGCTAATGTGTGTGTTATTTCCACATGAATTAAATACATCAAAACAAATAATGCCAGCAGAAAGAGGTGTGTTGATGTGATATATCTATGCTGTTGGAGCAAAACCTCATATCTCTTAAATGATAGCTTTAAAGGAGAAATACAATAGGTTATTAACATTACAGGAAAATTCCACTGATTGTTTTATCTGCATAATTCAATTGTTGACTTCACTTCTGCGTAGTTGATAATGCTGAGTAGTGGTATATCTAAAAAAAAAAAATAATAATAATTCTGACTAAGAGATTAGGTTTCTCTAGAATTTATTCAAGTGATTTAATTTAGTAGGAATAGTAAAAAAAAATTGGTGGCATTCCTCTTTAATGTATTTCAATGGAACAAGATCATATAGATCATGGTCCATTCATTGCAAAGGGTCCACACTAAATAAAGGGCAGCGTGCATTTTCAAAAGGTATAAAAAATAAAACAATACAAACAATTCAGTAGGGAGGTTTTGATATGACAAGGATGATACTCTGCCAATATACACACGACTGAACGAAGTAAATTCAATGCATGATGCAGATCATGTTTTAGACCCTACAAGTCTGTAACCTGTAGCTTTGCATGCTGGTGAAAGTCCATGTCTAATGTGTGTGCGTTACCTAATGTAGTAGAGGTTTGAATCTGGATTCAGCTGCTTTTCATGCGCTGTCCCTGTCAAATGCTGTCAAAATTACACAACTGGAAACAAGTGTAAGCCGGCAGGCCTGACATTTAAGATCATAGTAGATAACACTAGAGTGTGTCTTACAGTCAGAACCTCAGTGTGTGTGTATGTATATATATATAAACGTGTGTATCGTTGCTGTCCAAAGAAAAAGATATCTCCATTTTTGCCTATTCCTACTTTTATGCATCTTTAGAACACAACACCTGGTGTGTACACTGTGTAAAAATTTCATGATGAATCGATCAACAGAAATGGCCCAAAGTCGCTTGGAAAAAAAGTTTAATTAGGAAAAAATTAAATTAGGTCTCCTGTAAATTTACCATTTTGGAGTTACTTGTTTTTCTTTAGACAGCGACAGTGTACATATAAAAATAAGAATAGTTACGAAGTTACCATTTTGGAGATTTAGTTTTGTTGCAATGACATCTAAAACCCTTCTCCCCCTATCTTTCCCAAAGGTGTCCCTGAACAGTGGCATGCTGGATGTGTACAGCGGTGAGCAAGGTATGACTGCCCCTCATGGCGGACTGACACCCCCCTCATGCCCCACAAAGCTCTCTGTTAAAAGGGAAGTAACAGGTATGGAGCACAGCTGCCTATCTGTCCAGCCGTCGAGTCCGGCTTCCAAAAAGCCTTGTAGCATCATAAGTAAGGTGGTGGAGTGTCACCCAGAACACTCTCTCTACCAAATTGTGATGCTATGATGCTTTTTGGAAACCAGACCCTGTGCTGTTAGAGAAACCTTTTCAACAGAGGAATCATTTAGTGAAGCTTTGTTTCAAAACACATCACTGAAAAAAGGAATGCACTGAATTGACTAGATTGGAGTCTGTGCATCATCTCCATATGAATATAATATGTCAAGACACGTTGATAGCCAAAATTGTGCTATTATTCATCATGGAAAAGATGTGCACATTTGAATCAAGTAAATTTAATCCATTACTGCTTTCAGTGTGAAATGTTTATGGTTCGGGCCCCTAACTGTAACATTCTGAAAGATACACTGGACACTCATAAGTAGGGACATACCCCACTGCTGCCTATGTTGGCATGTGAGTACATGACCAGTCCCTTAAACATAATGAGGCTGAACGTGAAAGGAAAACATGGCAATATGTTTTATGTCAATGGCTGGCTGCTAATTTTGGGGATTGAAAGTCCACATTGTTTGTCTTGCTGTTTTATTACACGTACTTCGCATTATCAACGCTTCGGTTCGCTGAACGTGCTGGCATGTATGCATGGCGTGCTACACATGGCACAAAAGGTCTCTTTGAGAGAGACTTTCCCCCCCCCCACTTATGAATGTCATGCATCAAGTAAAGCTAATTGATTTAGGAAATATTAAGGATGCCTCAAGAACTCTTCACTCCGATGAGAAAATAAGTCAATTACCGTCTTTTTCACATAAGCGTGCTGCAGCACAATGAGTGGTTGCACACAGCTTAAATGTCCCTATTGAATCAGCAGAAATGAATTGAGAAATCCAATCACACGTCCCAATTACATAATTTGGAAGAATGCGAGTGAGATTCTTGACCATGGCGCACTTTGCCTCTACCCTGATTCAGTACATCAGCAAATTGGGAAAGCTGAGTTAATTGTCGGTTAGGGTGTCTTAAAAGAGGTAACACAGCATTTCTACAACGAGCCAAAGAACCGCGCTTTATGGGCCAATAGGAGAATGAAGGCACCTCATTCACAGGCATGAACACGCTCATGTTGTTGTGTGGGTTAACAAAGCAAGTTGTGCTGAAGGCCTGGTTTTAGTGGAGTTATTTTTTGGATATCAGTGATTAGTAGACTTGCGTCTCTGAGTCACGTTTTGCCAGCTACCATCATCTACCTTTGGTCTAATTTGGTTATCATATACCGCCACACGCATGTTACTACACACTGAACCCTCTGTGAGCAGCGTCTGGATGCTTCCTTTAAAACTCTCTCCTCTTCCCTCTTTCCCTGCAGAACATGATACCAGAGTCCTAGCAAAAGAGAGGCAGAAGAAAGACAACCACAATCTGAGTAAGCAGCATCTTCTACTGAAATCCTCAGACCCTGAATGTGCTAATATACAGCAGATTTTGTATGTATGTGTGCTGCATTGAAATATGCATTATTGGTTCTTCATTCTCCAGTTGAAAGACGGCGGCGATACAACATCAACTACAGAATCAAGGAGCTTGGAACTCTCATACCAAAGTCCAACGACCCGTGAGTAGCAGTTCTTTCAATTTGACTCTCAAAGTGATAGAACTTAAAACAAATTCACACAACTGAGGCCTTAGCTGAAATGTAGCCAGGACATGTGGTAATCCATCAGCCAAGAAACATGTGTTTGCTACTTAGATTTTGTGTGGGATTCGGTGCTGGGAGGCTAATTAGGCCAACAATTAATGGAAGCTTATGAATTAACGTTGTGCAAACCACTACAAAGTTGTTTCAAACCATTTGTTAAACAATCTCACACTCCTTCCTGTGGTTTCTGGCACTGTGGGATATATTTTTGTCTATGAAAAAGATGAAAGTACAGACAAAGTTAAAAGATGCTGCTGCTACAGGTGCTACTTTTAGCCATGCAATCTACTATTTAAATAGATGACAGTATTCTACACACCCAGTTAAAAATTAAGTATATTTTAACGTACTAGAAGTGTACTTTAATATTAGCAATTACACACATTATTGTTTTGTGTGCTTGAATGTGCAATATAAATATATCACAAATGTAATAATTAAAAGTAATAATAAAGTTCCAGTCTAAAACATGCAGCCAAAAATAATGACTCTAATTTGTTACAAGCAACTGAATAAGATTTACTTTTTACTTTTTTAAAATTAATTTGCTTGTAACAAATTAGAGTTTGTTTTTTTTTTTTTTGTTGCACTTTTTTAGACTGGAACTTTTCATATGTTGGACCAACTAAACACTTTTTACATTGTACTTCAGTGTACTTAATATAATATAATATAATATATAAGTATGCTAAGTAAGTATATATATATGTGCATGCAAATGTACTGTAATATTTACTTAAGTACTTAAGTATATCTAAGTCAATCTTATGATATACGTTTAGCATACTAAGTACATAGTATATGAAAATAGCACACTAATAGTGCATATTAAATATACTTCAGTGTACTTTTTCCCTCTAGGCAGTATCAGTAATGTATGCAAGTCAGGCAGTGATCTGTCGTAGTTTGTTTGGCAAGCATGTGAAGATTTAGCCATGCCAGTTGCATATATGAGGCTTATAGGCGAGATGTAAACTTTCATTATTCAGCTACATTAGCCTTGTAGCTCTAGTGCAAAGCCAAAGACTGCAAGACTGTAAGCACAAAATCTATTACTCTAATTTGTTAAATGGCATAAAAATGACACGGCTATCCAAAATGAATGACAGAAATATAAAATGACCTCACTTTCAAAGTTACACCCAAAAGACTACACTTTGCCGGCGCACCCACTGTGAAGCGGTATCGGTAGCTTAGTGCAAAGCTTCATTTGAATGATGAAAGTGGGGTTAAAGGCAAAGCACAGACCAGTTGAATCAAAGTTTAAGCACAATTGGACAGATGGAATATGGTCCAGAGAGGGAATCCAGTGGCCCAGCTCAATTGAACTTTTGATAGAATTTAAATGGAAGGTTACTGTTGTCACCGTGCCATTAACACAAGATAAAGGAGATTATTAGCTCTGATCAGACCAACGTCTTACTCCAAAGAATGAGACAATTTTACCTCACTTCCTCCCTTTTAAAAAAGTAATGGAATCGGGAATGGGCACACTTTACTTCAGCTTCCAAAGTTCATTTTTTTTTTTTACCTCTTCCGACACCTATTTTTACTCAAGGATTAATTTTACCATACAAGGGCCACCGAATGGACTTTCAGCAGACGCACTTAACTATTCTATTAAAATTCCCATTCAAAGGCAATGTAATGTCCGAGAATGAATAATTGGCCATGTAAATCACCATTTCTTATTCCTATGAAAAAGGGGGCTCTTTGTGAGGGTATTTTTCCTGCGCGTGTGAAGGTTCTGCTGACGCCAGGCTTGCGTGAAAAAGGTTATCTTTTCCCTTCTCTGGCAGTGATATGCGTTGGAACAAAGGGACCATCCTCAAGGCCTCGGTGGAGTACATTAAGTGGCTTCAGAAAGAGCAGCAGCATGCCCGCGAGCTGGAGAGTCGACAGAAGAAGCTGGAGCAGGCCAACAGGAGACTACTGCTCAGGATCCAGGTACAGAGAAAGAATGAGAGAGCAAGAGAGGGAGAGAGAGGACGATAAAAAGAGATTAATCTGTCCCTATAAAATATATATATATATATATATATATATATATGTATGTCACTATGGTTTGAGATAAAGGCCAACAATAACACTATAGAAGTACTAGGATAATTGCAGACTACGATTAGTCAATAGTACAGCTCAGAGCCATTTAAGCAGATCGTGGTCATCACTGGTTGTAGGTTGACTCATTACAGAGCCTAATGGCTGTGAATAGGAACAACTTGACATTAGAACAAATGCGTGTAGTTGATGTAAGAAAAGCAGATAAAAAAAAAAACAGTCAGACAGAACCCTGTCTCGTGTCCTGGCCCTCACCCAATTCTCCCCACAGCCCTCCTGTCCTCCCCTGCAGCCTGACAGCAGACTAGCCTGCGTTACTTATGTTTTTAACTGCGGGTAAAGCCCCTCCTGCTTTGAAGCCGAGCGCGCTGGGGTAATTACCTGATTAATAAACAGCGAAGCTACAGCTCTGTCAGGAGAGGAATGGGCCTGGAATTAGATTATGAGGCCTAATAATACAGAAGAGTCCCCCCTCATCTGAAATTATGCATTACATTCCCGCAGTATTGACATACTCGCAGAGCAGGCGGCAGAGACATTACAGGAGTCCTCACACACAGAGACATCGCAATTAGCCGCCAGAGTAATTACCCACAGTCTCCCCATCCAGCAGCTACTGATCCTCCACTGCGTTTCAGCGCACAACCAGTGCTGTCAGGCGATCTGCCGTGTAATACAGACTGTACAGGGGAGAGTAGCTGAACTGTTCAGGGCTTGATTACAGGAACTGCTGCATAATTTACAGTAATGGACGCCTATTAGCAGTTATTATTTAGACATAAATAGTTTTTATTAGTTATTAGCTCCCTCATTTGTCATGTCTGGGGAAGTTTCTGTACTGGTTGGATAATAGTAGTTAATTACTTCATCAAACTATTACAGTTAACCTAAAACCATTGATTACTATTGCTCAATTAATACTACAACCTACCTACCTAAGATTCAGTAATAAATACATACTACTCATTACTAGTTCCCTCATTTGGCAAGTCTGGCTAAGTGTCTGTATTAGTTGGCTAATAGTAGTTAATTAATTTATCAAACTATAACTGATTACTTAATCATTATTGGTCATTTAATACTAAAGCCTATCTATATAGTAATTATTATTCAGCAATAAACAATTCTTACTGGTTACTAGCTCCCCCATTTGTCAAATATGGTTAAGTGTCTGTATTAGTTGGATAATGATGATTAGTTTATTAAACTATTAGTTAAACAAATAACTATTGGATAATAATTATTAATTGCTAGCTAATAGGAGTGATCAATCAGCTACAAACAGCTATTAGTTATAAGTGTCCTCATTTGTCAAGTCTGCACGAGTTAGCTAGTAGTGAAACTATTGATTACTTAATAATTATTGGTCAATTAATAGTAAAACCTACCTATTAGTAGTTCAGTAACTCAGCAATAAATATCCCTCATGTGTCAAATCTGGTTGTGTCTGTATAAGTCTGTAAAGACGATTAGTTATTAATCTAATATGAAAATGAATATGTGAAATGTGAAGAAGTGTTTTTAAGGGAGATTTACATGTAACATTTGCATGATTTTAACAGGAACTAGAGATCCAGGCTCGTGCTCATGGTCTACCGAGCACTCTGGGGGCTGTGGAGCTCTCCTCCCACCTCCTTAAACAGCAGCAACAGCAGCAGCAGCAGCAGGCCCCTCAGGCTGTCTCGGGACCACAGGCCCCTCAGGCCTCTCAGCCTGCTCTGTACCCTCAGGAGGAGCTCAATGGGCCCGAGTACCTCCAGAGGAGCTCCCTCCCTGCCATCATCTCAGCAGCAGGGGGCGGAGGTGGAGGAGTCAGTGAACAGGCCGACGTTTCGACCACGTTCTCGGACCCACTCTCGCACTTCACGGACTTCTTCAGCACCACTCTGAAAGAGGAGCACCGGCTGGACGAGATCCTAATGGAGGAGGCACTCTCGCCCTTCGGCGCTGACCCTCTGCTGTCGGCCACCTCCCCCACCGCCTCCAAAGGGAGCAGCCGCAGGAGCAGCTTCAGCACAGATGACGGCAACGACCTATAACCCGCCGACCTTCTGCCAGACAGAGAATGAGTACTGCGGTCTGGCCCCTGCAAGAGGCCCTCTAGAGGAGAAAAAAAGAAGCACAGGCCCGTGCACACTTGTATGTGTGTAACTGAACTCCTGCTTTGTGCATTGGACTACAGGGTGCTCAACACTGGTCCTGGAGATCTACCAGCTTGGAGAGTTTAGTTCCAACGGACTTAGCTCTAACGGTCAGATGCTGTTAGATGTGCTGGTTTAAACTGGAAAAAGGAAGCACTCAAAATCCTTGATTCATTTCTACAGCTTCTGTAAGAAAACCTGTTCCTGAGAATTAGCCATTTAGCTATTTAGCAGAAAACATTTGGTTTTGCTTATAAGTGGCACCACCATCTTTTCAATCCCTGGCGATGCCCAGCCATGTGTGGTCAGAGAGTCCAATACAGCACAGTTGGCCTCACTGTCTCTAGATGGGTAGAGGGACCCATTTCAGTGCTAGCCAAGACAGCTGTCCATTAACTGACTTAACAGAATTGACGGATAGTGTTCTCCTCCAAGTGTGTTGAGCTGTCCAAAGACAATGCATTAGTGTGAAATGTTTCATAAGTATATTCATTTTATCACTCTGCAAGTGTTTACTGAACCTGCTTAGGAGTTGTTAGAAATATTTATCTGGTAGCTTAATGTAAAAGCTACTTGGTGCAGGCTGTTTACATTTAGTAACGTCTAAATCTTCATAAGAACGTCAGTTATAACTAGCTTAAGCGCAATCTTAATAGCAGCTGTTGAAGGTGTGTTAACTAAGGGATGGAACTAAACTCAGCAGGATGTTAGATGTCCAAGCCCAGCTTTGGCCGTTCCTGAACTACAGAGACAGAGAGAGCTACTTCTTCATGTCTTGCGCCAATGTTGAGTCAGACACATCAAAAAGAAAAAAGGGAGATTGACTGAAGTGCTGATACTTATCTACTGTCCAGCCTACCGTGTCTGATGGATGGCGTTTACTGTATACCCTTGGTCACACTCATAACACTGGTCACTCGTGTTCACTGGAGTTTGAAAAACTAGGCATTGTTCAACTGGACCAGCAAAAGAAAAAGAAGAAGAGGAGAAAAAAGATGACTTTTTTTAATCCCTCGTGCCTTATCCAAAAAAAAAAAAAAAAAAAACTGGTTAGCTTTATAACCACTTCAAAGAGGAAGCAATGCAAATGTAATTACTAGCCAAAAAACCCTAACATGCCTTTTTATGCTTTTTATTGGTTTATAAAGTATTTTTAAAGAAGATATCCATTTATGTATTTATATGTCTTAATCCCTGTATTGTTATAAACAAATTTGTAGACAATCTAACGTTCTGTTTTTTTATAACGTTGGGGGTGGGGGAAATACAATAAACCCCTTTTTGATAAATCAAGCCTGATTTTCTCTCATTCCTTATTTTTGCACTGGATATTTTTGAAAAAGGGATTATTCAAATTTCTACACGTCTGCAAGAAGAAATAAAGACCAATCAACACAAATCAATTAATTCCACTAATAATTACATTACTACCTCAACACAACATGCTTACTGATGTAGTTTAACCAAAGATGCTTCCCCAAAATATTCCACTGGCATGCATAATACAGTCTCAGTCTGTTGACAACAGTAGCTTACATTTAACAGCTTTTAATTAACTCTAAGACTTCAGGCCCTCAGAAGCATCTGAATGGCTGAATAAGGTGGATCGGACTAGAGCTGGAAGTTAACTCTGTAGGAAAACCAATAGAAAGTGAAGAATCAGTTAGATTAGGTATTTAATCAGACATTTCATTTTGGGTTAACAGACACTTTACAGTAGCACTTCATTATATAATATCTAGTAATGAAAATGAATGTGTGGCACATGGTTTGAATGTTGGATATTAGGGTATATAATTATTAATATTGTATTTGCATAAGATTTATCCAATACAATAACAGCAAATGTTATTATGACAAATAATTCTATAAAATCTTTGAATACCATAACTTTGCTGTACATAAAAAAACAAGTTTTTTTGGCATTTTTGTTTTCTTTGTAATCTGGCATCTGCAGCAATTCTTTACATTGTATGGAAACTTTAGGATTTTTTGGACCAACAAAAATGCTCCAAAACTGCTTTCAATTAAATCTTTTTACATGAACTTCCATTGGAAGTAAAGAAGGTTTTTGCTATCTTCTGGAAAGCTAGCTCTTTGAAGACTGTTCTTTCTTTGGGCAGTGCTGATATGTGGTAGTTACCAGTACTGTACAGCACTATTCTGTGATAACTTCTCTAAAATACATTAACCATAAGCAGGTTGAAATGTGAGTACATAGTCATTAGAAAATAAGGAGTAATAACTGAAGTGTAGCAGTATATCCATCTATAAATACCTGGTAGTTTTTGTGTAGTGACATAATTTGACTGAAAAGTAGAATTTTAGAAAATTTTAGAATTTTTGATTTTTTAGTTTCTGCAAAAGCATCTGCTGAATAGATCAAATCTACCTCTGAGTTGGCCTAACAGAAGCTTCAGTGGAAGACATAAGACTCAAAACAACAAAAACTTTCTTGTACAAAGCACTGTAAAAAAATTATTCAGTGTTCTAATATAAAACAGCAACCTAACTTGGTTGCCTTAAAATTGTGAGTTCAGTGAACCTCAAAGAGGAAATTAACAGAATGTAAAACACATTCTATTAGAAGTTACCACTACTATTAGAAGTTCATCCATTCATTCATCCATCCATCCATCGTCTAAACTGCTTATCCTCCTGACTCGTGGGTGGGGTGCTGGAACCTATACCAGAGCTTATTGGGCGGAATGCAGGAAACACCCTGGACAGGACACCAGTGCAAGGCTGGAGATGGAGAGACACCAGGACTTCTGGATGTGTGACGCGTGACAGCAAACCGTTCATCTTGGTGCTGACCACGGTGTCTTCACACATGGATTTGTTGGTCATCTCCACCAAGACAAAAGCGGGACTCGTCACTGAAGATGACCCGCTGCCAATTTGAGTCACTCCATGAGAGTCTGGCACGACACCATTGCAGTGTTTGGCTATGTTGACGCGGTGTTAAGGGCAGTCATCATGCTGCCATCCTGCATCATGCTGCCGTCTGCCAATGGTGCTGGCACTAACAGGATGACTCATGGAGGCCACCATTGCTTGCTGAATGTCTGCAATTGTGGCTGTTGGGTCAGTCAGGTACAGTGATAAGACCTGTCCTTGCTTATGTGACATGCACAGCCGAGCATGAAATGTTAATCTTTTGCATGTCTCGCGATGTCAAACCCACCCACCAAGTTTCATTCCTATTGGTTGATTCCTTCTGGGTGCCACTATTTGTGCAACTATTCTTTTGACAACGAGTGTATAACACTCAGAAGACCCGAGTGGGTTCACTTGCTACTTTGCGTAGTAAATAAATAGCTGTAACATTCTGTTGTTTATTTACGGGTTTAAATAAAAAGAAGTCCAATATTTTCAATGTGCTCTCAGACTTTTGGAGCCCACAGTATGCACTACTATATTAAGTATTAGTTACATTGTGTACTGTAAAATTATGCACAGCTCATATTATTGTCCAAGAAATTGATTCATGTTTGCTAAGTTGGTGTTGCTTCCAAAAGAGTAGCATGCGCTTTGTGTTCACTCACACACACATGCACACACACACACACACACACACGCACTCATACATTGCTGATTGTGTTTTAGAGCTCCTCTACAGAACTGATGAGGTCTTGGCCTGTCTGAAGAGACGGCCAGCTGAGAGGTTTTGGCTTTGAGTGACATCCTGATTGACCACTGATGAGGACGACCCCTGCTGCAGGCCACTAATGACACAGAAAATACCCGTAATTACACGCAAGCCCACCCGACAGCCGCTGAAACACAGCTGTGCGTTAGTGGTGCTGGGTTGATGAGCAGGTTGTTGGCCCAAACTCCCACCCCACCCCTCCATCCCCCTATCCAAAAAGCACATGCCTTCTGCTCAATATTAAACATAAACCATCATAAATACTTATCAACAGAATGTACGCCTTTTCCCCACTGCTGTTGGGAGTCTCTTTTTAGCCGAGTTTATTTAAAGTTTCATTCTGGGCTTGTTTTAGCACTAGAGTCTTTTGAAGAAACATTTCATTAGCTGAGACGATTTTTTAAAACAGCAAATTCAAAAATGAAATAATGCATTAATAATACAACAAACACTGGCAGAGAGAAAAACATGTCAGTGCATTTCATTGGATAGGCTGTGTTCCTCATCAAAGCCCGGCTAAATTAATGTTTTAGAATGTTATTAGCTTATATGTTTCTCTATAATGAAATCGAACGCTCTCCGGCGTGCTTCTCCTCTATAGTCGGAAAATAAAATTGAACCACCATATCGTTATCAAATGCGGATACTCCGACTACAAAGTGCCTAGTGATGTTTACGGGTAATTGGCCGTCGCAATTACAGAAAGTAAATATGGATTTTCATTAGAAGGAAAAAACACGCTGAGGCTTTGGAATGCCTTATGAAATTCGTTTTCATGAGTGCAATTCAACTTTTCCCATTTCTCAGCCACTTCCAGAAGTCTTTTACATCTGCAAACACAGGGCTTTGATACAGCCCAGCTCAAATGCCCTGCATAAGAAAACATACAGTGTTTAGAACAACAGCAAAGAGACTAACATTGCGCTCCTGCCATATGTTGACTTTACCGCAGCAATCAAATGAACAAATATGGCAACAAATATGAACAGTTTTGTACTTATTTATCATCTCAGATGTGGTTTGACCAGCTTTTGTCAATGGGCTTTAGCAAACTTTTTGAGTTACAAAACATCTGCTGTTAATTGTCAGATTCTTACAGGGTCTGACATTGAAGAGAACGGCTGAGGGAACCATCCTACAAAGGTTCTAGATATTTACTAGTTGTGGGGTTTAAGTACTTATCTAGTAAGTACTAGATAATCAGTTTGGGTAACTTCATGGTAAGGCAGTCTAGCTAAATTTCCCTAAAATGCCAACCGGTTCTAGGTATTAACGAAATATAAGTGTGGTATAATCTCCACAATGCACAATTGGTAAAGTGTACTGGGTGGTTACATGGCATTAAAGATACATTCCTGATTATTACATATTAGCAAAACTGAATAAAGGAATAAAACAATTCTCACTGTGTGGTTTTACTGAAGTCTGTAAATTTACTTTACAAAAATAAGTTTCTATTATGTTGTGTCATCATTTATATTGTGCCATAATTATATCCCAAATAATGACCTGGTACTTACAGAAGTTTCTCATTTACTGTCCTGCTGAAATTCTTATCATTACAGGGAAAGTCAGTTTTTCGGGTTTGTACTTTCCACCTTGCTACCCCAAATATAGTTATGAGGAATTGTACTATGTCCATTATGAGTTTAATAGCTAGAACCTGTCAGTCATTTCAATATAATTCAGTTGGACTGTCTTGGTATTTATCATCATTTATCATCATGTCTTTGGATTACTGTTATGTTACCCCAAATAATTATCTAGTACTTTGGGGTTTGTACCTCACAGGTATCTGGTAGCAAAGATTTTCACAAAACTCTCAAAAATGTTCCCAGCTATGAATTTGTATGTTCTGTGGAACCTAATATCTCCATATACGGTCACTTTATTTTTAGCGTTAATGTACTTGACATTTTGTATTGACATTTTATTACAATTCATTTTGGACCAATGATATTGGTTCCTTTATAATGCTAACAAGGCAGCTGGTGTTTTCAAATACTGTCAAAACACACACACACACACACACACACACACACACACACACACACACATGCACACACAGACACACACACACACACACAATATGAAAATGTTTGTTGCCCTTTACATTATGTGTACATTTCATTATGAATGGCACATGTATGTGTGTAAATATATACAATGTAATGTACGTGCATAAAAAATCAAATAATAAGTAGAAGATCTTCTGCAGATCTCATCTATGTACAGGTTTACACACAGCTCAGAGTTGAATGCTATTTTTGGAGACAGTCCACAAAAAGAGAGCCGAACAGTATTTTGGAAACAGAAGTTCATTAATTGAACTCTCATATGGCTAAAGGTGGACATGCCTAATCATAGATCATGTCAGGAAATGTTTTGGACATTATAAAGCAAGGACATTCATGAACTACACTAAAAGCAGACATAGACATGCCCAGGCATTTTAGGAGAGAATACCCTGCAGTCACTAGCTGTACAGGTGTAGGCAAAAGTTTGAGTGCCCCCGGTCAAACAGCATGTTTTGGTAATTGTTGCAAGGAAAGTAAGGGAACAGAAACTCTACAGAGAGAACACACTTAAATAAGGTGCTTTTTGAGGATTTTTAGTGCACCATTTCTAGCTGTTTACTAAGTTTAACATATTGCAAAAAGGAAACATCAAATATTACGTGTGCCTTAACTTTTGAATATGAGGCCAAGTTTTTTATGTCAATTTATTTTCCCCCATATGTTAAATTCAGCAAGTATATTGTGTATTAAACTGTGCAGAAGTGTGTTCTCTGTAGAGGACATGTTCAGAAAATCAAGAATGTGTGTAAACTGACCACCCAAACGTTTGCAGATGACTGTCCTTATACGTAGCATGTACATGGTAGTTATATACCTTTGAAGCTATTTGAGTGTTTTACAGTTTGTGAGCACTTTATGCAGAACAGACCAACAGAAATCTTCCAAATGATGCTTTTTATACCAGCACACATTAAAATCTCAGCATACATGCAATTTCCATTCTCCTATAAAGTATTCCTTGTGGAGAACAAGGATTTATGTCAGCAATAGAATGTTTAACTTAATATAGTCTATGCTAATAAAACAGCTTTACAGTGTTTTACATGGATGCTGTTACTTCAATGTGTTGTGTTGACTTCTATGTCTGTTCATTCTACCTTCACTTCTCTACTTCACCAGTAGATGGAGATAACACACTGCGTCCATACTGTACACTGACTCTCACACCTCCACAAACCCCTCAGTTCTGCTCATAACAGCCCAGCGTAGCCAATACATACCCCTCAACACCAACTTCAGCAGAAGTACTTTCACACTGTTCACAGCCACAATTCTACTGAAAACAAAGGAAGAGGAGGAAGGAATGCTCAGCAAAATGAACAGTTAAGCATCTAAGCTTTATCGGCATATTAAAGCTTTATTCAATTCCACGGAGTTAAAGGCAAGGCTTGTGATGGCATGAGCATGCAGCAACTTTCCTAGCATCCTCAGTAAGCACTGACACTGTGTATGTACATGGGTATGTACACCAGCTACATATAGTACTGAGCTGGCTGAGCAACAACAAAACGCTCACAGTTCACTCAAAAATTACTCAAATTTAGTCCCTCACTTTACTATGCACGCTCATTCAGACCAGATAGAGACAAACAGGGGTTTTCTGTTTCTGTTAAAATACTGACTTAATATTTCAGAATAATTACTTCATTTTCTCAAAATATTCAATATTGTAAAATCATTCTTATTTTTAAATATTGACTTAATATCTCATATATTGACTGAGTATAAGGACATATTTTCTTTAGATATTAAAATACTATAACAATAAAATTAATTATTACGTTTTAAGAAAAATAAATAGTTACTTTGGCAACGTGAGATAATTAGTCATTATTTTGACATAATGCTACCAGAAACACAGAAGAAGAAAAAAAATCATGTGTACATGTGGACACATATGCAAACACAAGTTTGTACATCTGTCTTTAAAAGGTACTTTACACTTTGTGTAAACACTGTACTACATCTAACTCAACTCAACTCAACTCAACTACCAAAAGTAAATCTTAACTTAAATTCTTACTTTAAAATGCAAGTTTAATTTATTTTTAATGTACTTGTCATTGTGGTTCTTAGCCAAATGTCCCCACAATATCATGTTCTCCACTGTGTCTCCACTAGGAGCTAAATGCAAACAGTCTTTGTACATGAGCAACACTGGAAAAGACACATTCTGTAACTTAACCTGGTTAAAATTTACTTCAGCCAGATCTTATGTGACTTGTTCATAGCCAGGATTTCCGTTTCATGTTTCAAGATGCTGTTGTATAAAAACCCTTGTATACTGGAAATAGCAATGTTTTAGGTGAAGGAGAAAAATGTATTCATTTTAATGTATATTAATGTAACAAGATTTTATTCCAAGTTAATTTGAATTAATTAGTCCTTTCTGTAAGAAACGTTTATACAAACATTTTTTATAGACAGAAAAAAATATGTTTTGAGCATAGGAAAAACATTTTCTGTAAATTTCAGTGCCCAATTCCTGTTTATTTGTTGTGCATTGGGAAATAATACATATATAAAAACTAACTAAAAAAAAGATGCATCATAAATTCTGCACAGGGCATTCTCTTTCCATGAAAGTAGTCTCTGCAGAAGTAATGTATTTTCACACTTAGAAAACCAACAAAATATATATTTGACCAGTAGTGCCCAAATTTCAGCATTCGAGTATACGTATACAATCATTGCATGTAGCTGTTGGTGAGTGTGTAATGAAGGAGACTGACCCCCTGCACTCTTAAACACAAAGGTTCCAGGAAAGGGTATTTACGAGCAATTAAACTTTTTTTTAGAAACGCCCACTGAAAGGTTTTTAAGGAACCAAAATTGGTTCCTCTATGGCATCTTCTGTGGTTCTGGTCCAAAGAATCCATTACCACCTTAATTTTTAAGAGCCGTGTGGTTGTTATGACCTCAGGTCAGTCCTGTTACCTGGGCACCCTGTGACCCCCCCAATGCCACACCACGCCAAGCCATCCCAGCATCCTCCAGGGCTCCGAGTCTATGCTGTGTTTATGGGGGGCGAACCCCAGCCGCACTTCACCCACGCCCACATCAGCGGCCAAGGAACGGCGTATTAACAACAGAATACAAAGAGATGAAAACCTTCCAGCTGGGCCCAGAGCTATAAAAGCCCCCTATACGATTTCCAGACGGTTCGATTGAATCGAACCAGATGCCAAAAACATAACTTCAAACAAATTGACTTCCAATTATTGGAGTGCACACTTCCAGATGTGCTACAGATGGGGAGACAGGGGGAGGGGGCCAAAGGTGTCTCGGGCCACAATAAAGCTGGGGCAAAGCAGCGCATGCTTTAAATCACCCCGAGAGGAGCGCCGAGCAGGACAGGATGTGAGAGGACGAATGTGGCTGAGGAGAGAAGAGTGTGTCATTAGGACAAAGTGAATCCACAGCGCTCCCCACACACACACCACACACTTGTGCATAGAGAGGTGGGGTGTGGATGGGGCAGCTGTGCGGGGGGAAGCAGTACGCTGTCATCTAGCCGGGAGGTTTCTTTAATGCTAATTCAGAAGTGATCTCCAGCAAAACCTTCATCCTGAAAATGAAATCACAGGCAGAGGACACTCGCCGCTCCGGTTCAGCCGTGCATATGCATGAGTGCATATTAATTTATAGCTATACATATATTTGGAAGGTTGTAATGAATGGACATAGGCTTAGCGGCATTCACATTTCATACATCTAACCGGCGTAAAATCAGAAGCACTTTTATGCTCCACCAGCACTCATCACTCCCTGTTCTCTACAGCCACAAGCATTTTCAACACAGGGTAAACTGTAGCATT
Source organism: Semaprochilodus insignis (assembly GCA_034552555.1). NCBI lineage: Eukaryota > Metazoa > Chordata > Actinopteri > Characiformes > Prochilodontidae > Semaprochilodus > Semaprochilodus insignis. The sequence continues at coordinate 21,539,724 of CM067474.1, read as the reverse complement.
TTAAAAGAGTAAATTATTTAAGTGAGCTAGTGAAAATAGTGCATCCGGGCAATGGCAATCCTCTCCAAACGCTGATATATTGAGGTATGAAAATATACACAATCAGAGTCAGAATCTTTATTTCGCCCAGCAAGTCGCACATACAATGAGTTTGTCTTGGTAAGAGCGCACATGTATGAGGTGTAACAAGGACCCAGGCTGTTAACAAGTATTACACTAAGGGAAAAGTACAATAAGATACAATAAATAGCATGAAAAATATGTATATGAATAATAATAAAGAGCCACGAAAGGAGCTAAAGAGCTATATGAATATCTGTACTTAAATGCATGTGGATATTCTATACATGAGGAAGTCTGAGTAGACATATATTATAAAAGCTATTATTTACAGAACCTGTACAGCTGTGAAAATGAGTGTTACGTTACACAAGAGTTACTGTACTACAGTGAGATTCAATATGGTTAACTGGTACCACTTTAGAATAAGGCCACCTTTATGAAGGATTTATAAATGGCTTTAAAACAGGTTATTATTGGGTATTAGTTAGGTCATAAACACTTTACAAAGTTTTAATAAGCAGTTATAATACATTAATAAAATGGGCAAAAATGAGCTCCTCCATATGTTGTATATGAATGTGTATTGAAGCTGACAGGGTTCATGCAGACTGATGGAAAAGATGAAGTAAGGTCAGTAAACATCAAAACTGAACAACTTCAACAGTATAAAAGTATGTGTGTTCACTGTTAGAGTAACAACAGGTCACTGTTGCCCGTCTTATGTATGTGTTGTAACTGCTTATTTATGATTTTAAGGTGTTTATGACCTAATTAATAGCCATAAAACAATTTATAACTTAAGCTATTAGGTCACATGCTATAAGCTATAGGGTCACATGCGAAGGTTTGGGCACTCTTGTCAAATGACATGTTCTGTTGATTTTCTAGGTGAAAATAAGTTTGATATGCTCAGAGCACTGCATATTGTTTAATGCATAATTTCTGTTTATTTGCTAAATTTACCATAAGATAAAATATGGCCTGTGCCTTATTTTATATATTTATTCTAATAAGTTAAACTCAAATATATAGAAACTGGGCACTAAAATGGGAAACAAATGCAGAGTTAAATTGAGTTCCCTGCTGATGAGTTTTTAACATTTTTAATGAGAAATCAATAAAACATGTCATTTGGCCAGGGAGCTTCAAACTTTTGCGTATAGGTGGATCTTGAGTTCTCGACTATATTAATAGAGGAGATAAATCTTTCAGGTATGCTCAGTCTTCTTCTGTCGTATACTGTCACTGTCCAAAGACATACAAGTAGCTCTAAAATGGTAACTTTACAGGAGAGGCCAAAAACTTGGCAACTTGGCAGCAATTTCTGTTGGTTTATTGCTCATGAAATTTTCACACAGTGTAAACAGCAGCTGCTTTGTTCAGAAGATGCAAGGCAGTAAAAATTGACAAAACGTACAAATTGACAAAAATTAAGATTTTGCCATTAGACCCCAACAATACATGTGCTAAACTGGATTTATACATATAATCATACATAACTTATGAAAAAACTGTTGTTGCTGAATCATCCAAATCAATGATCAGAATAAAGGAAGAAATAAGAATATGGTATAAAAATAAAAACGGTATAAAATATACAGATTATGTGTGCTATCAAATGGCTCATACTGATAAATAAATGATTAAATGGCACATGGTTAAGAAACAAAAAAGATTGCAGATCTCTCCCACCCTCTTACATATGTAGGTGCCAAAACGGGGCTTTGGTCTGAAGCCATGGAAGAACCACTTTCAGTTCAGTGAATCTGTCAATGGGATGAATCTGTAAATGAGATGTGCAAGCGTTAAGGACCTCTTTAAAGAGCCTCCATATAACAATACCAACAACACCAAAGGCTTTCTGCAGAGCCAAACATCTACACCTAGAAGTATGCAGGAATCTCCGTAAGCACCCAAGCAAACTACACTGAAGGCCTGCTGTTCTATTCTGTTCCTTTGTCTTATATCTATAGAGTGAGTGCTGTGTGCCGTGTGCTATGGGCTGGGTGCTTATCTCGTTAAAAGCAGTAAGCGGGGGCCTATGGGGGCCTTTCGGAGCAGAATCGCTCCTTTGGGTCCCCCGGCCGTTTAACTGCACCGTTTCACTGTTTCGCTGTTTGATCCCTCAGCCCTGCCTATCTGCACCTCTGTATTCAAATGGAGAGCAGGGCTGAGGCCTCGGTCTCTGTTTAATTCAGGCCCCTGCGCGGGACTATGCTAATCCGCCGGTCCGGCCGCCACTCTCTTGCTGTAACCTCTGCTAATCTGAGTGACCTTGGCAGAACGGCGGACGGGACCTGTGATTGATTTGTAATTCAAAATGAGAGCGACAGGTCTGGAGCCACGGGCTGCTACGATGGAGCTCGCCGCTGAGGGGAAATCAGGCAAATAAAATAAGCCCGAATGAAAGTTTAATCCGAGTGTGCGTGCATGTGTGTGTGTATGTGCATGAGTGTGAGATGGCTGAGATCCACGGCCCTTCGCTGCTCTTCACACCTACGAGTGTGTGCTTGTGTGTAGGGGTGTTCGTTTTAGTACATTTTCAGGACAAAAACAATCTGACCAGGGCTAGCTAAGCAAAAGTTCTTATGTTACAATTTTTATTTTTCCTCAAATTAAAGGATGAAACTACTTTTTTGGGGGATGTTGAGATTGGGGTTATGGTTAGACCTAAACAATTGTATTGTACATATGTAGTTATGTATGAATCTCCAACATGATAACTTTACAGAAGAAGAAAAAAAAAAACCACTTTATTTTTAATGTAAGTCAATGGAACCAGACTTTTTCCAAGTTGTTTTGGACTATTTCTGTTTGTCCATTTACCAGGAAATTTACAGAGACAGTCGAAGTAGACAGTCGCAATATACATTTTCAAATTATATAAAATCTGGAAAACAATAAAAATGGACATAGGGCATTTTGACAGTGGCAGTATACTACCTTCTACTAAGTTAACATATCCTCTATAGTAAACAACTTGAATTTGGCCACACGATTTCCCGGACTCAACACATTGGGAAAAAAAAAATCTATTAAAAGTGGCATGACTTTTTCATATCACTGTATATATGAGCGTTTACATATATAAATATATACCGAACTGAACTAACTATGCATGAAGGCTATGCTAACAGGTATAACTCCATGTCCTGACATTGCATTAAAACAAGTTTGCATGTGTACATGGTCCAGGGCATCAGGTTTGGTTGGCTCATTACCACACAGAGATAATTGGAGCTGCGTGGGCCGGCCCGTTTGACCACGGCTCCGTGCATTATTCATCCGACTGCGGGCCGCCACCAGGCCCTTTAGAGGTGGACTCATTCATTATTAATAGGTAATTGTTTATTAAATGCACAGCCTTGACCCTATTACGCCTATTACAGCCTGCACAGTACAGCCTGGCCATTTTTTACCATATTCCACAGATCCTAGCGCAGCTTTAGAGCCATGCGGGGCAAAGGCAAGGCGACCGGGGGGACCACGGAGGGGCTGGAGAAAGATGCTGATGGAGAGAATGATGAGCAGAGACAAAGACTGAGCTAACAGGTGCAGATACACGCAGAGGGATTCGTGAGGTCAAAAGAGAGACAGTTATACAATATTTATGATGACTTAAAGACATGAATAAATATTATTGACATTAAATGTAGTATAAAGTATAATGTTAAATGCACTAAAGGTCTGAGACGTACGGTAGGTGATACTGAGAACATAGCTGGGAGTGGGTTATTAAAATGAAACCGACTGGTAGCCTAAAAAAGCAGTCTACCTCTCGGACTGTGTTGGTCTACAGGCTTCACTCAGCTCCATATTCCTCAGAGACTTGATTATAAGAGGGCCAAACTCTTGAAATTCCAATTACAGGAATTCTTCAGTGCCAGTATGGCAAGTGGGCAATTGTAACATCATTAGTGAAGGAGTGGAGGCTTGAACATGACAGTTGGAGCAGCTCTAGGTATGTGTGTGAGTGACTGAATCTGATAAAAGGTCATTTCTTTTCAACAGTGCGGACGGGAGGTGCCGGACACTAGAGGTCAGTGTTGGAGCAGAATTAGGGTTGCTCTCGCTCCGGGTCTAGCATGCAGTTCTCAGTAAAATACACAACACAACATGATCTCAACGCGTACATACATTCCAATGCAACTACCTAGAGTCCAAAGTAATTTTATGGTAATATGATTGTAATTACATTGTTATTACAATTAAGATCCTTTATTACAATTAAAAGCATTCTCAAGAATGTAAAAGAATGCAAAAAGACCCACAGAACATAAGCAACCAGAGAAAAAGAGAAGGAATACACAAATGCTTTCAGCAGTTATTACAGATATGATGCTAGCAGTTAGCAGCAGACGCTATCTTATATTTTCTACAGTTTATAACAGTGTCTGTTCTGTGAGTTACCTGCGGAGGAAAGTGAGAAAAGCTGCACTGCTTTATGAGATTCGATAAATATTGTGGAAAACATGAAACAATGACTGCAGAGCCACATATGGATGAGTGCAGATGGCTGAACCCAAGCGTTGTATTGTGTTTGATGTAAATTGAGGTAAACTCATTGTTTAGGATACTACATGACATATTCAGTTATTTAACACATATTTACCATTTTCACATACTGTCTCACCTCTCCTTCTGCATTCCGGAATGGGGGGGAGATGGGGAATAAAAGGCAGAAATCTTGTCGGAGGCAGGAAGAGCGGTGGAATATTTCATTACCTTTGTGGTGCCAAGGGTGATTAATCTGAAGTGTGAGTTGGAGGGCTCGAGAGTGGGCGTGGAAACTAATGACACTTTTCTGAAGAGGCTTTTTCCGCTCACAAACACGGCCCAGATTTGGTCTCGTTAAAGAACAATTAATTAGCCCTGTAATTATGAGGATGATAGTCCAAATTAAAAGTGTCCCGGATTAACTAAATCTCGAGGAAACAAATGTAAGAAAACATTACCTTTTCACAGAGACAAATAAAATTAGAAAATGCTTCCACACATTTTCAGATTGCATGCACATCACATTTTAAACATCTAAAAATGTAGGAGCAAGGGAGTATGGATAACATCAACAAAGCATAATAATAATAATAATACTAATAATAATAATAATCAAAAGAAGAAGTGGAAGAAGAGGAAGAGGAATTTTGATAAAGAGTATATCCTTAATTCACTTTTAAGGGCCCATATTCTACATTCCACTCACTAATACCCTCTCATTCATTACTGCCCATTAAGCGCTTCACAGCCACTTAATAACACCATAACGCACGGTCTGTGTAAGTTATGTGCGCTGTATAAGACGGGTTGCTTTGCATATAACAGCACATGCGCCAAGCTCTTTTATCAAACAGGCTCTTGTATCTAATAGCTTGTTATGGATTAGCCCAGTTGGCAACAGCAGAGCTGAAGATGTACTGCAGATCCCTCAGAAATCGGGGACAAATAATAGCTTGTTATGGCTGGGGAGGCAGGAGGGGGGTCGGATACACGCTAATGCGAGTGCCGCTTTGTTACTTGCCATGCATCCTAATAACCTGAGAATAAAACAGCACTTTCCGTTTCCCCCTCATACTCCCCACATGATGGAATTTTTCATGTTCGGTTGGAGCTGTCATATTTAAAACTGTGAGCGCTAATGTGTGTAATCTGCTTTGCAACACATCAATTATGATGGATATTCCTCCAGCGCCCGTGTTTTTATTGCATCCCTCATGGTAATCACTCTTCACTTGTTAGGGAGCCAGTTTAGTAAATAACGTTCTGCGCTGGAGGACACGGCTAAGCCCGAGTTTGTTGCTGTGCGAGCGGGGGGAGAGTGTGATAAAGGGTGTCTATTCATTAGCATGTACTGTACTTATTACAAATGCCACTAGATAGGAAATGACTAGCCGTCTCCATGTGTGATCCATGTGTCCTCTCACAGCACACACTCTTTCCCTGCTTAGGTTACTGAGCTCTGGACCTGCTGGGCTTTCACACACCTCTGTTGAGCTGCTAACCTCAAAACTCAGTAGAATGACTTCTCAGGTAAAGCTCTTTAGGGCCATAACAGTCCAAGAGTGCAGTACAATACAATACCACATGTTTACTGTGCTGAAACAGGACCATTTACCACATACACCATCTCTAGTTAAAGCAGATTCACTTACTGCTGCAGCTTAACTTCCAAACCACTGCAAGCATGACTGCCTGCTTATTGCCTTAATGTGTGGAACAGAGAGAGAGAGAGAGAGAGAGAGAGAGAGAGATACAAAAAAGAACAAGAAAAGAAATTAGTTATAGAGAGAGAAAGACGAATAAATAAAGACAGACTGAAAAGAGTGGGTGACAAAGAGAAAGAGAAACAAAGGTAATAGAAAAGGGAGAAAGAAGGAGAAAAGAGAAACAGATTGAAACTGAGTTAAGAAAGAAGGAATAAGAGAGAAAGACAGAATCTAAGAGAAAGAGAGAGTGAGAGAGTGAAAGAAACAGCTAGAGAAAGAGTTAGAGAAACTAGAGAGATATATTTTAAGAAGAGACAGAGACAAAAGAAGACATAGACAGAAAAGAAAAGGAAAGAAAGAACAAGAAAAAGAAAGACAAAAATAAAGAGAAGAAACAAACAAGGGAGAAAATAATTAGATAAAGAAAGAGAGACAGAGAGAGAGGGAAAGACAGAAATGAGGAGGTGGAGAGGAAAGACAAGAGTAAAAGAAAGACATTGAGAATGAGAAAGAAAATAACACGATACAATAAGATAGAGACAGAACAAAATCGAGATTGAAAGAGAGAAATGAGAGAGAGATAGGGAGAGAGAGAGAACTGAAAGACCTGATACAGAAAGAAGAACAAGAGAGGGAGCAAGAGATAAACAAAACCAAGAGAAAAGCAGAGAAAGAGAAATAAAGACAGAGAGAGACTGAAAAAAGAGAGTGACACAGTGAGACATAAAGAGAGAAAGAGAGAAGGGGGCTGAGAAAGAGAAAGAAAGAGAGAGAAAGCGGGAGAGAAGAAAGATGAGGAGAACAAGAAAAACAGAAATAGAGACACTGAAATAGAGCTGTGAGAGATGGAATAAAAGAGAAAGAGAAAGAAAAATGAAAGTCAGTGAGAGAAGACAGAGATATAGAAAACAGAGCACAAGAGGGAATGAATTACAAGAGAGAAAAACTGAAAAAGAGAGAAAAATAAACACATAGAGAAATGAGAATGATATATAGTGAGACAGAAAGAGTGATATATATAAATACACACACACACACACACAGAGAGAGAGAGAGAGAGAGAGAGAGAGAGAGAGAGATTGATTTGTAGTGTCAGTTCTAATCCTTGCTCTCTCTACAGTAGACGAGTGATAACGGTGGGCTTAAGACCAGGCCCCTCTCACTCACCACACAACAAAGCCCCGTTTGTTCAGCAAGCACACCTGAGACAGGACACACACACACAAGCTTCACACAGTTTGTGAGGGTCTTTGCTCTGGTGTGTTCCCCTTGGTTGTGCGTGGGGTAAGATGGGTTTCGGTCGGCTGGGAGTTCAGGACTATGAAGAACGATTCAGGATAAACCGAACGACCATGAACATGAAGACCAGCTTAGCACAAACAGCTCAGAGCAGCAGAGTGCACACTGTCCAGCAAAAGTTTGGGTACATCCACGATTCCAAAAATGTCCAAACAGAAATGTGTATGCTTTGCTTGTAAGTTTGTTTTGGTGAGAACATTTAATAATGTAACGTCCCAATGTCAGAACATCGACTAGAAGAAGGCTCTGTTAGAACAGCAAACAAACAGCTGACAATGTTTATGACAACGCTTCCTTGGGAATAATGTCTGTCTCCACCCATTTTATCCTTATGGTGTGAAGCTGAGAGTTTTACAATACACACAAAGTACACCCATCATAGCTGCACCCAGAGGGAAGTGTCAGACTCCAACACTATTTGGAAGATGAAGGTTACCAGGAACAATAAATGATGATGAATTTAGACTCATATGGGCAATATTTATTCAGCTACACATACAGAAGTAGTGTCTCTCAGTATGGTGTCGGGCCGCCATGTTTGCTGATGCAACACGCCAGGTTCCTAATGATGTCCTGTGATAATCCCTCCCATGAAACTTGATTATTCTTGATTATACACAGTTCCTGCAGATTTTGTGATAAGGGTGGAGGTGGAGTGACACCAGGCCTTCTGGACAGGTGATGCGTGACAACAAACCCTTCATCTTGGCACTGACCACACACGGTGCCTTCACACTCCGATTTGTGGTTCGTCTCCACCAAGACAAAAGTGGGACTCATCACTGAAGACGACCCTCTGCCGTTCTGAGTCACTCCATGACAGTCTGGCACAACACCATTGCAGTCTTTGACAACATTGACGTGGTGTTAAGGGCAGTTATCATTACGGTCTGTGTGCATGTAGTCCTGCTCCATGCAGCCGTGTTGCCCAAGGTGCTGATACTAACTGATGACTCATGCAGGGCATCACTGCTCACTGAATGTCTGCAGTTGTGACTCTTGGGTTAGTCAGGTACAGCGATGAGGCCCATCCTTGTTGACGTCACATGTGCGGCTGAGCATACAGACATTGCATGTCTCACAATGTCAAACAGACCCACCAAGTTTCATTCCTGTTCATTGCTTCCCTCTGGGTGCAACTATTTGTGTAACTGTTTTGATGATGAGAGTATTGGTAATTACTTTCTGTAATTAACTGGAAAGTTACAAGGAGAAGCGCAGGTGTCCTCCGAAGTTTCAGTGGGCAAAACTGTGCCCACCAAATGGAAAAGCAGTCTTACAAATGCTGGCATCACAGAAGCCGTCACAGATTCCAGATAGTAATAAAAAGTCTCAAAGACGAGACATGTGGACGTGAATACGTAGAAGTGAGAATGGGAGTATGAGCGAATCATTATCCTGCTATGGCGACTCTGTAATCCTTCACTTCATTTTCCTCGACTGCAGCCACCTCTAAAAATAAAAAGCAAGACATTCTGACACGGGTCTGTTTAGTGGCTAAACGCGATAAGATATTCTTATCAATTCTGACAAGCCTCAGACCAGTAAAGCTATGACAAAACAGTCTGCAATCCAGGAAAGAGTGGCTGACCAGACACAAAAAAATGAGTGTCAAGAATTCATTTAGCTGTGAAAGGCAGCAAGACTCTGGCAGTTTGACTGAGAGTGAGCAGAACTATAGGAAAGAACTGGAGTCTATATCTGTATAGTGTTATAAGACAGTGGAAACTGGAGGAGAAAAAAAAAAAACAGTAGCATGTGGTGGTGAGAAAAGAACGAGTGAGATAGACAGAGAGAGAGAGAGATGACAATGATTTTTTTAGTTATCTGTATTTTTTTATGTTTGTGACTAAGGAAACTTAAAAAACATATTTCACTTCCATTTATGACTTTTATACTTTTATATATTACATATATTACTTAGGTTCACCAGACCAAAAAACAGTCACCTTGCGTGTTGCAGTGTAGCAGTAACTTCAGGCTCCTGCAGGTGGCTCTGCATGAGGATAATCAGGCTATAAATACCTGCGGGGTGTGTGTGATGGGATTCATAGATTGAGAAGAGGTGGTACAGTGCAGTGAATGTCTTGTTTGATGTGTAGAAAATGGCTCCAAAGCAGATGTTAATGATTGGCTAAAAGGAATGATTGCATTTGGGCGTGCCAAAGGCCATAGTGTCAATCAAGTAGCTGATGGTAGCGTACGGTATGGTAGTGTACGGACATACAGGTCTACCAGCGGTGGCTACAATCCCAGTCTACAGGAAATTCTCCTCGGAATTGTGTCAGAGAAGGCATCCACCAAATCTGGCCCAACTGTGCAATTCTTTGATGCAAGAGTGGCTGAACATTGATGTGGCCTACATCCAGAAACTTGTCCAGTACATGCCATATCAAATCGCTGCTGTTATTTGTGTTTGTGGAGGTGTTACACGCTATTAGGTATGTTTCAGTCAGGTGAGCTTATACGTTCCTCACTTTACTCATATTGTTGCTGTTATTATTTTCATATATTTATTCATTTTACACTTTATTTGAAACCATGAGCTGCTCTTTTTGTAGTATTTTACGAAGAACGGACCAATAGACAGGCTCCAAACTAGTTTGGAACACGTTTTAACCCGCATTGAAATTAAGGATTCTCCTGTACAGTTACCACTTCAGAGATGTGACCTTTAGTTAAGGCAGCAACAAAATAATTTCCATGTTTTTCTTTGAGCTCTTTCTGCCATTACACCATCTGCAGCCCTTCCACTCATTTCACAGAAGCGGGTGACGGAGAAATATCTGTGCTTTTTCCCTGGTGCACCCCCTCTACCACTTACTACTGCCCATCACCCAGACTCATTAGCCATCCAGCCACCTGTGGAAGGAGCAGAGAGAAGTGAGCGCTCCCCCACTCCCGCCCAGTTTACGTAAAGCTCATGCAGGCCACGTCCGGCTTACAGTATATCCAGCTGTGGAGGAACGTGACACACCTGTGGATCGCCGGTGGAGGGACACAAGCTGCATTGTGCCGTGGTACAGCCCACCTTCGTACCATTTGAGCTTCAATCAAGCCTGAAATTTTGAACCGAATCTGACAAGGACCTATTTTTTTCCTTTAACGCGTGAGAACTTTCATTGTATAAAAGCCAGATTTAGTTCCGCTCATGCATTCTTGGTATGAATACATTATCCTGCTCGTTCTGCTGAATGAAAACAGAAATAACTTACAGGCCTGTCAAATCTACCCGTATAAGAACCAGTGCGATGCATATAAACTTTTCTTGACCTCAACTTCTTTGTAAACTGGTTTAATGTTAAATGGATTTGAATTTAACCAAACAGGATCCTATCTGGGTTAAACAGTGATCAAATGTTCCATAAGATCATAGCAGAGCTATCACAGGTTTCTAGCAGTAGATTAAGGAGCCCTTCATATCTACATAGGATCGAGTTATCTTCCAACAGAGGCCGCCATGTTGCGCTGCCATGTTTCCAGAGTAGCCCAGAATGGGCAACCACATACAGACTTAATACAGCTTGAATTTCGTGGTGCTATAGCACCTGTTGGAAAATGTAGAAAGAAGAATCCCTGAGAAAAGGTTGTGCACATTTACTGGTAGCTAAAACTCCAGTAGGATATTCAAATCTCCTTATCAAACATACTACCAGCACTAAAACTATGAAGACAAAGTCAGCTTTTTTTGCCAGCATCTTATTCAGATTTTCCCAGTCTGCCTAAAATGGCTGATACATTCTGGCAATGACATTCAACTTCTCATTCACCAGCTTCTTGGCCTTAATTTCCATTTCTACCTGTAATGGTACAGCAGTTACAGTCTGACATTCAGCTTCTTTTTTGCCAGCTTCTTGCTTATACTTTCCCATTCCACCTTAAATGATAGATCAGTTACAATCTGGTGCCTGACGTTCAGCTTCTTCCCACAAATTTTCAAGATTAAAAGATTTATTATAAGTTGCCTTAGGTGCCATAATGTAGCTGTTGTACCATTTAAGGTGGAACAGAGAACAAGAAGCTGTCCAATGTTTTAGATACCACTAGAGGTTGCACACTGTTCGTTTAAAGGTGACTAGACTGGGAAGGAACAATAAACAAACCTAGGACCTGAGCCCTGTCAATTTTCAAACAGTGGCTTCGGTAAATTCAATGGAGGAGTAGCTGTACTGATAATGCAGTCTAAGGTAGATAGATATCAGTTCGGCAGAACCTGATCTTCCCAGTTATCATGCATGAAAGGTTACCAACAGTGCACATTTACCAAACAACTGTTCCTACGGTCAAGGTGATCGTAGGCCATTCTTTGTATAGGTCAAGAGACTTTTACTGTCATTCCATCCATGTACAAGTACACTGCAGAGTGAAATTACATTCCTCCAGGAACAAGGTGCAACATGGAACAAAAGAGTACAAAGTGTAAACATGCAGACATAAGTGTTTAAACAAACATTAAAACTAGAAACAATACAATAAATATGATAAATAAATTAAACAGACATTAATTAAACAGTATAGTAAGTAATAGTAATGTAAACATGCTAAGCAATGAGAAAACATGAAAATGCCTGCATTCCTGGACTGATTCAAAAATCTGGATGACCAGGGAAGTCCTGCAAAGCATTACTTGAGAAACTAGGTTTGAACCTGACTAAACACTGATGTGTGTGGTTAAGTGCCATCAGTTTGGACAAACATTCCAAACTCCAGGCTACACGTGCTCCCAGGAATCATCAGGGCTTTAGACAGCATTAGGACCTTATCAACACAGACAGCAGATGAATGTAAACTCATCACAGCAAAGAAAACACGTGAGGCCTTCATCAGTCCATAAGCGCTATCTAGGACAGATCCATCTCGCACCTCAGGCGAGCATAAACTCCACACTAACGTGTCTTTAAGACTCAGCAGCTGCTGTTCGGTGGAGTAAAAGCTTTTGGAACAAGAAGCCTGGCTTTGCTCGAGCCACCAAATACGTTATACTTCAAAAACCAGGCCTTCTTCCTCCTCCTCCTCTGCCTCCTCCTCCTCGCAATCCTCTTAACTAAATATACTGTTTGGCCTTTAGACTCCAAACCCCATAATTTAGTCTGATCTCTTTTCCACAGACCACATCACAACGGTTTTTTCTTTCTCCCTTACGCTATCTTGTAGAATTGTAGTATTTAGAGCTAAAAAGCCCTTGCGTGGATCAGGTGGCTTCCCTCAGTAAACTGCTCGAGTGTTAACAGAGACATTACGCTCCTGTCAGGCTCGCTCCCATCTTGTTTTGCCAGGTGGAGCTTCGCGACCTGATCTAAAGCAGCTGCTGGGAGCCGATACCAGTTTAGTCTGCAAAACTCGGCCAGCGCAAACAAATACGGCCGAGGCCTAGGGCCGATCACGCCGCATCTGCCAACCATTAGGCACATATCAGAACGAGAGAGCGAGCAAGAGGGGAGAGGGAGAGACACAGAGGGAGACGGAGCACAAATAAGCCAGATTGCACTTCACATTAAGTAAATAAACACATCCCGGGGCATCATCGCTCATTAGAGCTGGACAGCCTGGATCATCTCTCTGTTGGCTGCTGGGAGAAGACACACACCTGCGCACACGTGCAGACCACACACTCTTTCATTCTCGTTTTCACATGCTGCCCTGCACAATGAGGCTGTGGACTAACCAGCCACAGAAACACTGATGTAACACATAGCTAATTCTTATAAGTCATATACAGTTGCATATGTATATGTATATGTATATGTATGTGTATATATATATATAAATATATATATATATATATATATATAAATATATATATATATATATATATATATATATATATATATATATATATATGTATTTTGGTCAATTAATCCTACAATTATAAAGCATTTGTATAAAGATATGTTATCTTCAGGAGACACTAGGCTACTCAGATATGTAATTATTGGGCATGAAAGGCTAACAGAAATTTTATATTCTGATATCATCGTCAAAACACTCATCATCAAAAGAATAGGAAGTGTTGGATTGCAATGCTATTGGGAAGGAAGATAAAGGTTACCAGGAACAATAAATTCTGATAAATTAGATTGATATGGGCAATATTTAATGAGCTACACATACAGAAGTAGTGTCTCTCAGTAATGATACATGCAACATGTCAGACATCTTGAGTTCCTAATGATGTCATGAGATAATCCATAAACCAGGCCTTCTGAACATGACAATAAACCATTCATCTTGGGGTTGACCACGGTGCCTCCACACACGGATGCATTGGTCATCTCCACCAAAACAAAAGCAGGACTCATCACTGAAGATGACCCGTTGCCATTCTGAGTCACTCTATGACAGTCTGGCATGACACCATTGCAGTCTTTTTGATTTGGTGTTAAGGGCAGTCGTCCTAAAGTTGTGCATGCATGTAGTACTGTGTCATGCAGGTGTCTGCCAATGGTGCTGGCAGAAACAGGATGACTCAGGGAGGGCTTCACTGCTCGCTGAACAATTGTGGCTGCTGGGTCAGTCAGGTACAGCGATAAGACCTGTCCTTGCTTACGTCACATGTGTGGCCAAGCATGAAAACAGAATCATTCGCATGCCTTACAATATCAAACCTACCCACCGAGTTTCATTTCTGTTGGTTGAATCCTTCTGGGTACAACTATTTGGGCAACTATTCTTTTGCCAATGAACGTATTTCATTCATTTCATTCATTCATCTTCTAAGCCGCTTGTCCTACTGCGTTACAGGGGTGCTGGAGCCTATCCCAGCAGTCATTGGGTGGATGCCAGTAAACACCCTGGACAGGAAACCCACGCAGACAAGCAGAGAACGTGCCAGCTCTGCACAAAAAGGACCCAACAAGTCAGACACATGTTTTACATTAGGTGCAAATAGAGGACCCATCCATTTTTCTAAATGCTCTGACAAATCGGATCACTCGATACACATGCTCAGAGACACCAGGAGATGTGCCGAACCAAAACATGTGCAGTATACATTACATTAGCAGAACAAAAAGTAAATTTAGGGTAATGTCCTAAACTGGATTACTTGCTGATAGTTTGACTCTCCTTGATGAACAGATAATCACTCGAGAGAGTAAGTGCCACTGATTGTTATGATATATGTATCATGTCTGAAAGTGAACCTGTTCCTGAGTTATGAAGCCTGAAGGCAAAGCATTGTACATACATTATCACTAAGGTGGCCAGTAGCCTGGTGCTGGGCTGGAAGGCTGTGGGTTCAACTTCCATGGCTGACTAGATATACCTGGTTGTGCCCTTGGGCAAGGCACTTAACCTCCCACTGCCCCAGGCAGAGATGCTCCGCTGTCGACACTGCTGCTCCCAGATTGGGTGTAGTTAGGCAGCAAATTAACAAATTTCCCATGTAGGACCAATAAAGTGCATAACAAAGTCATTCATTACACATGATATCTATTAATATTTATTATACTTTATCATATATTTGGTAGAATATAATAGTAAATAACACATAGCCTAAAATTAGAATTCATTAATATATACAAGTAAAAGGTCTAAGACTATTTATAATCTCAGAACCAGGAAAATCACATATATTGTACAGGTGAAATGTGCATAACCACACGTGAAATTCATGTGTAAGCGAGGAAATTATGGTAAACTCAGAACAATTCAGAATAAGAAAGAGCAGTAAGAGAGTTGAGAAAAAGGCTTGATGTCCCAGTCAACCAAAATAGTTACCGCGGACAAAGGTCTTGCATTCAGTTGGTCTCGAGTCCACCATACCCTGAGTCCATTACAAGACAGAGTCCAAGGTACACTCTTGAGAGGAATCTCAAGATAAGGACTGGACTCAAGCACAACTTTCTGAGAGCTTCCAGTTCAGGTTCTTAGGGTTAAACTTGCACGACTGGGCCATCTGCTGATGCTTTAGCACTTGCCTACTGACTTCTATTATAAGCATGGCTCGAGGGAGTGGGTTTTCTGATGTATTAAAGGGAAGCATATTAAAATGATTATCTGTGTTTGTCAGCTGAATACAACAGATGCGGCAGCTAGAGATCAGGTTGCAATTAAAAGTCCTTTAGTACTCAACTACTACTATTCATGTCTCCTATGTAGGCATTATACTAACTATAGGTAAATATATCTCTTGGGGTGTTTAAATGTGTCTCTTGTCTTTGCTTGTAATCAGTATAATGAAATTGTATTAATTGTTACACTGCCAAGAAAATAACATGATTTATTACAGAGGCTGTTCTATGACCAAGAATACAGAGAACTGCTTAACTGGACTTGATTACTGAAGCCTTGCTTTATCGCGTGTGCTGTGTTAGCCAGTTGATAATACATGCATAAGAACAGTCAACATTAGATGTTTTAAGAGATATGGTGTATTGACACAACAGTCCTTAAACTAAAGTGACCGATATTTGTTCCATTCATAACAATGTGTATTACGTCTTTCATGGATCTGTACATAGAATTCTTAACTAAGCCTCTGCCTTACAAGTTCTATTACTTGGGAACAATGCTTTATAACAGCGTTATATATGGAGCAAATGTTAGAAAGTTTTGTCTAATGGCCCAGAACTTCATGCACGCAGACCGTTATGATGACTGCCCTTAACACCACATCAATGTCGCCAAAGATTGGTGTCGTGCCAGAGGGCAGAGGGTCATCTTCAGTGACGAGTCTCGCTTTGGTCTTGGTGGAGATGACCAAGATGACCTTATGCATGTGTTGTAAGCATATAAGGCCCACTCGAAACAGCACTGTGAAAAACACAAGAGTCCCCTCTTTGGTGCTTTCTCAGACTTTTGTATTTTGTTAACTGCAGCTCTTCGGCGGTACCTGTGAACTCTTGTGCTGGCAGTTTGGACAGTTTGCTCTATTGTCATGATCACATCATATATTTACAGAACTAGAGTATATACAATATGAAATATCAATTGTGAATTAATAATGCAACCACTTTCCCGGACAGCCAAATCAGGGAGCGAGGACACATTTACGGCAAGTCTGTTCTGGACTTTATTTCCCCCTCGGTCCGATGCAATGTGCAGGTGATGAAAAAACTAGTAAGAAATTCTGGCGCGTCAAAGCAATTGAAGCGTGCTCCTAACACATGCGCTTCCTGGGAATGCTAAATTGTTAAAAAGCAAGAAAAGGCTTTTGTGTTGATGGCTGAAAAGTGAAAGGTGCTCACGTTCATAACAAGACCTTCTAGTGCATACTCACACACACATGTGCACACACACACAACACACACAACACATACACACACAGACACACACATACACACACTCACACAGCACACACACACACACACACACACACGCACACACTTTTTTTCTCTCTCTCTCTGTCACACTCACAAACACTCACACGAACACTCTCTCTCTCACACCTTAGTGCAGCCTGTTTTCTACCTAAAAAATAAGAGGAGAGAGAAAGAGAAGGAAAAGCCAAGAGATACAGAGTGTGAGACAGAGGGGCAGGCAAATGGAGATGAGTGAGAAAGTAGAGAGATCAAGAGAAAGAGAGAGAGAGAGACAGAAAGAAAAGAGAAAAGGAAAAGATGGAGAAAGATTGAAGGAGTGAGAGAAGAAGGTTGTGAAAGAGAGAGAGAAAAAAAGAGAGTGAGAAATCCAGAGGAAGAATTGAGTGAAAAAAAACAGAGAGACAAAGAGAGAAAGAGCAAAAAAGAGAGATGGGGTAGAGAGAGACAGAGAGAGAGAGAGCATGAAAGGGAAATAAGGATGAGCGAGAAAGCAGAGTGATCAAGAAAGAAAGACAGCAAGAGAGTAAGAGAGAAGATCGAGAGAGAGACAGAAAGAGAGTTGCCAAGAGATAAAGAAATAAAGAAGATGGGAAGAGACAGAGAGAAAGAGAGAGAGAGAGAGAGAGAGAGAGAGAGAGAGAGAGAGAGAGAGGCAGAGAGGGAAAGAGAAAGAGAGAGAGAGAAGCTGAGAGAGAAAGAGAGAGAGACAGAGAGAGAGAGAGAGGCAGAGAGAAAGAGAAAGAGAAAGAGAAAGAGAAAGAGAGAGAGAGGCAGAGAGAGAAAGAGAGAGAGAGAGAGGCAGAGAGAGAAAGAGAGAGAGAGAGAGAGACAGAGAGAAAGAGAAAGAGAGAGAGAGGAAGAGCAGAGCGTAGACTAGTTTAAACTGGCACACCTGCTTTTAGAAGCTTGGCTCGTGCTGAGCGGTGTAAAGGTTAATTGCATCACTGCTGAGGCCAAAAGTAACGCAGCTAACTGACGTAACCCCATAATAATTCGAATGTTGCTGAGTGCTATAAACTCATCATTAAGTTAGCATGCAGAGTTGCACAACCATCACAAGGGCTGTCTGTGGCTTTTCCTCATTCACACAACAACCAATTCAGACCAAACAGCGATAAATCAGTTTCTATAATTATACCATATAATATTTCTAAGGTAATTTAGCAGGTTGTAAATGGAACTCTCAGAGCAAAATTGCTCATGCATAAACCCAGGAGTGTGTGTCTGCCAAAAACTTCAGGCTTTACTGTGTTTGTAAGCTGGTATGAAGTTTGTTTGTATCACTCCACATAAAACCAGTGATGTACAAACGTTTTGGAACTGAAAAAAAAATGTTTATCTGGTAAATAAGCAATTTATTTGCTCCGAAAAAAAAAAACTACTTTTATTTGTAGTAATCAGCCACTTCCTGATTTGCTTAGTCAGTGCTTCATTATGTCAAAGCAGATGTGCCATTGATGGAACTATGGAAGAAACATACTTGATGGCTGGGGGTGTTGAAGAAATACCTGTAAACTAATTTTGTTCTTTATACTAGCTCACAAGACATCAAAAACTCTTTTTTAAACAAACAAACAAACAAACAAACAAACAAATAAACCATTCGTCTATATTAATTATATTTGGTGTTGAAGACTTTTGCAAAGTACTGTATAAACAGTACAGCATCCTTCTTTCTGTTTGCCATATTGGCATATATGCACCAGAGAGCAATCTGTCCACCTACTGGTCAACTTTCAAGGAACACGTCGTATGGGGTGTCAAGCTAGGTGGAAATATACATCAGATTCTGACATGCTAGACTTGTTAGGGGTATCCTAGATGCCACATCCCTGTTCGTCGGTTAAGTCACAGCATACAGCTCGTTACTCTTTCCCTGCGGTCATATTCCGCCTGATGTTGGCAGTTTGTCGGGTACAACAAACTCTGTGGAAATGTTGAATTTGTGTAGCCTGATCTCAGTTTACAGGGCTCCTTCAGTAATATTCAGAATAAAACTTCAATATTTATATGGAAATGTTTTCTGCAACATTCACTGAAAAACAGCTAAACACAGCAAAGCATGAGCTCTATATACACCTCACCAGCTTCAAATGTCCTTGTTTATGAAGAGCTGAAATAAGTAGGAATAAATCTTTTGCACCTAATTTGGTGTTAATATAATATGGTGACTTCATATCCATATCCATTGCCTTAATGGGCCTCACGCATTAGCCATTCATAAGAAGAAATTTCGGTAACACTTTCTATGAATATGGTATTCATAATGCATCTATAAAGCCTTTATAATGCTTTATAATACTAGACAATAAGCCTGTGTTCATAATCCCACACATAAACTGTTATATCACAACAGCATAAGGCTTCATAGTGTATAAAGTGACATAATGCATTTTAATGCATATTTTTTCCTGTTATTAATATTATCAGTGGAACTATTTGCGTAATGCCTTACAAGGCCACTCTCTAATGTTCCTCAGTATCTTCAAAATGAAAAAAAAAAAAATTATTACAGACTTTAAGTAAAGTGATGTGATTGATCAGCTCTATAAAAATAATGCATTGAATTGCAGTGAATGAATATATTAACCTTTATAATATGGGCCATAACTATATATACATTTTACCATACTATATCTCTTTGTTCTATGAAGCCTTACAATGTGATGTTATACCAGTTTATGTGTGTGATTATGAACAATTACAAAGTTACAGTTCCAAAGGCTTATATCAAGCAATATAAATCATTAGGTCTTTATGAATGCACTCATAATGCTTTATGAATACCTGAGTCATAGAAAGTGTTATCGAAATTTCTTCCTCAAAGCTACTTACGCAGAAGATTCGGACATCGACTGATGCTTTCTTATTTGGGATTTAGGTAAGAACAGAATCTATGCACACTTAAGAGCACAAAGGTATGAGCTATTTTGTGGTATGATGCGTCATTAGTCTGACATTAACATTTTTCATAGGACCTTTTCAAATACAAATTTAGGAGAAACACTTAGGAAGGGAATATGGGTGAATGATGCACATTGTGAAGAGAACTCAAATAAAATGAAGACATTTCAAAATAAATATAGCTAACACTTTACTATAGTTAACTTTCATAAGGCTACATCACAATTACATGAACCTTTCATGACAGCTGACACATAAATCTACATAAAAATTCATAAGGGCTTATTCCAATAAGCAGCTAGATTCAAATGTCCAGTGTAGTATTTTAAGAATGGCATGTGAAACGAATTCTATTTAAAACAGGAGATGGACTGTGAAAAGAAAGACAACGCCAATAGAAAGTCATATCATACTATTCAGTTCACCCCAGTTATAACATCCTAATGTCAATGAAAGGTTGAGCCCCTTCATATAGAAGTGCTGAAGTTGATAAAAGCAGCCTTTATGACAGCTGTCACTAATTGGAATAAACCATTCATAAGCGCTTATGTTGGTTTAGTCAGTTGTCATGCAAGGCTTATGAAAGTGTCATGCAGTCTTGTGGACGTGTACTACAACAAAGTGTTACCCAAAAATGCATTATATAAACACACTGATATACAGGGACTGACATACAGAGCAGGAGACTACAAGACTCCAGTTCCACATACCCACATACATTTCACTTGTTATCACAGAAATCAATTCCATACCACGCCGCCCTTCACCACGCTTGATTGTCTCACTGTGTGTGTGTTCAGTGCTTTTGCGGCCATAATTAATCACTCTCTGCTGAGGGGATATTGTGCCAAATGGCGTCAGTGTAATTTATTGCAATAAGCCGTATCTGAGAGGAACGCACTTCAGCACCTTCAACACAGCAAACAGGGAAGGAGAAGTCATCAGTACTCTCTCTCTCTGTCCTGCTCTCTTTCTCTGTCTTTCTTTCTCTGTTCAACAGCATTTCAACACAACACAGGTCTTCCCTTGCACCATCTAAACTTTTGCTCTATACAGCATGCTGTAATTACAAACCCAACTCCAAAGAAAGATTCCAAAAAAAGTGTGTGAAACAACAAACACACAGAGCAAAATATGAGGCCATACAGATACACACACATTTGTATTCCTATCTTTCTGGGGTATTTCCATTGAGTTGTACAACACGGGGGCCAAGTCTTCAAACCATCAGATTCATTGTGGGCATTTGGCATATACAAAAAAGTAAATACATGTCCACTCACAAACACACACACTCTTTCTCTCTCTCTCTCGTTCACATATACACACATACACTCACAATCAAAAAATAGTTGCACTTAGAAGGAAGTGTCCGATTGGAATGCTATTTAGATGATGATAAATTTAGACTGATATGGACAATATTTATTGAGCTACACATACAGAAGTAGCGTCTCACAGTAAGGCTTTTGGCCGCTAACACAACATGCCAGATGTTTCGGCATGAAGTTGTAGAGGTTCCTAATGGTGTCCTGTGAAAATCCACCCCATGCAGCTTGAATATTCTTATACAGTTCTTGCAGATTGTGAGGTAGGGGTAGAGGTGAAGTGACACCAGGCCTTCTGGACGTGTGATGCATGACAACAAACTGTTCATCTTGGTGCTGACCAGGGTACCTCCACACATGGGTTTGTTGGTTGTCTCCACCAGGACAAAAGCTTGAATCAATGACAAGCTGCTATTCTGAGTCACTCCATGCAGTTTGGCATGACACCATTGCAGTCTTTGGCGATGTTGACGTGGTGTTAAGAACAGTTGTTGTATCCGTCTGTGTGCATGTAGTCCTGCGCCGTGCACCTGTCTGCCAATGGTGCTGGCACTAACAGGATGACTCATGGGGGGCATCACTGCTCACTGAATGTCTGCAATTGTGGCTATTGGGTCAGTCAGATACAGATATAAGGCTCATCCTTACTTACATCACATGTGAGGCCAAGTGTGAAACTTAAATCATTTGGTCCACACGAGGGGCCTAAATAAATGGCCAGTCACACACAAACCCAGATTTGTATTCTCAACTTTGTGAGGAATTTCCACTGAGTTCTGTATTTCTTGAGGGAACCGAATACAAATCCATACACAAAATCAAAATTTGTAGGGCGTTCATATCCTCCTGGGGACATTCGGATCCCATAAAAAGCTAAATACATGGTCTCACAAGCGTGCACACACACACACACAGAGGTCCTCATCAAGCCTAATCCAGCTGAAGGATACAGCCGCAAAGATACAGGCAGGAAAGTGTCAGAGCCCGGCAGAGAGAGTGTAGCGCCCCAGCAGGGAGCTGGATGTGGGTCTGGAGGGAGTTCCTCAGGCTACAACTGAGTGACAGGCCACAGCCAGTCAACGGCACAAATGAAAGAAGCCCAACTACCATGCCATTCAAACCGCTCCTCATTACCCAAAACATATGATGCCTCAACACTAACGCTAAGAGAGAATATGTACACATATGCCATTAGTCACAGGCAGACGTGTGTGTGTGTGTGTGTGTGTGTGTGTGAGTGTGTGTTTTCTTCTGGAATGTGAGGATGGCTGAAGGTCGCCGAGACATTGAGGCAATCACCCTAATGAAAACAAACGAGGGAGAAGGAGGCTGCTCAGCCTCTGGATAATCAAACACAACTCAGAGAGAGAGAGCACGAGAGGGGGAAAAGGAGAGAGAGAAACAGACAGAGACGCAGAGAAAATACTTTCCCCTGTTTTTCCAGGCCACTCATACCAATTAAAAGACGTGTGAGCATGAAGTGAGGAAATCATTCTTCAGTAGGATGCAATCATGTTTATAGAGACACCAGAGATAATTCACAAAGTTGGAAACAAAGTTTACAAACATGACACTCTGACTGTTTCACCTCTCCTAGAGAAACATAGGGAAAAGTCCAGTGAGCATTTTGGCAAATTACTAAAAGACACATGCATACTGTTACCAGGCAGTAAAGCTGCAGATGCAGCAATGATAAATTTCAGTATAATTCAAAGTTTAAAGTTTCATACACTCATCATCAAAAGAACAGTTGCACAATAGTTTCACCCAGAAGGAATCAACCGACAGGAATGAGACTTGGTGGGTAGGTTTGACACTGTGAGACATGCAAATGATTCAAGTTTCACGCTCTGTCATGCATGTGACGTGAGCAAGGATGGGTCTTATCGCTGTATCTGACTGACCCAACAGCCACTATTGCAGACATTAAGCGAGCAGTGATGTCCCCCATGAATCCTCCTGTTAGTGCCAGTACCATTGGCAGATGTCTGCACAACGCAGGCTTATACGTTACAGTGTTTGTTCAAGAGATCACTTATCAACTCCCTATCTAGAACTGTCAAAAACGTAGTAGAATGCTTAACAAAGTTTTCACTAAGTGGCTGTTTAACATGGCAGAGGGGGAGGAGCCATCAGAGTAGGCTAAACTTTGAAATGTTCAGAATGGCTAATGGACTAATTGAACCCAGAGACACAAATTAGGAAAATCAAATATCTCATTTTCAGCCTGCAGATCTTAATCTGTCAGTTTCATATCAACATCATCAGATGCTTTAAAATATATTTTGACATCGCAAAAAGTGGCAGGTAGTGTGAGTGTATGTGAATGACATACAAGGACAATCATAGATAATCTAAATAGAGACAATTATTTCAGTGTGTGTGTATATCTATTGTATACACATATTACACAAATAATGAAGGTCTTATTAAATCAGTAACTATCAAGATTACAGGAATTGAAACTTTAATGAGTAGCAAGAAAATGTAATCACACTAGTTACGTTACCCACAGGACTGATTATCTCCTAAACAGATGAAGTTAAACATAGAACTCAACATACAACTACAGATGCTAAATTGTTTAGTACAAAGTGCATAATGTGATAATATTAGCGCCCGAACTGAGACACAGAGCATGTGTCCTAATTCATTCCCAGCAAAGGCCATACAGCAGCAGCGAGGGACCTGTGTAGCGAGCCATAGCCAGCCACTGCCTCTTCATTAGCATGGAGGCTAATTAATGAGCAGCTGTAACTCAGACTGTAACATGAAGGCGGCAGCTGTGCTGTAATATCCCCACTGGAGGGAGAGAGAGAAACAGAGAGAGTGTGAGAGACAGTGAGAGAGAGAGAGAGAGAGAGAGAGAGAGAGAGAGCATGAGAGAGAGGCATCATGAGGAGATCATTGAGACATTAGCACTGATCAATACGCAGAAGCCCACTATTGCATATAAACCATCCCAATGGAGCCAGTGCCTCAGGCAGGGTAGAGAGGCAGGAAACACAGGTTTTTCATGGCGTATACACACACACACGTACTGAACTATTACTCACACACGCACACATACACACACACACACACACACACACACACACACACACACACACGCACACAAGTACCAAACCATTACACACTTACAAACACAATATTCCCATTGACTGAACTGCAGGTGCGCAATAGGTCTTGACACATCAGCTCTCAAGACAGCTTAATAAAGGCATTATTGTGTTGCAGGAGTATAAGGAACTGTCATCATTCATTATTAATGCGGCTTAAGTTGCAGTAAACGCCCGCTGCTGTGTACTTTACTTCACTGTTAGGCCTTCGGTAGCAGATGGAGAAATGCTCTGAAGATGTTTCAAGGTGGCAACCGGCTAAAAATTACATCTATATCTCTTTTCAATGTATAAATGCATTGTGTGCCTTAAGAGCTCACTATGAGGACTGCCATTGCAATTCCTCTCACACAGTCTTTCCTTGAGTCAGCATCCAGGCCTTGGCACTGAGTACGCATTAGGTTTCATAAGGATGCCCTCTGTTGAAGAGAAAAGAGAGAGAGAGAGAGAGAGAGAGAGAGGAAGAGAACCTGGCTCCATCAGATGGTAGCAGGCATAAGCAGTAAACAGCTGGCAGTTCTCCAGCAGCCCTGCGGCGCGGGGCCAACACTTATCCCACCCCTAATGCTTCCTCACAGACCCCTCTAATAGACCCTTCAAAAGCCCGCCACGCTATCTAGATTTCATTTACGTGCCTGTTGAGAGAGCGTGTGCATGTTGCCTGGTTGTTGACATGGATTGCTTGGCTGGCGTAAGCTCTCAAGTGCGGTCTGTAGGGAAGATTGACGGAGCTGCCGTCCCCTCAGGTGGAAGACCACGCTGGGGCCTGTGTAGTGACAATTGGTGTCTTGTGGGTCAGGGGCACTCAAACACGGACACACTCAAACACAGACACACAAATATTGTCGCTGTCATAACAAACACCTCTATAAAATGTGCTTTTTATAGGATGGAAACGTTCAGTGCATGTTCATGGACTGAACGGTTCTAAGCAATAAAGAGCCATTTCTATTCCTCACAGAACCACAAGAAAAACAACATTAAAATCCATGTTAAGCAGCAAGACATAGATATTAGTCAGTCATGGAGTCAAAACAGCTATGGAGCAATTTGATGTGTCCCATTTTTAGGTTTAGCAAGCTTCAAAACTGACAAAAGATACATTCCCATAGCCACTGACTGACTACATAGTTTGTTTGTACTCTGTATGCAGAGCTGTTTCTTGGTTTATAAGAGCCACTATGAGGAATCAAATGGGGCCTCAATAGCCACTACAGGGCGGTGAGTATGTATATTTACAATATTAAAGTTTCTGCATAATAAAATTATTACAACACATTACAATGAACGTAAGTAACAATAATTGAGCTTTTCTCTGTGGTTTGATATGAAGATTCCAAATTAAAAACTGTTCACATACCAAATTGTTCACATTGGAGGTAACAAGAACCACACATCCAAAATGTTAATACCTCTAAAAGCTACGTCACTGAAAGTTATTACATGAAACTGTTACAAATACACTGCCTATTTTTCCATTATCAACATATTCATATACAAACTCAGAAACCATCTGCAGGTTCACTGGTCATTTTGGACAGTAAAAAAAATCTATATTTGTGTTATAGATAAGGGTCATCCTGGTTCCAATCAGCACTACTGTGAAGATTTTTGACATGGTAAGTTGCTCTACAAATTTCACAGCAAATGACTAAATTATGTATAAATGTTGAGACTTTGTGGAATTCTCCACACTTTACATAACATGCAATTGCCCTAAACATGTCATGGCAGATGTGATATGCTGTCAAGAGTTGATATTAATATAATATAGGGTCATGTTACCATTACTGATAAATGCATTGAGGGCGGCATGAGCCAGAACATGACTGTGTCAACTTGTACCATTTAGCATGTGATATATTGCACCAACATTATAACATCCATCATGTTTAATTCGGGGTTAAATGATTATCATCTCAACTGATCACCGGAGTCGATATTCAACATTTTTCTGATTACCAGAAACAGCATTTGAAGTTGCTACCTTGCCAATAAATACCCTGTGCCTCTTGTGAGTTATGTGCATATCTGATGCAACCGCAAACAGCTAAACACACTTCAGTAGCCTGGTACAATGTCCCGCTTACAGCATTACTGGACTGGTAGAAATGGGGATGACTCATCTGTCTCTGTGTCCTGTCTGGTGTCAAGCAAATCTCATCAAACATGCATTTTGGTTTTGTGAGAGATGGGCGATGGAATGAAGTAGCGCTGCCTTTGATTCCATACGAGTGGAAAATCTAACAGCATGTTTGGGTTTAACAACGCAGTCAGCCAAAAGCTCAGTGCAGCCAGTCATATAACTGCACTCACTCTAGCCAGGCAAATGTGACCCATGTGACCTAAACTTTCACAATACAAACATGAAATTTATGGCTAATGGATATCGAGCTCAAATGACAATTAACAATGTCAATCATTACTAATAATCAATATCACCAAAACTGTCAATACAACTATTGATCAACCCCTACACATAAATCTTAAAATCTTTTAGAGGAACTTGTTTTTAGATTAAACATTTCTGTGCACTTCTGACAGAAATAGAGAGAAGAAAAACAGACAATATCTTTCTCCTTTTGCCCTAATATACTCATCTGTGTTGTTGTGTACCTTGGTCTTGCTTAAATATCACTGCATTTTCACTGATCTCCTCCTCAAGTATGCTTGGTTTTACGTGAGAATGGCACGTGAACCTAGACGCCTATGATGACAACATGATGTGACATCTGCCGTGACGTGTTTATGGCATTGTTATGTCAATATTATGTAGCACGGTTCAAGTAAAGTGTCATTCAAAAGATTATGACGGGTGTGGGTAAGGGTCGCTTAGGGCCCCCAAATGGTCAGGAAAAGGCCTGCCTGTATGTGATGTACCAAGCAAAACATCCTTTGTATATAAAAAGGCCAAAGGCCTCACATATCCTTGTTGCCATTCTGCTTGTATGTCTCGAAGCTAGCAGAACCACCAACACATATCTAAAGAAGGAAGCCTAAATGGAGGAGTAAAGACATGAAGCCTCTGAAGAGGATATCCTGGTAAACAAGGCTATCCAGAGAGAGTCCTCCATATTACCCCATCATGAAACAAACAATAGCAGTGCTGGTTCAAGGCGCTGAAGGGCAAGGTATTAGTAGCATGAATTAATGAGTGTCCTGAAAGCCTCGTTAGGATCTGCCACGCTGCTTAGCATTCAGCTGGGAGAGTATAATCAATTTTTCATGTTGATGGGGGAATATTTGTGTGGATGCAGCAAATATTTCCCATGCCGCCTGAAAAACAAAAGGCGCGAACCCGGGCCTGGCTATGAAAGGGAGCGGAGAGGCATCTTTGAAGGCTCTCCTTCAAAGCGACGCTAGCCTCTGCGGGCGCGCCGGGGGATTTGTGTTATTAATTGAAGTTAATTTTCTGGGATATCAGTTTGCTGGGCACGTGGGGGAAGATTGATGGCCCCTGCACATCTCCCTAGCGCTGGGGAAATGACACTGTTCCTTCACAGCCACCGCACTTTTATCATTCCCAAATCAAATTATAAACAGGGGGCCAAGCACGCGGCAACCTGGCTGGGGGAGATCTCCATAAGATTAATTAGGCTGGCCGGGCAAAGACAGGAGAGGAAAATGGAGAAAATAAAAATAGATAGCTAGGAGGGGGTCGGACAGGAACGTGTCGGAGAGAAAGTGTGCATGTTTGAGGGGGGGTGGGGTTGGGGTGGGTTAGAGGGTCATAGCTATGTACGAGTGGCAAGTCAATTGGACAATGGGTAATTAGCGGAGGCTGTGGCTAGTCAAAGGCACGAGGACACGGGCCGCTCTCCCTCGACCTGTGATGTGGAGGGCCGCGCCGCGAACCCCGCATTTAATTAGAGCACTTTGATACCCATAGGAGAGGAGTGCCCGGGGGCATCCTAAACACTGACTGACACCCCGGCAGCCCCGGCCGCTCCCTGCACTCCAATTAGAGACGCACCAAGCTGGGAGGAGCGCCTCCCCTTGGCACATGCACACACCACATCCCCCCGCTCCAAACAAACCCACGCCAAATTGGCATTTGGATTAAACAGTGTGCCGAGATGCCCTGAAGGGCAGCGGTGGGGGTGGTGGAGGGGGTCCTCACCTGGGCTAATCTAGGTGCCCAATGCCGTCATTATAATAAGGATTCATTTTCAGAGACAGGCCGGCTACGGCGCTTTTTCCGACCACGGCTCCAGTCACAAGGAAAAACAGCCTCGCAGGGCATGAGGCGCGTGCCGAGGAGCCACGTGCAATATTAATGTCACAGCGGCTGAATAAATGATAACAATACAGGGGAGCTTTGCTGCGTTACACTGGTGTATTTTTAATGTGCGGGGAAGAAGCCTGACACCACAACATTTTTGCAATGCTAGGCTTTACGCGCACAAACACGCCGCGCATGAATTATGCAGCGCCACGCTTTCATCTCCACATTCACATGTTTAGTAAACAAAACTGTTTCTCTTATGCCAACAAGATGTTACTGTGAATAATGGATATTTAATTGAGCGCGCGCTTGCCAAAGGACAGAAAGCGCTTGTAATTTGTTGTATTATTCAAAGAGCTCTCCCAAGTCGCCTCCAATCTCTGCAGGGCGACAAACACGCGCACAAACCAAACAAAAACACAGAAATCAACATTTGCAAGCAACCCGGACGCAGCCTATGACACCCCCTGCCAAAATATTGCCTTTGCAACAACAAGGCGCCCCTTGTTAAAGTGTAATCAGGCCTGCGACATTCATCTCATGTACATGTATGAAAGAGAATTCAGTAGGCTGAGGGTGAACGCAATGAAAACAGAGTAAATATCTGAATACACAAAGAGCTGACAATACCAATAAGGACTCCAAACACAGCATCCTCCAGTGCTGTCAGCCTTCATGATTCTTTAAAGCTTTTCAAGAGAGAAAAACAGTCCCATATGAAGCTGTCAAAGAGTGAAGGGCTCAGAAAACAGCTTCAGAATGGATACCAGAGGAGATATCACTGCCGGTAAAGCTGGAGGAAGCTGTTGTTTACCTGGGATTCAGCACGGGGTAGTGTCAGGTTCGATACATGCTGTTTGATCAAAGATTATCTTTATCGATAGAGGCTGTCAAGCAAACATGTGTGTGTAATAGCTGGATAATCAGTCAGACAGGTACAGCCTCCGCTGACAACTCAGAGCTCTTTGTGATCACTCTTCATTGGTCTACTGATGTTTTTCTGCTGAGGAGGTGCCATGAATGAAAGCTCAAACAATGTAATCGCTATAGATTTATAAATATGACACATGGATGGCAGGACATATAGGAAAACATAGCAGAAATGCATTGTGCTAAATGTTCAAAACCAATGCATTTTTTCATGGAAGTTATTGTTTATCTTTCAATGAGGGTGAATGGGGAAACAGGGTTATACAGAGTTTAAGGATGGTTCTTTAAACGGGCTTATAAGTATTCTGCAAGTGAAATGACTTTTTATACGCTTAAATAACCTTTTTATGATGTAAACTTTCACTACTAAGTAAAGGAGTACAAGAAAAACTAGAGAAGTGCATCTCCTGAAGGTAGTTGCACAGCTTAAATGGTTCCCACTTCCTGCTAGGCTGTGGCTGCTATGGGAATAACCAAGGATGAATAAACAACACATAGAGCAGTGCAGGTCAGAATGGCTGTGGATTAGAATTTGGGCATCTGCCCTGAGTGAGTACATGCAGTTAGAATGGGGGCAAAAATTAATGGGACTCTATGGGGGGAAAGAGGGAAGGGACAAAAAAGACAAACAGATGAGTTGGGGGTCGAACCAACATTGAATTTATGGTTGGGGGTCTGCTCTGAGATGGTATGTCAAAAATGGTGTCTCTGGGTTGAGCAGAAGTACAATAGATGGCCATGCACTTTCTATCCAATTCATTTCTAGTTTGGAAAAAAGCACATCATTCCTGATTAGACTGAATATTTTGGAGTTGGAACGGTGTTCATATCTCGAAAACTGCAGAGGATGAAAAATGTGTGAAGGCAAGTGAAACCAACTCAAGGGTAGTCAATATATGTAATATTGTAATGTGTTTTGAACCGGTTACGAGATTAGATCCAGGGAGAGTGTTTTAAAACAAGCAAAAGCAAAGTCTAGAAATAAGATATAATCCTATAATAGATATATGGACTAGACCTAGATAATTTCACCTGCCAAGAGCCAGTTTGGTGCCTTTTAAGGGTGTCAAACCAACCAACACCCCAAAATGCTACTACAAATGCAACTTCTAACACACCAAGAGGTGCCATAGAATGCATATATTCAGCATTAAATTGTTTTCTGATGTCTACATAGAAGTAGACACCAGAGGGCCAAAATAAACCAGCTGTGGTATTTCATACCTATTTACAACTTGTGATTTGGCTCTAGAATTAAATGAGTTTTTTTTTTTTTTATGAGCTCATGAATAATCTGATGAGCTCTGCTCTGAGTGGCTGGTTTACAGTGAGACACCACAATGATCACATGGAAGCAACATGTTGAAAAAGACCCAGGCAGAAAATACTAAAACAAACCTCTGTGTAAATAAGCTTGGTCCTGGAATCACATGGAATCATTTGTAAATACGGGGTTTGTGTCTGAACTGGGTTTAAGGTTCATTGTATGTCGGTTCTATATACCAAAATCAACTACGCCAGTGTAAACACAGTTTTCCATTCTGTGGCACCCTTTATAGCTGACATTCCCATTCACAGCACAACACCTTCTATGTGCTTATGTGTTTATCATGGCCCATATCACTGTATTCCATTAACAAGTCACATTGTCAGAGTTGATTGAACAACCGGTGCTTTTTTTTTTGATCCAACTCTCAAATGTCAGTCCCACTTAGCGTTGACTGGCGCAGCCTGGCCTTTCCAGATGATGCCTGTTTGTATCAATCAACGCCGTTTTGTTGGTGGAAAACACGGAGGCGCATACATCAGTTATTAAGGCACTGACCGAGCATTCATATCGCCTCCCCGGGGGCTGGCGAATGTGCGATTATTGTTATGATTTGCTTTGGTCACAGTTGGATAGCTATAATCAAGGCCTGAGGTCTCTGAAAATCAACATTCTCCCTGCCATGCTATGCTACATCAAGTCAATTTGATGACAGACTGAAACACGCCATGGTGAGTTAACCAGGGCCGCAATGGTTAAGAGTAAGGAGGGTGGTGGTGGTGGGGGGGGTTACTGCAATCATGAAAATGCTGAATAAGGTGCATGTGCTCCTCCAGGTAATACATACAAATGTAAAGGAAGTGAAATTTTCACCACCGGGCATGTTTGTTTGAAGATTTCATTGAAGGTTTTCTGCCTTCTCCTCACATATCCACCCTCATGCATGTTTTCGGTTCTGCAAAGTTGCTTACAGATGGAGTGGAGTAGAAATTTTAAACAACCTCCAAAAAAAAAAAAGATTTATATGTACAAATATTCCCATATACCAAGTCGATGAGTAATGTACACTCATCGTCAAAAAGAATAGTTGCACCCAGAAGGAAGTGTAGGATTGCAATGCTATTGGGAAGGAAGATAAAGGCTACCAGGAACAATACATGATGATAAGTTTAGACTGATATGGGCAATATTTATTGAGCTACACATACAGAAGTAGTGTCTCTCAGTATGGCGTCGGGCCACCATATTTGCTAAAGCAACATGTCAGACGTCTCGGCATGGAGTTGTACACGTTCCTGATGGCGTCTTGCGTTAATCCATCCCATGCAGCTTGAATATTCTCACACAGTTCCTGCAGATTTTGCAGTAGGGCTGGAGGTGGAGTGACACCAGGCTTTCTGGACATTTGACATGTGATGACAAACTGTTCATCTTGGCGCTGACCATGGTGCCTCCACACACGGATCCCTTGGTCGTCTCCACCAAGACAAAAGTGAGACTCGTCAGTGAAGGTGACCTGCCGTCCTGCTGCCATCCTGAGTCACTCCATAACAGTCTGGCACGACACCACTGCAGTCATTGGCAACACTGGCGTGGTGTTAAGGGCAGTCATCGTAATGGTATGCATGCTTGTGGTCCAGGGTCGTGTAGTCGTCTGCCAATGGTGCCACAGGATGACTCATGAATGTCCGCAATCGTGGCTGTTGGGTCAGTCAGGTACTATGATAAGGCTCGCCTTGCTTATGTCACACGCCCTGAAACTTGAATTATGTCTCACAATGTCAAACCTACCCACCAAATTTCATTCCTGTTGGTTGATTCATTCTGGGTGCAAATTTTTCTGCAACTGTGTGTTTGAAGACGAGTGTGTGTCTTGATAAAGTACTCTTTCAGTAAGCCTTTCAGTTGTGCTTTCATTGCTCATCAGTGGATTGGATCACTCAGATCTAGAGGCCCAATCAGAGATCCATACAACATAAATAAATAAATAAATAAATAAACAAATACAACCGCAGTACTTCATCATCTCAGCCATCAGGCTGGACAGAAAACCTCTGACACCATGCTACAGCTCCTCAGCAGCTGCAAGTCATTACCATTTGTTATAGATTCTGTATATCAACAAGGAAAACATTAAATAAAGAGTTCCATATGTTAAAAATGCCATTTGTGTGTTGGATGTTAAATGGTTTTGGGTAATTTAACATGATCCGTTTGGAGAAAGAGTCTAGACCCCTTCCAGCACATTTTATCCCTTTACCCTTGGAAAGGAAAAAAAGGGTGGTGGGCTGGAGGTGGGGGGGCATGGATGGAAAACACACCGACGCACACAGACGCACACAAGTACAATAACATTTACACTGTGAATCACAACCACATTGTGATGTGTTGGTAAACTGAGCTGCAGCCTACAGACATTTCCCTCTCTCTGCCTTTCTCTCTGTCTCTCCTGTCCTCTCCCTCTCTCTCTGGATGGAATGCATTGAACCTGTTGCATTTTGGCTCCCGCCATTGGCTGGGACCCAGCATTGCCTATTAAAGCGAAATGCCTACAGTGCAAAAACAAACAAGGCTGTCCCGTGCTGTGACACAGCACTGCATTAAGGCCTCAGCCTGTGACAGTTCTCCGCTAAACTGTTGTAAACACCTCTCACCCGAGCGAGAGGAGTTAACAGCAATCTGTGGGCAAATTAATGAGGGGCTTTCCTCCGCCCGCGCCTGGCACCGTGCCAGCCCTGCAACAGGCGGGCACGGAAGGGAGGGGGAGGAGAAAAAAAAGGAAAAAAAATCCTCCCATGTAGGGCCAGCCGGCAGCAGCGCCGAGGCTTAACGGTGGAGGATGGAGATGGATTCCAGATTTGTGAGAGAACAAACTCCGGAGTGTATATCTTTAAACCTGACTGCGGTTCAAAGCGTCAGCCTGAGTGGGCTGAGCCCTAACCACACTCACACACACACCCACACCCACACCCATACCTACACCCACACATGCAGGCCTTTGGGTTGAGCTCATTTACAAAAGTGGCCTGTGTGAAGAACCCCAGTCCCCATCCCGCCCCCTTTTCTCACTTCAAAGCAACTTTATTAGAGAACAGATTAGGCCACACTTAACCCCTAATGAGCCATAGGAGAGGACCAGCCAAGGCTTTTCTATACGCCACTTTTTATTTGATAGCTTCAGCATGAGCCCTAAAAAAAGAGGAGGGCTTACTCAGAATGCAAGCGCTCTTCCCTATTCCTGCACGCCCCCACCATCTCCGCCTGCACACAACACAGCTGTATTCCTTCCCTCTTTCTTTTTTTCCTTTTTAAACTCCTCTCTTTCTTTCTTTTCCTCCACCCCCCATTCTCTTTCTTTTTTTCTTTTTTTCTTTTTTTGCAAAATAGGCCAAGGTAACTTGCAAGGGGTCTCCCCCGGGAACCGTGTGATATTTAACTACGGCTACAGTGGCATTTACTAATTTTATATGTGCAGAATTTATGTCAGATTGTTATTCAGAGATTTGCAGAGAGCGGAGCAAAGGTGGCCGCTCTCCGTCCACTGTGTATACAGTGGTATTAAGTGAACTATTCACAACACGTCCTGTGACATGTGCGTCGCTATTTTGTCTATAACCGCCGCACTCTCCCCCCCTCGCGTCACAATTAAAGGCGAACCTTAGCATTTGGAGACAGAGACCTGCACAGGGGGGCAATTTGTTGTCTGAGAGCCTCGGCTTCAGATATGGATTGTTAAGGTAGAGAAATGTAGCTGAGTCTTCCCGTTTTTAAAGGGGCGATATCAGGAAAAACCCACTTTTGTTGAAATAAAAGAGTACACATTGTTAACAGGGCCCATATCATGTAAAACTCTGTCCCTGTTTTATGTAGTATGCAAACATTGTTATAGCTTCACAATATGCCATATGCTCTTCAGTCCATTCAGTCCATATATATATATGTGTAAAAAAAAAATATATACATATATATATATATATATATATATATATATATATATATATATATATATATACACACTCATCATCAAAAGAGTAGTTGCACAAATAGTTTCACCCAGAACAAATCAAATCAGGTATGAAACTTGGTGGGTAGGTTTGACAATGTGAGACATGTGAATGATTGAACTTTCACACTTGGCTGCGCATGTGATATAAGCAAGAACGGGCCTTAATGCTGTAGCTGACTGACCCAACAGCCACGATTGTAGACATTCAGCAAGCAGTGATGCCTTTCAGAAGTCATCCTGTTAGTGCCAACACCACTGGCAGATGGCTGCATGACAGAGGACTACATGCACAGAGACGGTTACAAAGACGGCTAGACTGTCATGGAGTAAATGGCAGCACTTCATCTTCAGTGGTAAGTCCCATATCCGTCTGTGGAGGCACCATGGTCAGTGCCAATATGAACGGTTTGTTGTCACATGTCACACGTCCAGAAGGCCTGGTGTAACTCCACCTCCATCCCTACCGCAAAATCTGCCGGAACTGTCTGAGAATATTCAAGCTGCATCAGATGGATTATCACAGGACACCATTAGGAACCTCTGCAACTCTATTACCAGACGTTTGTCTGGAGAGACACTACTTCTGCATGTGTAACGTAATAAATATTGCCCATATCAGTCTAAATTTATCACCATTTATTGTCCCTGGTAACCTTTGTCTTAATGGCAGTGTGTTTAAGTCAGCCGTCTGCCAGTGGTGCTGGCACTAACAGGATGACTCACGGAGGACATCACTGCTCGCTGAATGAATCGTGGCTGTTGGGTCAGTCAGGTACAGCGATAAGACCCGATAAGAAGCCTTTGCTTACGTCACATGTGTGGCTGAGCTTGAAACTTGAATCATTTGTATGTTTCACGATGTCAAACCTACCCACCAAGTTTGATACCCGTTGGTTGATTCTTTTTGGGTGCAGCTATTTGTGCAACTATTCTTTTGATGATGAGTGTATATTAGAAGGGGATCTTAAAGAAAAGAATCAAATTAATGGCCGTTTGAAGCTTTTATATTCGTTATATTCATTGTTTATGTGATGTCACAAAAACCTATGCATTTAAATATATATCTGCCTCTTTAGGCTACAGCAAGTTAGCTCACTGATGACCTTGAAGTTATAAGAAGTGTTGTGAGGGACAATACAGAAAAGACACCAGCCAATCAGAAAATAGAGGCTATTTACATATATCTTTAAAAGCACAGCAACAATAACAACCCATTTAATTCTAAGCGATACACAGAGGTTCAGAAGAATATTAGCTAGTTCACATACTTAAATGTACACCACAGACTTCCAGGAAAAAAACTGAAATCTAAGAGCAACATAGCATATGAGCCCATTACAGTGAGGACATCGCTCATGTCCGCAGATCAAGGTCAGTAAGATAATGCCACTTCATTTCTGCTTTATGAAAACAGCCATGGAGAGAGAGAGAGAGAGAGAGAAGGTGGCTCTAATGGACTTTTGTAGGTAACTTTTATTCAGGCTCACGCAGAACGTCCTGAATGGAGAAACAGGAAGTGCCTTGATAAAATACAAAAAAAAGTGAAGCTTGGATGAAGGAGGAAGAGAGGGTTCAGCGGATTGACCCCGAGGGGCTTAAAATCAAATTGCTGGGGTATTGTATTCCCTCCTTTTTCCAGTTCTGCCAGTAAGCTCCTTATTGATACACATGTGCTGAGACCACCCATACCTGGGGCTCATCCCTCTGTCAAAGCGGCCTCCATTCTAAAGCTAATGCCAAATCCCCCTGGGGGGGGTGAGATCCCGTCTCCTGACTCAATAAAATAATTAGTTTTTTTATTGGGGGGGTGGGCACTGGCGTTAATCAAGCTCTGTAACATATGCAAGAAATGTATTTGCTCTTATCCTCCGCGCCTGCTACCGCCACCACTTTTTATCTCCCAAAGTCGCTGGTGTGCACTTCTGCCTGCCTCTTAAAAAAAAGAAGTGAAAAAAAGGAGAGGAAGAGGCAGAGAGAGAGAGAGAGAGAAAGGGAGAGAGAGAGAGAGAGAGAGAGAGAGAGAGAGATAGATGGCGAAAGTGCTTTTTTAATTTTGTGTTTAGTCTACAGGAGGCCAAGATTATGACTCCCCGTGCTGGAGAGCAGCTCTCGTATCAGCACAACGGCCCCGGATCTCAAATAAATCCGAGCCGAGCCAGCGAGATGGAAGTCCGTGTAATGGTTTTGTTCAAATAAACACCACCCTTTTTTTTCTTTCTTCTTCCCAGAGATTCCTCTGTGCATAATCGGCAGCCGTAACCGCGAACATCTGTTTAGTGCTGACGTCTCACTTAAACATTGTCCCAACAATTACAGCACTCTTAAACAAACAGGCTGTGATAAGATTCGGGTTTAGGCGGGGGGGATGGTTGTGGCGGGTGGTGGGGTTGGAAAACACACAGGCTAAGAAGGCGAATGTGCAGAAGTATAATGTAGCCGCTTCAGTCAGCACGTTATTAGAATTAACAAAAGAGTTGCAGAGAATACCGCAGGGAGAAGATGTGCTAAAGCCACGCTGACAACAAGCCAGAGCCCCATCAGCTGAGGATGCTTTATAACACTTTGCAGCTTGCGGAGGCTCTAAAATATGGAGTGTTAATGCAGGTCCTGACACGTCTGCATGTTTCTGTCTCCCCCCCATAACAAATAGAAGTGAGTCAAGGGGTTAAACTAAGCATGTAATTACAACTTCACAGAAATATATTCTGCTCACCTCTCTCCAGAACTAATTAATGTTACTTCACTTATTTTGGGCAACACAGTTTTACTCTGCAAGGCCTGTCTGTCTGGTGGCTGCGCCTCTAATCCGAATCAACAGTGGCTGAATCTGTCTAGTAGATGCTGTTTGTTCACGTACAGTGTGAAATGTGGAACTGCTGTGATTCAGCTTCATGCCACTGATAGAGCAACATTCGTTTGCTGTTTGACACCAGAAGAAGCGTTCGGCGAGCGCGCCGTTGATGTTGTAGGAAAAGCTCCCGTCTCAGAAATAGTAACTTTACATGTTCGAAAAGTGATACTCCGACATTTTTATGCTGCAGCTCTCTCTAAGGCATCTGTTCCATATAAATGAACAAGAGAACAGAAAGCCTGTTGACCACCAGGTGGTGTAGTGAGGTACAATACATTTGCAAGTTCATGATAACACAATTTGTTGTGTTGCACTTCCACACCTGAGTGAACTGTTCTGTAGCTGAATATCTGTGCTGAATTTGGTTATCCATCTCCTACTTCATACACAGTGGTGGATAAAGTACACAAACCATGTACTGGAGTTAAAGTAGAGCCCCCCAGGTAAAACATTCCTCCAGTAAAAGTTCCTCCTTTTAGACCTCCACTGGAGTACTAAAGTATTTACCTTCAAATGTACTGAAGTATGGAGAGTAACAGTAGCGTGATTTATTATGGCTCTAATATCATTTGTGGAATGTTACGTGCCTGGGCTCAGCCGAAGTGGACACATATTTTAGCATTTACGAGCGTATTGCTATATCCTTACGGTGGCCTAAAGACTACTGGACACTGCTACTTCAATGCAAGCTTGTGGGAAAAGCCCAGGAGGTATGTTCTTCTTTGTCTTTGACTGACAGTATGAACTATGACGTCGTAAAAGCAGCTATTCTGTGTGCTTATGAACTTGTGCCTGAAGCTTATCGACAGAGGTTTAGAGGTTTTAAGAAAACACCAGTTCAGTCTTATGTTGAGTTTGCTAGAGAAAAATGTGTTTTGTTTGATAAATGGGTTGCGTCTAGCAAAGTGACAGATCAAGAATCTTTTAGGGAACTTATGCTACTTGAGGATTT
>CM067474.1:21460335-21497242 GCA_034552555.1 Semaprochilodus insignis | reverse complement strand
GAAAAAACACTGAAGGAGAACAATTTCTATTAGGTAGAACCAAGCTCTGTCCAACAGGTCAAAACAAGCTCAAAACAAAGTGCCCACTCTACCCTGATTGGTGGGATCGCTTCACACTTCGTTCGTTTGGGCATGTTATGTTTTGATGCACAAATAAGCTAAAAGCAAGGACAGATCTGGCCATAACATAGTGGAGTAAAAAGTCAGATATTAGACTTTGAATTGTAGTGAAGTTTAAATACTATGTTTATTGGTACTACTACTAAACTTCCACCAAATAACTACTTAAGTAGAAACCCCATGCAGTTGTCCAAGTTTCTATCTAAACAACCAAGGAAGCAGAATGTCAAAGAAAATACTGGATAAAAACAGGAGTTTCCAAAACTGGAGTTTT
Source organism: Semaprochilodus insignis (assembly GCA_034552555.1). Taxonomy (NCBI): domain Eukaryota; kingdom Metazoa; phylum Chordata; class Actinopteri; order Characiformes; family Prochilodontidae; genus Semaprochilodus; species Semaprochilodus insignis. The sequence continues at coordinate 21,496,848 of CM067474.1, read as the reverse complement.
TGACTAAAATCATGAGAAAATGGGACAACCGGGCTCTTAAATAGACCACCAAAACTGTGCCCATCAGAAAAATGGCAGATTTCATCTTCAGGAGAAATCAAGCTCCACTTTTGTTTCAGATCTGAAAACATCCACAGGTGTTTCTGCCCTTCCTTCCACTGTGAGAAGACAACTCAACACTATGGGTATGAAAGGATGTGCAGCCCTCACCGAGAAAAGACTGCAGGCCCCTTTATCAGTAAATGTGTTTGGAATGTCTTGGCTTGTAAGAAGAAGAAAATGCAACCAGCTCCTAAGACTGAACTCTGGAGGTGTGGAAAAGTATATGTGTGAAGAACTGAAAGCTAGTCTCCTGAAAAGAACTGGAACTGCAATGAAGGCAAAACATGGACATAGTAAATTCTACCACTATATATTACATTTACAGTTAGTGAACCATTAGTCAGGTACTGATGTTGGAAGATTATTTCTGGATCAATACAACTCATTCCAAAGGTACTAGATGGAGCTCCATCACTCCAGAGAACACAGTTTCACTGCTCATCAGCCCAATGCTGGGGGTTTCATGAACCTCTAACCAACATTTGGCATTGGGCATGACTGCCTATGTGCGGTTTTACTCATTATAAGCATAGATACTTTTGAACACACAGGCCATTTTTTCACTGTACTCTGGCACCAGAGAACTGGAACTGTGCTTTTTCTTTTGGCCATCAAACCAGTACCAGCATTCACAGTTTTATGGTTTTTAGTATCTGTTCAGTATTGATACCCAACAAGACCGCATGGTATTTAACAGTGTTCTCTTTAGTCTTAATAGTTGCAGCTGATGCCAATGAGATTTTAGCGAATTCTCAGTCTTCCAATTGAAGATAAAGACATTCAGAACTATTACACAACCAATAATGGCACTGAAATTTTAATTAAGATGGTATGTAAATGTGTCGATTGCTTTTTCAATAAATTGCTAAGCCAGTTAGGAAGCTAACCCCAACATTATTTGCATTGATGCATGCCTCCACAGAACACAGTATCACTTGTGATGGAGAATACAATACAGAACTGCACGAGTGCAGAACAGTGGACCACATTGTTTCATACCAGCTGATGAGTTAGCTAATTAGCCAAATTAGATGCTTTAGTGTGCCATAAAATGGCCAAAACGATCATCAATGAAATCATTAATAGCAGTTATTATAATGGTTCCAGCCGTCTCTCAAGGAACTGTTGAGTAATTTTCACTGGTTCCCATTTGGGTCAGTTGAAAAATAATGCTCATACTGTTGCTGCATGCAAAGATACACAAACAACAACAGCTGTGCAGAACTGTGCAGTGTGTTCAGCCTGCTGAATACCTGATACCTGATACCATCTTATGCATTCTCGGATAGTATGTTTCATGCTGTGCTGTGCTGCATAGTCTTTGTATTGCTTGTATTACTGGGCTTCAAGCCTGATTTTGCACTTTTGTGTATTAGTTGTGTACTTGTGTACTTATTTAAGGATGTGATGACGAAGTTCTTTCAGGTCTTTCCTTTACACATGGTAAACCCGAATAAGTAAAGTCCTACCACAAAAGTGTTAGTTTCCCTGAGCTTTTTTTTTTATCAACGCGCTCATGAAAACTTGGTGTTTAATTAATGCAGGTGCACGATGAAGAGCAAAGCCTCGTCTCCCACTGCATCAGAAGAACGCAGAGAGGCCTCGGAGCCCCTTTCATCCCGGCCGGCCCCATCGCATGCCCATTCTTAATACATGAGCCCATCGCTGGTCATTGTGGGGGGAGTCCAGCATCAACCAACAAAGTGATCAATAAAACATGTGGGGCCGGGCGTTCAAAGGCAGGGTAAACGCAGCTGACATGGAGGAGAGGCCAGCAGACGTGCATGTTTTGTCAGATGGGCTGAGAGGTAATGAGACACACACAACACAGGCCACAGGCAGAGGAGCAGCACTTCAGCTAACTACTACTACCTATCACACTGAGAGCGGGTGAGAGAGGCAAAGAGCGGCAGGGGTAGAGGAAGAGAGAGAGAGAGGGAGAGAGATAGACAAGTTAGACAAGAAAGAGACAACTACACTGTCAAGGAAACACCAGAGTGAGAGGGAGGTAAAGAGAAGGACCAGGTCAGGCTAGAGAGACAGTGAAAAAGAGATAGGAGTAGAGAGTAAATAGTAAGAAAGACATTAGAGGTAGAGTGACAGAATAAGTCAATGTCAATATGCCAAAAAATGCCTTTACATTGCATGAAAATTTCATGATGAATAGACTAATAGAAATGTTACAAAATTGCTTGGAATAAATCTTTATAAGATATATTATACGTATATGGTTTTTTATATATGCAGTTGTAAATGTTTAGGCACCTGTGGTTAAATGCCATGGTTTGCTGATGTTCTAAAGCCGCTTTTCCTCTGCATGGTACCGGCTCAACTTGGCTTGACTCTGCTTGCCTTTATTGGTTTTCCACTGGGCAAACCTGATATCTGATATTATGTTGGTATCACCTCGGTCGAGTTTCCAAGCGAGTCGATACCGAAAGGCAACATAAAACACTGCAGAACACTGATTGGTCAGAGTGAATGGTCAACATTAGCCTAAACACATATGCTAACACTAGCTCCCAGATTAACATGCCCTCTTACATCACCTTTGAGTAACCAGAACTGGCCTGTCGCCTGAACTCTGATGTGTTTATCCAGGAGTCTTTGTCTTGGTGCCGTCAGCCTCCTCCGAACTAAATATGCCTCCTTCGTGCCGTGCAGCATTGCTATGATGTCCGTCTACATTGAGCTACTACTGTATATCTGTGTTGGAAAACAGTTGGTACCAAAAGTGAGTAGAGCCAAGTTGAGTCAAGCCAAACCATACAATTCAAAGGAAAGCAGCCTAAGTGAAAATTAGTTAATCGGTTAGTACATCCTCTACAAAGAACAGACTTCTGCACAGTTTCATGCACTACTATTGCATATTTGGTGAACTGTAAAAAAATCATTAAATACATCATTACATCAATAAAACTGAAGTTGGTTACACTTTACATTAAGTGTGGACTAACTAACATGAAGTAATGCATTACCAATGGTTAACTAATCTTAAGTAAACATATGACAACTATAATAACAGTTGTTACATGTTTACTTAACCATTGTTAACCATTGTAAAGTATTACTACCTAATGTATTACTAACCCTGAAGTTGCAAAGGATATGGCACATGTTATATTTTATGTTGTGTTCAGCATGTTAAAATGTGCAATAAAGTTTACACCATATTACATCATATTACTAGAAGATAGAAAACTGAAACTGTAAAAAAGAGTTTACCAGTATGAGCCATTTAGACTGTTCCAGCCCAACTACAAGAGACAGGCAGTAACCAAAGAGAACACGTGGAAGAACATGCGAGGCCCTAGTCTGAAACTTTCAGAATAATAATAATAAGAAAAACAAATCTAACTTCCACTCTGAACACTGAAGCGACTGATCTTTGGGGAACAAAAAAAACCCCCAATCTTTAAACCACACATATCCAGTATCGTTTCGGTGAAGCAGGGGATGCATTTTTCATAGGCCCGTGCGAGAGTTATCTGTTTGTTATGGTTATTCGTGAGGAGTCTCTCTCAGGTGAAAAACAGCTTTAATTGGGTCCAGAGGATAACTCACACCAGCGCCTTTGCAACACGTAATTGGAATTAAGTTGAGACATCCTGCGCTCCAAACAATCACGGCGACGAAAGCGGTCGGAGGTGTAATATTGTCCTCACAGCGCGGACCAAATTAACAAAGATGCACCAACATTAGCGCTGGGGTAAGTGGTATCGCACTAATAGAATCAAAGGCACGGAATCAAAGTTTTAATATAAGGTGGTGGGGGGCGGGGGCTGTGGGGGGCATGGCGTTGTCAGCCGGCGTCAGTGGAGGAGGTTAATTGGGATGCGGCGCGGATTCCTCTGTTGAGCAAACACGCTCTTTGAAGGTGACTATGGAGAAGTGCGTTGCCTGGTGATTGCCCTGGCTCATCATTTATCATAATTACGCCGAGCAGAAATTAGAGCTGGCCCTGTTCAAACCTCCATCATGTCTGCTTTCCCTCGGACACGCGCACCTCATCATCAGCGGACGGATCGACTGTCAATCATCTTCGCCACCGCTGTCCTCAATCTATAATCTCCAACTCCCCTGGTGGGAGAAAGAGCAAGAGAGAGAGAGATAGAGAGAGAGAGAGAATAAAGAGTTACTACTCTTCCACACATAGTTCACATTTCCCGGTGTATGAGCTCTAGTAAATATATAAATAAATAAATAAATAAATAAATAACCAGAAACTAGTGTTCTCATACATTTTAGATGACAAGCCTATTGATTGCAGCAGTTTGAAGCTAAACAAGTATATCCATGGCCCCGAGTAGAGCACATGGAGGGTGATAATTATTTATTACTTGTTTGGAAAGGCTAGAATATACGGCAGCTCCGTCTTTATCAAGACTGGGCTCAGTTGAATCCCCTCAACTCAAAAGCTCTTTATGGAACCAGAAGTCGCTCTTTTATAGCATTGCTCCAAAAGAGTGCGGAGTAGATGCCATGATCCATGATATGGTTTTTGCCTTTACATCCCATTTATTTTCCCATCCCATCAGTGCGATCCTAGCCAATGCGAGCTTCTGACGGAGTTTGCCGTTAGTGTTCTCTCCCATGTTTGAAAAGATATAGTGTCTTGGAGAAAGCACATGCGAGGCCTCACCCTCCAAGCTTGGTAGCATTGTGTGTTGGTGGGAGGCATATTTGATGGGTGGGAAGTGGCCAAGGCTCATGCTGTGTTCATATGTTTGCGTTGGAAAAAACATCATTCTGTGATTCTTTGATGGCATCGCTCCCAAAGACTGCAGAGTAGATGCCATGATCCAGATATGGTTTTTGCCTTTATGTCCCATTTATTATGGCAACAACAACAACAAAAATGCAGCCTGTAGAAAAGTTCTCTTACTTTGAGATGAGTTCATCTCATGCTGGCTTCTTCTCCGCAGTCCGTGTTTTGACTGAGCTACACTCTTAAAAATAAACGTTTTTTTTTGCTTGGCCATATGGTTCTGGGGAAAAAAAACTCTGAACAGGTATGCAACCATTACATAATGTGGAAGTTGTTTAAAATTCTTTATGCTCTCATGTCGCATTAAGAGAAATGGTTCTTTAAAAAATGATACGTTGGAATGAAACATTCTTCAGGGCGTCTATCTTCTTTACATGAATTAGAAATATTGCTTTTTCCTTCCATACCATCATGTATTTCTGAGAGACGTGCCGTATTACGCATGGTCTTTTAACTAAAAGCACTTCGCTTGATGATAGGTAGGAACGGTGGGACGGGAATATTGGTGGGTATTATTTTACTTGTCCATCGGTTTACAGTGATGTAATTAAACTCAAAAGACATTTTAGAAGTGGCAAAAGGCATTACATTATGCTCACAGATTACTGGACAATCTTCCAAATGGTATAATATAATGAATCACAGTTAATATGACCAGGAACATGAACTAAGAAGGCAAAAAGGTCAGTTCTTTATTTCTTTATGAGCCTTGCTCAGGGGCCCCATTGCGTTTCCAATGGTGGGAATTGAGAGAATTGTTCAAAATCAAGGTTTGTAAATGTGTAATCATTTTCATGTGCTTGTTTTCTCAGCATAGGGCAGGAAGCATGTCACCATCTCCCTTACCTTCCCCTTACCTTTCCTCACCCCTGTTGTAATTGGCAAAAAAAAATCATAGAACAGCATAAAATGTTTCTACTCTGCAGAGCTTTAAACTCCCGTTATAAGACCTTCTAACAATGTAGCTTATTTACATTCATGTCAACAGAGAGTGGAGACTAGCTTTACTCAGCCAATGACCTATTCAGTATGACGTCGGGCCGCCATGTTTGCTAATGGAATCTGCATGGAGTTGTAGATGTTCCTAATGGTGTCCTGTGATAATCCATCCCATGCAGCTTGAATATTTTCACACAGTTCCTGCAGATTTTGCGGAAAGGGTGGCGGTGGAGTGACACCAGGCCCTGGATTTGTGACAACAATGCATCTATCTTGGCGCTGACCACACACGGTGCCTCCACACACAGATTTGTTGGTTGTCTCCACCAAGACAAAAGTGGGACTCGTCACTGAAGATGACCCGCTGCCATTCTTAGTCACTCCATCACTGTCTGGCACGACACCATCGCAGTCTTTGGTGATGCTGACACGGTGTTAAGGGGAGGCATCGTAACGGTCTGTGTGCAAGTAGTCCTACGTCGTGCAGCCGTCTGCCAATGGTGCTGGCACTAACAGGATGACTCATGGAGGGCATCACTACTTGCTGAATGTCCGCAATCATGGCTGTTGGGTCATTCAGGTACAGTGATAAGGTCCATCCTTGCTTACGTCACATGTGCATGACACTTGAATCATTTGCATGTCTCACAATGTCAAACCTTCACACCAACATTTGTGTATCCATTTTTTGACGATGAGTGTAGATAACTCACATTATGAAACTATATCTTCGGTTTTCTTTGATTGTTTAATGGAGTGCATCCTTTTACTTTGGCCTCGTTCTCTATGAGCAGGTAGGATGGCGCTCCTTCTTGTATCACTCAGTGTGATCCATGCTAACAAGGGCTTCTGTTACAATTGTCTGTTAGTATTCTCTCCCATGTTTGAAAAGATGCAGTGTCTTGAAGAAAGCATATGCGAGGCCTCACCCTCCCAGCCTGGTAGCATTGTGTGTTGGTGGGAGACTTATCTGATGGGTGGGAAGCGGCCAAGACTCATGCTGCGTTCACATGTTTGCGTTGGAAAAAACACCATTCTGCACCTCACAGTAGCACGCGACTGATGGCGGCATGAAGTCACGCATACTGTGGCATGGTGACAGCATTGAGAGCAAAAATGGATGAGAGATTTAGCAGTGTAGATTGTTTGCCATCTTCTGTCTACAGGAAATGTGAATGCAGCATCAATACAGGGGAAAAACCAACTAACAGACTAGACCGAGCTAATTCAGCTTCTTAAGGTGGAGGCAGATACAGATATACTTGCTGACAGAGTGTTACGAATATACAGCTCAAATGTCTCTCTGACCTGCTGGATGACAGTATCATGACTATCAGCACTATATCATTTAGCTCTTTGCTGAGTGGCAGCAGCAGTCTCTTTCTCGGCGGCGCTGTGTGATATATGACCCGGTCCAAGCGGCTGTGTCAAAGACAGACAGCATCTAAATCTCATACAAGAGGAGGCAGATACAGAGGCCTTCAGTGAATAGAGTAAACCTATTCTGTCTGATAAGGTCCCATGAACCACAGGAAAAGAGACTAATGTGACAGTTTACGCTTTTCACATTTAACCAGTGACAAATCCAGTGTGTTCATACATACAAACAAGCAGACAGCGACCGACAGACAGCTTTTTCTTGCGTTTCCTGTGCTCGGAGACGCATAATTCATGTTTAATATTGGAGCCGGAGAAAGCCAAATATGTGACACATCACATTCCAATTTGTTGCCCAATGAAAAATTGAAGAGTTATGAAATACTAATCAAGCCTCTTGTTTACACGGTCCTGATCTTTGACTTGTGCGTGCATGTGTCTGTATATGTGTATGGATGTGTGTGTGTGTGTGTGTGTGCGTGTGTGTGTGTGTGTGTGTGTGTGTGCATTGCTCTCACTGATCCTTATGTTTGACACTGAAGCCCCTCCTGTCCCGGCCTGTGCTTGTGGTACTGTGTTCAAACACTGCTGCCAGACCCAGACATTAGCCATTACATGCAGCTTTGCAGACTGAGACCCCACATATTTACCAGAATATGTAAGTGCAAAGTGTTTCTCCTCCACCCATACCCACACACACACCCACACTTGTTTTATGCAATGTCACAACATATGAAATATATGTCATGATTGTAACAATTCTGCATGTACACAGTACTGTGCAAAAGCCACCTTTCATCTAATTTACAGTCAGAATGTCCATTAAATATGAGTTTTCAGGAGAGTGGAGCTTGAATTTCTTCTTACTCTCAAAAATGAAAGATGAAAACTCCAATTCCATCATTTGTATATTTTTATTAAATCTTATTTCTTTTGAAATATCACCTAAAAATGAATAAGCTGTATTTTATGGCCATTCTCAGGGGTGGTTTCTTTTGCACTGCACCATATATACGTAAGGACCTAGATGTAACAATATGTCTCATATGTATTATTATTATTATTATTATTATTATTATTGTTGCTGTTGTTGTTGTTGTTTCTGATATTGTATGCTAGCTCTGTTTTTCTGGTTTTCCATAAAAAATCTTAAAAATACTTACAAACACACGCACACACACACACACACACACGCACACACACACACACACACACACACACACACACACATCCTGCAGAGGTCAGTATAGTAACACTGCATATCAAACAGTTTTTTGTTAACAACAGTGTTGCAGACAATCATGACACCTATCCAAAATGAAGAACTTGAACTAACACTGCAGAACCTCAAGCAACACTCTACAGAACCTCAGCCAACATTCTGCTAAGAAATTCATATGGTACATGATCAGCAAAATACTGATATAGCACATCAGGCCTTGCTACGATCGTGGCAATATCAGTTTTATAGCAGTTATGCAATAATATATGTCTTCAGATTAACAAGTAAATAATAAACAACTAAATAATAAAGCTAGATCAGTGCTGCTGCCTAAAGTGTGGCCTGCAGGCTAAAGTTAGTCTGTAAAGATGTTTGATTTGGTTAGTCAGAAAGGTACCCTAAGCCCTCCCCGTCACCCCCTCCCCACACATATTTTAAAGTATTTTAGTAACACAATATAAAACACGTTTTTAAAAACATTTGATTTAAAGCCTACCGACTGTCTTCATTCTGATACTGTGTAGTCTCTCAAAACAGTAGCCAAAGCAGTCAAACTTTGGGCTCCCCAATGAAAAACGCCAGCCACCATTTGCACTGTGTGACAAAATGATCTGAAATGTAATGGTTTACATTAAGATACAATTCCTTCTCCGATTGAGAGACCACTTCAGACAAGGTTTATTATGATACACTGCATCATAACCCAACATTTGTCTCAAACTGAAATATGCACGGCCTTTAATGGGGTGGGGGGGCACATACTCTCCCATTCCATCATACAGGCACAGTGTAAAAAGCTGATATTATCTGCACTAGCTGAAGGGAACCGTGCAGTTTCTTTTGTTAATTAATTCCATACCTGTCTCCGCTCTCAACTCTCGGAATTCTTAACACGTTTATACGTACACCACCCAGCGGAGGGGTTCGAAAAGGAAGGGGGTGAGTATGAGCTATGAAAGTCAGTGCATTTCTCTCCCTCTCTCTCTCTCTTTCTCTTTATCTTCCTCTCACTGTCTCTTTCTCTCTCTTGGTCTGTCTGGTTCTCTCTCTCACTCTCTGTCTGTCTGTCTCGCTCGCTCTGATTTTAATTGCGAGGTGTAAAGTGAAATGGCTGCACTCTACGTTAGTGCTAAAGAAGCAAGAGTGTCACTGAGAGTCGGTGTGTGTGTGTGCGCATGTTCGGGGGGTGGGTGACAGACACAGGAGTGAGTCCCCAAGGTGCTCTCCAAGGAGCAATAGATAAAGATTCTCTTGGGAAATTTTTCTCATTAGTCCTCAGACACAGTTCGGTAATTCAGCGGTGTCAGGTTACCATTTGTCATGAGACACACACACAAAAAAAGTGCTTTCTCTATGCTTTGCTTCTTTTATTTGGTTATGTCACCTCAGTGGAAAAAAAATTATAAGCCTGGCTTGCAATCAAACAAAGGCCTCATGCACAGTTTACACTGAGCGTGCTTAATGAAGGATGGCAAACTCGGTGTGCGATGCTTATCAGCCCGCGCGTGTGATAAGACTGTCTGTAATGATTAAATATGATCATTTCCATGATTTTCTATATATTAGGCCACAGAAGGTTCTTCTTTTTCTCATTGGTCATTGTAGACTCCCCTGTCTTCCATTATTACCCCAAACCTGTATAATTACAAAGACAACTACATGAATTTATGTTTTTAAATAAGCATTTTAAAGGGGCAAATTACTATTTTTTATTTGTAATAAGTAAGTCAACACTGCTAAACTTACAATTCACTGCTCAAGTCATATGATCCATACACAAAACTTTTTAAATATCCACCTATTCAGCAGTTTAGCTCTGTCCAACTTAGACATCTGCTTTTATCTCATTGAGTCTTCAGGTCAGAAAATTAGCAGTAAAATATTGAAAAATAAATATTTGAATTTAAATATTTTGTAATATTACTAAGACATTACTTGAAATATTTTAGTTTTCAGTCCTGCTCTACAAATAGTGTACTAGCTAGCATTTGCACTGTGGTCTGGCAACTGACCTAGTTACACTGGCCTGGTTGTCTATCATGACCCCCAACCATGACATGGCAGGGGACCAAATCTTAAGATCTGTGGGGTTTTTTTTATTTGTTGTTAGTACAGCCAAGCACACAGCGACACAGCATAGTGTTATTAATTTATACCAATTAGTTCAAAAAGTACATATTTGAAAACACGTTTCAACTTACTCTGTTTGGCCATTGTCATCTATACAGGAAGCGAAATTGTTTTCCCCCATAAATGAGCTTGTTGATCAGAGCCTACTCTGAAAGACGTATTGCCGATTTGATCTATAGTCATTTCCAGGCCCAAATGTTCCTCCGACATCTTTGTATTTCAGTTGTTAGGACTTTTTGTGTGATGCCCAGCTAAGGTGAAGAGGTGAAGCTAGTTGTAGCTATCTATCCTCACCCTAGCTATCTACCTATCTTTGTCAGTCTTTGTCTGACCAACAAGCCTGACAACTGAAACTCATAGATGTGGGCTCATAGCAAGAAACACCCTATAAAGTCTATAGCCTATTTTAATGGTCTCCACAAAGGACCAGTTTGGTTTCTGCCAGTGGTGCTAACATTAGCAAGCTAGCTAGCTAACATCAGAGCCCAAAAGCACACCTGTATCGATTTACTTTTCTTTTCTCTTCCCTCAGAAAGCAGTAGAATCACAATTGAGTATTTTTTAGACCATTCAAACAACAAGAGATTAAGCCAGAGGAGTAGTCTGGAAGATCTTGAAGGTCATGTGTTAAGAAGTGGATAAGCCTGGTCTGCAACAAACTGTTCATTTTGGTGCTGTCCATGGTGCCTCCACACACTGATTTGTTGGTTGTCTCCACCAAGACAAAAGTGGGCCTCGTCACTGAAGATAACCCACTACCATTCTGAGCCACTCCATGACACGACACCATCGCAGTCTTGACGTAGTGTTAAGGGGAATCGCCCTAACGGTCTGCGGTGGATGTTGGGTCAGTCAGGCACAGCGATAAGGCCTATTCTATTCTTGCTTACGTCACATTCACGGCCAAGCATGAAACTTGAATCATTCACATGTCTCACAATGTCAAACCTACCCACCAAGTGCCATTCCTGTCGGTTAGTTCCTTCAGGGTGCAATTATTTTTTTGATAATGAGTATACAACACTCTTCAAGGCATAGCAACACAAAAGCCTCAGTCTAAGGGTTAAAAAGAGACCAAGACCATGTAAAAATGACACAAACTCACACAAACCTCATAAACAGACCTCAGGGGGAGCGAGTCTAGGAAAAATTTAAGGCTCTTTAATGCTTTGCTCGTTTTATTTCCCTGCCAAGTGCTAAGGCAAGGTGAGCAAGGCTGGAAATACACACTGTAAATCCTAAACAACAAAGCTAACCTGTGTTGGTGCAGTTATCTTCTAAAACAGTATGTGCTACCGGAACAAAAGCCCTGCTCTGTGTTTCAAAAGTGGCCTGACTTTTGGACGTTTTTATTGCACTGTCCGCCGCATTAATTCTCCTGCAACAAAAGGAGCCTCTGCTAATGTGTCACTATGCGGACAAAGCTGTACCAAGATAAATGAATTCCTGAGGATGCTTGTTTGAAAGGAAAGATTCATACTTTCCAAAGGACGTGACAACAGATATAACAAAAATAGTGTAGTGCTCCCTTTAGTTCTGGCCAGAGAAAGAGAGAAGCAAAAGACTGCCCAACTGTTTATGAATTCTGCATCACAATCAATACCGACACTGTTCCTCAGCTTGGATAATAATGAGTCATAAAAAAATCACAACATTCATTTCCAGAATGATAAAAACAGAAGGAAAAGTCTTCATCATTTGGCAGGAAACTCCTATTCACTGGACTTACAGTGGCTATATTGTTATACAGGGTTATAACAATATACAGCTGTGTTAGCTGTGAGGGTTATACAGCTGTGTAACCCTCAAATACATCCATCTTATCGGTGGCAATGACTTTTTCCCCCCTTGTGCTGTGTTAAGTATGGTTTTGCATAAACAAAAGTGTCATTTATATTGTATTTCATTATGTTTTTGTACATGTATATTTACCATTTTACCATTTTTACCATTACCATTTTTCCATTTTTTTGACACTGAAACTAAAGGAGAAATAAGCTCACAAGGCTCTGGCAGTTATTTTGTTAGCTTATTTGTTTTAACACTATTATGTCTACCTAAAAGATGTTTGTATGCACTGTAAAATGCTTTGATGTTTACAGTCAATTAGTTGATCTTAATCATAATGTTGTAATTAGTAAATACAACTGACATAAGTGCATGTATCTGATGTAATTGATGTTTAGTTCATGAAGTAGATGATAAAAAGTACTACACTCTTTTAAAATGACTATGCATGAATGTTCAAGCATTTGCTATTAGAAAGTAGCTATACAGTATATATACAGTATTTGTGTGTTGCTACATAATGTAGCAAAAAACGAGGGCCCTCGGAAAGCTATGACTGAATCTTAGATATATACGGAGGGAATCAGAAATACAGTGTTACATAGTGAATCACTGGTGAATTTAACATTTGAGTAAAAACGCCAATTTATGGCAATTGTTTTTGATAGCAATAACTGGGGACTTCTTATTTACATTACTTGATTTATTGATTTATATACAAGTTATGTTTCTCACCAAGAGAAATTCCTAACACATCTATTTGGTGAATTAAAGACTCTGATTCTGATTTGGCCAGGTTTGGGCCTACTATGACTGGAGGTAAGTTGCCTTTAAATTGTGCAAAGGCCTTATGGTAAACAATGACCTGTACCATACGCTTGCTATGTTCAGCGCCCTCTCCTTTATGACAGTGGGCACAGAAATAAAAGCCCCATGTGTCATCTCACCCAGGCTCTTACGGGCCACGGGGTGGGCACGGGTCCGCTCCCAGGTGGTCATTTAACTCCTCTTAACACAACGGCCAATGCAGATTGCAGCCCTGTTGCATAAAGAAGGTTACACACACAGTGCTGGAAGGTCTCCAGGCCTCATTGCATATTTAAAAAATGCTGAGTCCCGGCCGGGACCCGGCGGGCCAGCCGGATCATCCTTCATCTGACCTTGGAGAAGGATGGGAGCCCCCCCTCCTGCTGCGTTGACGCGAGTCTTTTCTCCCACATTATACCCTGCCCTTTATTATTGATATCGCGAGGCGGAGGAAAGTGCGAGGCCAGCTGCTCTTATTACACTAAAATGTCTAGAGATGCATGCAGACGGAGAGCTACGAGACCGGGCGGGAAAATAAGCTGGCCCGAAACGAACACTTGTGTTATTGAGAAGAGAAAGAAGGGCCCCTGTGTTGTGCGGTACCTCAAGGCCACATAGCACCAAGCTAGAATAACACTGGCAGTTAAAGCTATCCATTGTTGATTTTATTGCCCGAGTTTAGCATACCCATGTCAATATTTGGACTGGGTTGAGTCTCGGACCTCCCATTGCAAACGGATGTGACCTTCCATTTTCTGCTGCCGTGCACTTCAGAAGCGGCAGAGGAACAGATAATGGTCAAACCAGATCCCACGCATAAGTCGCAAAGGTAGAGCGCCCGTGGTGGACAGGGTTATAACAACCTGCTTCAAAGCTAGTGCCAGGAACAAGGCGTTCAATTTCGACATGTAGCCCACCCGGAAAAAGCGTACTTGGGTTTAAATCAATGAATGGACCTATTTGCACTCACAATAGGCAAAGAAGTTAAAACTAAAGTTAGAATTCTGACCAGCTTCGAGCCTGAAGCGCTGGAGATGTCATAAATGTATCATATTAACAAGAGACTAGCAAAAACACTTCAGGGCAGACAACTTGGAATACTGATTATCTCAACTATATTCACCACGTATCACGCTATTAGCAGCACCAGCTTTTTGAAAATGAGCAATAATTATGTACAGTGGACTCTGATAAAATATTCCTCAAGTCAAGCTACAGTAATGAACACACTATAATGCACTGCCCCCTTTTTTCCATAAACTGCTTCTTAGAACCTTCCTCCTAGTGCAGGGTCCAACATCACCAATTAAGAGAGTTAAATGAAGTTTCTCTGGATAATGCACTGGCCATAAATGCCCTTTATAGTGCATGGAAATAAAAGCCTCCATTATAGTGGGCAGAGGAACATTTCTTTATAGAGGAAAATGAAGGCTCTGCGTGTGCCACAGTAAATGGGGTAGGGGTGCCGAGGATAGTCTAGCTAACTGACCGTCCTTGTAGCAGAGCTGGGTACTGATCGTGACGGTGGGTATTTCTTCAGAGGGGGAAAGGAAAAGGTTGAGGTCGGTGCATCTTATTTCACGCAAGATGAGGTTTTCAGGTGGTTTGGGGGAAAAAAAGAAAGCGGGGGGTAGGCACACTGATTGGTGCCTAATTAGGGATTTTGGACCCCTGGGACGTCCGTAGTGCCCTCTTCACACTGGCACTACGTACAGTATAACACACCCATACATTTGCAATCACAGGCTGACATAAACAACACGTTCACAAGCATGTTCTTGTACAGCTCTGTTGAACTAAGAGCCTAATATAAATGAACCTGTTAGAGTTGCACAGTATATCTATCGCGATATCGCCATTACTATGCTGATATCTCAGGAAGTGGCACATGTGTGAATATCCAACGTATATAATTCATATACGGATAAAGTCGCTATCATATTAAAAAATAACTCTATTTTAATTGGTTATATTTTGTGGTTAGTCCTTTACGTTGCATGAACGCATAATAACAGAATAACAAGTGTTATTGACAAGGGCAGGTATATATATACACAACAAGTAAATGGAAGACAGGTGAGGTTAATCAGAACCAAGGCAGGGAAGCTGTTCCTGATTGGTGGAGATAGCACTCGTGGTGTTGTAGTCAAGGAGCGGGGAATCGTGGGGTGTGTAGTCCCCGGACTCGGCGGAGGCAGAGGAAGAGTCACGACGCATGACATAACCACATACAACTTTAGCCCTTTGACAGCAGGATTAGCTTTACCAGAGGAGCTCTGGTAATGTAATAAGTGCACCATTTGACTGGCCGAATGGGATCGTACGGGATCAAGGATCTCTTTAATCTTCCCCAGTTACCCCAAATAGTCTAGAACAAAACATCATTGAACAAGCATCTACATCAGCATTACGCAACAGGACCGCAATTCACAAAAACAATAACACAAAGTGCTGCTAAAGTGGCTTGTAAAGTGGATTCATTCAAAGGTGCTTTCAACATATACATTCCCCTTGTATTTCAGCCATCACCAAAAATGCTGTGGACGTATGGTCATGAACT
Organism: Semaprochilodus insignis; assembly: GCA_034552555.1. Taxonomy (NCBI): domain Eukaryota; kingdom Metazoa; phylum Chordata; class Actinopteri; order Characiformes; family Prochilodontidae; genus Semaprochilodus; species Semaprochilodus insignis. The sequence goes on along the minus strand of CM067474.1, from coordinate 21,481,155 downwards.
TGAGGATTAATGGTCAAATCAAGCTCTGTTTTAGCTGATAGCCTTGTCTTCAGGTCACAAAAAGAAGATATGCGATGTATTTTATGACACTGAAGTCATATAATGACTTCAAATTTCCCCTTTCCACCTTAAAGGGTGCATCAGTTATTATCATGCCTCAGAGCTGCTGCACCATTTAAGGTAGAACAACAAACCTAGAATGAGAAGATGGCAAATAGGAAGCCAGCTTCAGCAGTGTTTGTTTTCTATTACCCAGTTTTGGTATTACATTTCTGAGATGTAGATTCGAGCAGGACTGCTATTACTGAGGAGCTCTGAGTGAATTATAGGCTGTAATTCACTCAGAAATTATTGTTCAGCAGACTTGTAAAAACTAAGAACATGGCTGATTCGTACTGGATTAAAACCATGCAGGTCATCGGTAATACTCAAATTACACCAGCTAATTCTAATCCCACTCAAAGAGGGCTTTTGAAGAGCAATAGACAATGAATTTATATATATATTTAGGACATAATAATATAAATAGAACCAACAAAACAAAACAAGTGCAGTAAACACATGCAATAAGTAGCACTAAGGTACTTGCCATCTTTCCAGCCATCTTTTTATTTACTTATTCTGTGACACACTGGCGGATTTCTCCACAGTAACAGTGCAGATTCAACACCCGACTCATGAAACTTTCACACCACATGGAAACAAGCAGAGATTTAAGTGGAAAAAATGGTGACTCAGCTTCTGTGCATGTGATAAGGTGCCAGCCTACCAGAACCTCACTTACATATACACACTCCTAATTAATGCAGCTTCCATGTTCTGCCATCAGCAAGACCTGTCCTGCTACCACCTTGAGGCACATTTGCTTGGTCTGCAACCATGACAATGGCGCTCTGATTGGTCAGCCTGATTTTTAATTCGAGCGAGATCTGATTAAAAACATGCATATTTTTATGTGTGTAAAAATCAGACCCAGTGTGAACAGGCCTTTATAAAGCTATCTTTTTGGAGATGTGAGTTTGGTAACACTTCCTATGAATCCTGTATTAACAGTGTGTCACGCCTCCGGGTGTCGCTGGTCCTTTCGCTCTTCCGGACTCCACTTCCCAGAGGGCTACGCTCGATGACGTCGCATCCACGTGCCCCCAATCGGCAGTTCCCTTTCGCTCCCGGTCACCTGAATTCTAATAGCCAATTAACGTTCTCTTAAATACCCCATGTTTCCGTGTGTTCTCTGCGAAGCTTTGTCGTCCCATTGGCAATTCTGAGCGTTATTTCTGGTTTTCTGACTTTCTGGCTTTTTGACTTCCTTTTGTCCCTCGTTTACCCTTTTGGATTTTCCTATCTACTACTTCTCTGGTTCTCGACCTCTGCATACTCTCTCCGACTTCCCCTTTCGCCTAACCCTTTCATCTTGGTTGCCCTCGCTGACTGCTCTTCCTGGTTTTGACCCCTACCTGTCCCTTACTACGTTCCTAAGCCCTACCTTTACTACTGATTTTGTTGTTTGGATTGTTCGCTATTGTTATTTAATAAAACTACTTTGGCTTTTAGCTCTGCAAGCGTTGCTCCGGAGTCTTTTTGTCCTGACACAGTGCTTTAAAAACGCATTTATAAGACATTAAATTGCATGCATAATACCTTACAAGGCCTGGGGTAAGCCTGTATAATAGCTTATAAACAACTATAATTTCATTTTTCCAGGAACAATAAATGATGATACATTTGGACTGATGGACTGATGGACAATATTTATTGATCTACACACACAGAAGTAGTGTCTCTCAGTATGGTGTCAGGCCACCATGTTTGCTAATGCAAGATGCTTACATCTCGGCATGGAGTTCCTGCAGATTTTGCCTTTAAGATCAGAGCTGGGGTGACTTTTGGACATGTGATGCGTGACAACAAACCGTTGGTCGTTGGTCGTCTCCATCATGGTAAAAGTGAGACTCATCACTGGAGATGACCCACTGGCATTCTGAGTCTCTCTGTGACAGTCTGACATGATACCATTGCAGTCTTTGGCGACGCTGCCATGGTGTTAAGGTCAGTCGTTGTAATGGTTTGTGTTGTGCAGCCGCCTGCCAATAGTGCTGGCACTAACAGGATGACTCATGGAGGGCATCACTGCTCTCTGCAATATGTGGCCGTTGGGCCAGTCAGGTACTGTGATAAAACCCATCTTGGCTTATGTCATAAGCATGAAACTCTTGCATGTCTCATGATGTCAAACCTACCCACCTGCTTGATTCCTTCTGAGTACAACTATTTGTGCAGCTGTTCTTTTGATAATGAGTGAATATATAAATTGCGTGAATTTGATTGAGTAATATTTTTTAACTGGTAGGTGAACAGTTATTATATGGAACCTGACTTTATGAAGTCATATACTCTTGCTTTATAAAGTGTTATGCATATAATCAGAACTATTAAGAAGCAATCATAATATGTACCACTATAATTGTAATATGATGTTTTATCCATATCATATTGTCCTCCAACATGTCTAATGACATGTGCTTGCATCAACACACCGCACTTATACAAACAGTGCACAACTGTCATATGCATGACACAAAAAACAAACGCTGCTGGCAGAGAAAAAGAGAAATGGAGAAGGAGGAGTGGGGGGGTGTGGAAAGGAAAGGTTAATGCAGATGTGTGAGTGCACATGACAGCGCTTAGACCCCAGCGAGAGCGAAGGAGCACCAAAACGAGGTGTCCAGGGACTTTCATCTTCATATTCACTGGCCCCTTTTGTTTCCCCCTCTGTGCTCAAACTTCAAATTTATTGCCCAGGCCCTTTTTTCTGAGGCAGGGATGACCTTGAGAGGACCTCGTAGTCATCCATTCCACTCAAACGCTACCTAATTAGCGACACCATGGTTTAGGGTTTGCTAAATCATGGGCTACAATAATCAAACCAAGCGCTGTCAGGGCCTGATACAAGCCACTAAGCAAAAAAAAAAAAAAGGATGAAGAAAAAAAGAGGCTTGTCTCAGTGTAATACTGCAGCAAAAATAATTACAGCCTCTCTGTGCACACACTTATGATCTAGATTGTGGAAAAAGACACTCTGAGGGAAGAAAAGAAACAAGGAAAGAGAGGGGGGATTTGAAAAAGGGAAAGAGTGAAGAAGACGGAGAGATGAGAGAGCAGCCGAGAGAATGAAAGAGAGAGAGGAAGAGGTATAAAGAGTGAGGGAGAAATGGAGAAAGAAAAAAGGAAAAGAAACGGAGCAAGAGCAAGAGCAAGGAAAGGGAGAGAGGCAAAGAGTGAAGAGAGAGAAAGAGGAAGAAGATGCTTAGAAAGAGACAGAGAAGAGAGTTAGAGAGAGAGCAAGAGATAGAGAGAAGAGGAGACAGATGGCGAGAAAGAAGCATAGAGAGACATAACGAGAAGGAGAGAAAGGAGGAGAACAGAGAGGCAAAGAGTTAAGAGAGAAAGTGGAAGAAATGTATAGAAAGAGAAAGACAGGGAGAAAAAGACAAATTTAGAGGCAGAGAGCAAGAGGCAGAGAGTGAGAGAGAGACATTAGGGTCTAATCAGCCTGTCTAAAACTGGTCCAGGTGAGCTGAGTGGAGGAGTATGACTTCCTGTCACTCTCTCTCTCTCTCTCTCTCTCTCAGTGACCTCTCAGAAACACGTTCATTGTCTCTATTGACAAGCAACATTGAGCGGAGCTTACACCAGCCATTTAAATCACTTACTCTCTTTCAGAGCCTCCCGAACAACAACCACCACGTCGTCTCTTTTATTACTCACTTTCCAAAGGAGAGGAGAAAAGAATTATAATATGCCAATTTAGCTAAATAATTACCGCATTTTACAGCTACGCCTACACAGCCTCTGCTGGCGAAAAAACCCAGATAGAAAAAAAGCTAATAATTCAATTTCTCGCTTCCTGTAATTGTCACCAAAGCACCTAAAGGTCATATCACTCACCCAGAAGAAAGGGAAAAGGCAGGCAGGGGCTTGAGTCGTGCTCACGGGGGTAATTTAGTGAAGTGAGTGTTAAGAGGAACGCTGCTGTAATGGACTGGCGGTGCGGCTGTGGCCCTTGCGCTGCATCTGGGAGGGGGATGCGCCTTCTACGGGTGGCCATCTTGGGCGGCCGACAGCAAACGATTGAACGATTGTCTCAAAATGGAGCTGCTGTTTGCTTGGCATGAACAGAGGTGAAGCCCCAGTCAGCAGGCGCTCTTCTCCCCCCTCTCTCCTTATTTAATGGCAGTTGTAAAAAGCAGGCGGGCTTGCTCGGTGGTGGTGGGCTGGGGTGTGGACTGGGCTTTGCGGTAATTGTCTAATACAGTGCTGGGTATTAAAGTCATCGAGTGCCAAAAGGGAACACGCCGGCGCTTGACCCTGAGCCACTTTGCAGTAATCTAGTATTCAATCCAGCGTGTAATGACTGCGAGGGGCTGTCAATCCTGCAGGCTTTCTCTCGCTCGCCTTCGCCCACCCTCGCTCTAAATGCCTGCGGATGGCGGGGTCTAACCAGAAGGGCTATAAGAAAGAGAAAAAGATGAATGAGTGGCAGGTGTAGCCGTATTTGCCCTGTGTCCAGCCGTAGCCACCATCCTCCGGCCTCTAATCTCCGCCAAGCACTACAGCCCCTCGGAGTTCTTATGCTTCTAGGCCCCTCTCGCAGCTTTGCGGAAAAAGAGACCGAGAAGAGAATCGAGTTCGGGGCAAAGTGCTTATGGCTGTTTAATACTAATGAGGGCAGAGCTGTTACTTTAGGGAGGAAAAGTTCACACACAGCTGTTTGGGACTTTTTGCTTCAGTTAGCTTAACCCCGCAGTCGCCTCTGACCACTCCGATCGATAGGGCTCATCCAGCCACTCAACCGTCCATAATGACTAGGAGACAGTCTTCCAGAGGTTTGCACTGGTGAGGCTTGGACAAGTGCTGGGCTTGCATCCTAAATCTGCCCGTTTCTCTGGAGCCTGAGCCCACACACAGTGTTATGCTTCAGAGAGCAGTGGACAGAATATTCAGTGGTCACATGGGGGGAAAGTGCACCAAAACTGGACAATCAGTTTACTTTATCAAGTGAAAGTTTGTACAATGGTATTTATGCTTCATTTCCACAAGTGCACAGTGATCACAGTTTCAAAATCAGACCATCTACACAAACAGGCAAAGTGTTTGAGCATTCCTAAATTGCAGATTAACTGATACTGGATTTAGGACTTCATTTACAGTACAAGTGGTTAATTGTAATGGGGTACAGGTACATTGTTACTGTACCTTTTTGGACACCCTTCAGTTTGATAGTCCCTGTGGCTTATCTACAGGTGCTCAAATTGTTTAGAAGCTATCTGGTTAAACTCAGTTGCCAAGAGCATTTGGGTTAAAGTTCAGAAGTAGGTTTAGGGTTGGTGGTGAAAGTCCCTGCTGTCCAAAGAAAAACAAATATCTCCAAAATGGCAAGAGAGGACAAAAACACAATTTAATTTCGAAGTGAGTCAATGGAACCAGACTTCTTTCCAAGCAATTTTGGGCCATTTCTGTTGATCGATTCATCATGAAATTCTCAGACATTGTAAACGGCAGCTGCTGTGTTCAAGTGATGCATAGAAGTAAAAATCAACAGAAAATGGAGATACATGTTTTTCATTGGACAGCAAGGTATAAAGTTCAAGTTTAAGCTTAGATGTAATGGAATTAATACAGAGCATTTGAAAGCTTTTCATTTGAAAGTTTGACATCTACAGCATCTACGGTGAACTGTGAAAATGAAGCGCTACCTGTTCACACACATTTCTCTTTTCAGAGACTTCTCATTTCAGTCCACTCTTCTAAAACAAACAAAAGAAAATTATGCACTTAAACCACTCATCTTTCCTTAAACCCCTTGCGCAGCTACTGATTGCTCAATCATGGCTTAGCAATTGTAACTAGGCTGGTTCCCCTTGACAAGCCTTTAGAATTTCTCTACATTTACAGCATTTAGCAGACGCTCTTATCCAGAAAACTGCTTAGTGTTCAGTATACATTAGAATCTGAACTCCTCTTGAGCTCAGACACTGCCAGAACAAGGGCCAGTGCTGATACCTATAAAGAAAAGTACAGCACAAGTGCAACACATAGCAATACCTAGCCAGTGGTCATATTTAGAAAGAAGACAAAGACTTAAGTGCAGCATCAGTGTAATACACTCACTCACTCACTCATCTTCTAAACTGCTTTATCCTTCTGGGTCATGGGGGTTGCTGGAGAGTGTCCCAGTGTGTAATGGGCGGAAGGCAGGAAACACCCTGGACAGACTGCCAGGCCATCGCATCGAACACATACTTATACCTAGGGGGCACTTTAGCATCTCCAATTCACCTGACTGCATGTTTCTGGAGTGTAGGAGGAAACTGGAGCACACAGGAAAAACCCCGGACACACTTTTACAGTTTACAGTTTGTATATACTGTAGCATTGTGAAGTTTATTTTTTAAATCAGATATCTGCTGATATCACAAAAATTTAGAAGCATAAGTCATAGATATAGCAGCAAACACAAGAAAGAGGTGTTTATGAGGTTTAACTATTTTGTGTCAGTGCAGTAAAGTGAATGTTTCTGGCTTTTAGTGTTTTCACATCTGAAAGTCTGGACCAAGGTCTGAACCAAGGTTTGTGATTTTGTTACATTGTGTACAATTGATCCAGTTAGTTTTGGTTCCACATTGGAATTTCACAAGTGCACTAAAGAACTTTGCATGACATTCCTACGTCCTGTTGTCATCACCTATGTGAGCTGTGTCTCCCTACCTGTCGTTATCACCTAAATGGGCTGCGTCTCCCTACCTGTCGTCATCACGTATGCGGGCTAAATTTCCCTGTACTTGACATTGACTGGTTTGTAGAGGGCTGTGTGTCTGGTGTGCTGTCAATTCAGCAGCACATTGCCTTTGCTGATGGCATTGTGCACTTTTATATTCTTCTGCCGCCATTTCTTTACCATCAAGTGCCATTGCTCTCCTGTGCTGTCATATACTCTCTCTCTCTGTCATTCTCTCCAAAAATATAAGTTTTAGCCTTTTTATGCTTTCCTTCAAGTTGACTTTTGACTTCCTCTTCTGACCAAATTACAATGAATATATCTCGTCTCCTCTCCCCACGTACTACTGCAGCTCATTTTTGCTTTTTCTTTTTCTTCTTCTGTTGTTTAATGGGTGATAATAACCTGCCTCAACTTCCTGTAATTGGTCCAAAAGTTGGAATCATCCAGAAAAGTGTTTCCACACTACAAATGAACGCAAACTATGGTTCAGTTTAATCCGAGACCACCTCTTTTGGTCATTCAGTCCAGACTGTGATTCAAGGCACCTTACACACCTGCTATTTTGGTCAGACCAAACAAAAAAAGGTCTGAAGGACCAAACAAGGGTTAAAAACACCCTTTATATTCTCTGTTAGTTTAATAATGTGATGTTTCGTATCTGTTGCATTTAGTTTGATATACGAAGAACAGAATTTAACAAAGCCACAAAAACTCATAGAATTGAGGTGTCATAAACTACTATGTTGAACAAGCTGAAAAGTAGTTTGGACAACACTCCTAATTCACAGCATGTTTAGTTTAAGCTTCACAAAGAAAAAACAGCATCTCAAAAGTGGTAAGTTTACAGGTGAAGGCACATATGTTCTTTACTTTCAATGTAAGTTAATGTAAGGTCATTTTGCTCAAAGCTATTTTGGAGCAATTGGTCCTCTCATCATGCAGTTTTCACATAATGTAAATTAAAACCGGTAAGAAGACTGTAAATCAAATATAATTGAAATACATATTATTTAAGCTCACGGCCATGTTTTGGCACATGGTCTTCCACAGCATCAAAACGTGTCTGTCCTGAATCTGTAGTCTTAATAACTGTTCAGTGAATCATGCAAGTGAGATACCTGAATATCTCCGAACTGTGTTCTAAATGCTTGCGTGAAACTATTACAGCACATCCAACAATAAGGGCAGCATGGTTCTTCTTTCACATAGTGATAGAATACACACAGCTCCAAACCCGCATGCTGACGCATTTTACTATGTCAAATGTGGACGTGCATGCATCTAATCTGGGGGCTGACTTAGAAAATGGTCAAATCCAAAGGCTCTGAATACATCAGCACCTATTGGTTAGGTAGGACAGAATCAAAGCTCCAATCATTTCTTGTCTCTTGGGCCATGTAGCAGTAGTCTTCCAGGACTAACCTCCATTGCTCTATCTCTGTAAATATACCTCAGTTAGCTTGCACTGTTGGTGGCAGCTGCAGTAGTGAAGTGTGGATGGGTGATGGAAACATCAGTCAAGCAGAGGTGGAGGAGCAGACAGGAATTTCTACTGCAACTCATTCTCAATTTACAGTTTCAACTTCTGGGCTGTTGCTACTTCTTGAAGCATAGTGCTGCTTCACAGTATGGAGAATCTGCTTGGTGTGAGCAAGAGACATTGAACTAGCCCACCAAGCATACTCAGGCTGAGCATAAAAAAGATATGCAGCTGAGAACTCATGGGAATTTTTTTTTTTAATTGGCATGAGATATACTTACAGGAATGGTCTAAAAGAATAGAAGTTTTGGTTCTTTCCTGAATCTGTGGCTCCTTTGGCTCTACCATAGGTTTCTTGCCCTGTATATACATGCTTCCTACAATGTGAACCTGGTACCTCAATAACCAGTAATGTTTATGGATGCTCAACTCATCATTTAGTCCTTGAGAACATTCAGCACCTCCAGTAGACTATTCTGGACAGAGCTCACAGGAGATCACAGGATAAATCCATGAGCAGGGGAAACTAATGCAAGCAACAGAAAAGTAGAAAGCTGCGGCTCACCTTAAGAACCTCTACAGTAACAAGGATTTCACTGAGCAACAACCCTGTTTACACCTGGTCAATTTGTGTGCCTTAAGTACCAGAATTATATCTGAAGGCACATAAAACTGTGTGTAAAAGTAAATGCCCCAAAGACACATTTAAAACAGATACAAATCTGATCATTCAAACCACTTTAGGAGGTGGTCTGAGACACATTTGGGCCACGTCATTTAAATGTAGACTCATCTGTCTCTCCAAGACATATTTCACAACCAAAATCCCTACCAGTACAACCAAAACCCCTCTCAGTATAATATAAACCCCTCCCAGTACAACCAAAACCCCTCCCGGTACAATCAAAACCTTTCCCAATACAAACAAAATCCTTCCAGTACAAGAAGTCATGGAGGACGTACATGGCTGGGTTTACATTTTGCATTTGTTTGTTGATTATTAATAGCATGATGGTGATGAATGCTGGCTGGAGGCCCCCCCCCCCCCCAAATGTGGTCTCAGTTTCACTTCAAAAATCAACAAAATGTCATTTGACCGAGTTTAAACTTTTGCATACAACTGTATATGATATATATAGTACATGCATTGACTGGAATATACAGGCGCTGTGGTTCTTAATGGATGTCTGGTGTTCATTCTATGGCAATCACATGATCTTTATGTTCACGGCTGGCCGTGTTCAAGTGAATCCTATATTCACACGATTACAATAATGCTGAATAAATTAAAGGAATAAATACTTTCTGCTGAAGCTTACTTTTCCCACACATATAGCTATAATGACATATTTCACTGAGCTTGGCTGTGAAAATGAAGAATGATGAATGAACGAATGAAGGAACAAAATAAAGAAATGTCTCTAACACGTCTTGCTGTGAACATTCCTGGAAAAAGATGAATGTGCATTTCCAGGTAAGTAGATTTTATTATAGGTTGTATGGTGACTGCATGGTGCTGCCTTATTTACCTCCATTCGGAGTTAGCAGAAGCAAACAGGGTTCGTTGACAGCCGTACATGTCCAGTCCAGGAAGACGGACAACAGAGGAAGAGCCAATCATATACAAAGGACCATGGTGTCACTGCACGCCCTCCCCCCGATCCATCCCTTGTCTCCCCTGCCCGACAAAGCGGCACCTGTCACACTGTTTGAGCAGATGTGGGAGAAAAACAGTGGCACTTCACAACACTGTCATTCACATTCATAATACGCATTGCAGTATAAAGAGGGCCATTAGGGGCCCAACCTGGGAGCCATTAAATCATTTTAAATCGCTGTAACATCCCATTAGTGTCAGTGGTGAGACCACATAATAGTCTGTATTATAGAGCGCAGCAGTGCGGCCCATTTGGGCTAAATCACAGGCCCTGCCACAGCTCCCTGTCCTGGACGCCAGCGCCTCCATCCAGGGACGCGCGTGCTGGGGAGAAAGCTGCCGTCTCTCGGGGCTCCCCTCGGCTTGCTATCAGTTATCATCACACACGCCTGCTGCTCTGATGCTGCATCCGCAATGAGCTGATCCCTGCCATCACAGCCTGCTGCTGTGTACCGCCTGCCGTACTAAAAGTTACCACTTACTGTTTGGAGACCATTCAAAGAATGTGCTCAGCTGCCACACTGAAGTAAGTAACTGTAACGCTGAGAAGTCGCCAATATCGCCGGAAATCATGAAAAGCATACTGTGCTTATTTCTTACTGTGCTAATTCCAAGCTGTCATATAAGTAGTGTATTTGTCATTCACGAGCAGAATTAATAATTGGCAACACATTGTTGTACTGTACTGCTAATAAGGCTACATGACACCTACACAAGCGGGTCGTGACAACTGACATAACTCTACATAAATGTTTATAAATGCTTTATGAATAAAAATATAATGCTTTATGAATAAAACTTTACATAAGTATATATATATATACTTATGTAAATAAGTATAAAAGTGATATAAATCATCACTTTACCTAAACTCTGTATATAAAATTACAGTATTTTTATTTTGAAGATACTTAGGAACCTCAGAGAGTATGTTAGAGTTGTTTAGGCATCAATTCATATAGATATTAGAACACATTGTCACTTTGTACTATGAAGCTTCATACTGTGGTGTTCTAATCGGTTTATGTGCATGATTATTACCATTTATGTACAATTCCCTATGTCAGGCTAATGTCAAGTATTATAAATGCTTTATAGATGCATTATAAATGCTTTATATAAAGCATCACAAATGCTTTATAGATCTTTATGATCATTCTCTTATAATGCATTATGGATACCTGATTCATAGAAAGTGTTACTGTAATCTTTATAGCGAATGATCCCAACTGGAATAAGCGTTTATAAACATTTACGTAGGGTTATGTCAGTTGTCATAATAAGCTTATATAGGCATCATGCAGAATTATGATATACAGGGTTTGAGTTTTTATGAAAGTCAGATTAGAAAGAAAAAAAAAACATTAAAAATGGGAAGAATAGAACATGACCATTTTTAAATCGTTTACTCAAGGCTTTATGATTAACTACCTTATTTTTCGAGTTTTAGACCTTGTGAGTAAGCTATACATTTTTAATTGAACTTAATCCTAACAAGAAGAGTTTAAAGAGACCATGTGGTCAGGATATCAGCTGATCTAACACATGATACGACAGCCACCTAAATAAAACAACCTCGCTTAATAAGACATTTCCAGCATTCAGCAGCGTGATTAGACTGAGAGACAGGATCATATATCTAGATCAGGATCAAACAGGCAGGAAGAGAGGTTAATGACAGCCCCACATCACCAAAACTGAGAGAAATGAATGTTAAAAAGGGCAAAGTATGCAAAATAAAACAGTGGAATATTTATGGCATTTGGCAGACACTCTCATCCAGAGTGACCTACAGTTTAATCATGTTACAGAGACAGTGTTAGGAGTCTTACTGGTATAGCATGGTGTACTTGTCCATCTATATGAATATTTGAATCATTGAGATGTAAACAAAGTCATTCCAAGTGGTTTGTTGTGGAATAGCTCACTGTAGAAAAACTTGCCAATGCGGATTTCTTTATAGCGATAGTGACGGAAACCAGAGGTAGCAATAACGATATACAAGTATTTCATTTACTGAACCTACATGTTTCTGCAGATCTTATACTGTCTGTAATGTTTATAATGGGGCCTATTTTGAGAACATCCTCAGTGTACCTCTCTGCCATGAGTGTAATTCTTAGGGAAAACCTTATCTCATAACCTTACCTCAAAAGCAGTGTTTCAGGCATCAGGCAGCATATTCATAAAGATCTGTATAAAGGCTTTCTGTGAGATGGATTTTAGAATCTATCACCACCACCACTGTTCTTCTTTGCAAGAACTATTCTGCAATTTTACATCATTAAATTGAATTTTACATCTGAACCTAGAAAAAAGAAAAATGAACAACTGATGGAATTCTGTTTAAATACTAAAACCTGTATTTTACAGAAACACAAACACTGGAGATTGCACTGTAGGTTGGTCACTTGTATTCCATATCAAAGCATATTGCTGTCAGAACAATATGTTTTTACAAAACATATTTTACCTATAAAGTAAGTCCATGAAACCAGAGATTTTCAAGTAATTTTGGGCCATTTCTGTTAATCCATTCATCCTGAAATTTCCATGCAACGTAAAGGGCAACAGACATTTTCAAATTATGTCAATAGACAAAAGAAAGATACTAAGTTATGACAGCAACATGTTCTGTTATGCAATACAAGTAACGAAATTGCAGTGCAGTAACACTCCAGTGATAAAAGTGATGACAATATATGCTTGGTGTATATAGTTGTTTATCATTCTGCTGTTATGCAACTTGGTGCCCACTTGAGGTTTCCCCATCTATGTTTATCACTCTATCCCTGAATGGAACCTGAATGTGCATGCAATTCATAACATAACTATCAATACAATCACATTTCAATTTTAGAATTTTTATGTCTTGTCTGACGTTATGACTAACCTGTGTGTGAATTCAGAAACTAAAATAATTTGTTACTAAGTATGAAATGAGTTGTGCAGGTATATTAGTACATTTAGATATGACAGCAAAACCAAAAGACTCAAACAGGTTAACATAAGCAGAATTAATCCTTATGAGTGTGATTGTGAGCTTTGGAGGAGGGGTCACATCTTCTCTGTTAAGTAAACCTAAGCAAGGTGTATAAGAGAATTAACACATTGGTAACATCTTTTTACTTTTTACTGTACTTAATAAGCCCAATGATTCCAATAGGGGTCATCTGTGAAAAAGTAGCTGAAGGGCTACTTTAGCTAACTTTGACCAAAATTGGCAAATGTAATCTTGGTAACACTTTCTATTAATCAGGTATCCATAATGCGTTATAAGTGCATTCATAAAGATCCATCAATGATTATAAAAACTTGACATAATCCTTAGTAACTGCACATAAAAGTTCATAACCACACACATAAACTGTAACATTAAAATTACATAAAGCTTCAAGGCACAAAGGGAATGCCACTAATGCAAACTTTATAGCAAATGGCACCAACTGGAATAAGCGGTTACAAACACTTATGTAGGTTTGTGTCAGTTGTCATAATAAGCTTATATAGGCATTATGCAGAATTATGAGCAGCATCCTACGGTAGAGTGATACTGATACTATATTAGGATCTGAGTTTGTTGAAAAGCCGTTATAAAGAAAAAAACATTAAAAATAGAATGAATTAAAGGATCAGAAATTGTAACATTTTTTTAGATTTTTAAGATTTACAACCTTATTTTTAGATATATTGAGATACATTTGGATACAACAGCAAAACAACAGATATATGTGGGTTAATATAAGCAGAATCTTTATAATAATAAAAGAGTTACTCTTTGCGATAGTGAGTTTTGGAGGAGGGGTCGCATCTTCTCTGCTAAGCAAATCTGAGCGAGATGGAGTGAGAGAATTAACACATTGGTAACAACATCTTTTTACTGTTAAACAACATCACCCAATGCTACGAGCGCCGCAGATGATTAAAGGGAGAGGTCAAATAAAATGCGGCAGTCTAATTAGCATCCGTAGTTAACGTGTGAGGTGTGCAAAGTGAGAGTGGAGTTAATTAAACGAGATGTGTACATTTTGGTTACAACAATGTCACTGCACGATCGTGCTCATCCTCCACTGGTGGAAGCGAGGAAGGAGGAGGTAGAAACACGGCAGAGGTTTTCCACGACAGCGTGTGAGCGTCTGCGTGCGCATGCGTGTGAAATGTGCATCTCGGCCCCGTATATCTCTTTCCTCTTTTTCGCCCAGATGATAAATCGCCCGTGTGACGGACCCTTGGTCTGCCCTATGAATTCTTAAAGGAACAAAGCAATGATGAATGGATTAATGCCAGATCGCAAGCAAACACCTCTCAGGCTGATAAAAAAGATTCTCCAATGACAACTGGGGGACACCGGTGACCCGAGGAGCGGTCTATGGGGTATGCCCCCCAGAGGAAGCCGGTGATGGAGAGAATCGCCATTAGGGGGAAGATTAAGTGGCCTTGGCTCCTTCTCTCGCTTAATTATACATGCAAGGCTCGGCGCGTCGCACCTCCGAAAGAGAAGGCCCCCACTCCATTGTTTCAGCCGCTCACGCCACTTTGATTGCTTATTGGCTGTCTCGCCTGACAACACCCGGCCACTGCAACAAATCCCATGTGTCGCCGTGCCCCCTGTCAGGAGGAGAGAGAGGAGAGAAAAGGAGAGGAGAGAGAGACTTCAGCTCCGAGAATTAAATAAATGTCCCTGTCAAAGTCTCTCTGTCTCATTAGGGCACCGAGTCTCGCGGTGCCACCTCCAAAACAGCTGACAAACAAGCAGCGGACCTGTTCTATTTCTTATTAAAGCGTCTCCAGCGCCGCTTCACTTCAATCATTCAACGCAACATGAATTTTACACAAACTCAACAGCATTGCGCCAGCTAGGGATGTGTTCCAATGAACACAATAGATTTTTAGTATCTTCCACTTTTCCTCACACCCGCCTCTCTCCCCTCCACCTCCATTGTGTTTCCTCATGACTGGCGAAGTGCGCAAAAATGAGGAAGAAAAAAGTCATTTGGAGACACTTATGAGTCAAAGCGAGCTAAAAGCTGATGACTTTCATGCCTCTTTGACTAAATTCCCAATACATGCTGCATTCATCCAAGCAACCGAGGCAAAGTGAATCCAACATGTCAGCAAGCGCCAGGCCCCCATCAACATCTCCAGTGTGTAAAGCAGGCGTGCGCTTTGGACGTGGAAAACCTGAATAAAGAAAGACACTTTTAGAAGGGTTGCACCGAGGACAGTGTGAATAATTAAAGGCCACGCCGCTTCCCTTCAGCATACTCATCTCGTTCCATGAGGATAAGCAATGGGGCCTAAATACAGGCCACAGAGAGCATGTTTCGGACGTTCACAAAGTGAGAGATCAACAATTCCGACAGCACGCTCGCACTCACTAACGACTACAACATCGATCTAAACACTTTAGCATGGATTATACCGCCGGCTAACATGCGAATCACAAACTATTTCAACAGATTTGAAGGCCCGGAAATCGTTCCGTGCACAAAAGGAGATATGTAAGGAAATGGTTATGACTGTCATATGGAATTTTCTGAGCACAAATAACACGGGGTGAGCTCAGACTTCCACAGCAGTGAAACGTCAATGAGATCTTTCTAGAGAGATAAAGAATATGTCCTATTTCAAAATGTTACACCGGCGCTACATCTGTCTCGTATAAATATATCATCAACTCCTCTAAAGCCTTAACCCTGCACTGGAATAGGCTGTTGAGATTCTAGTCATTTTTTTTTTCCCCTCCCATTTTTGGTGCATGAAAAACAGAACGCGGCCCCTGATTTTTACGTTAGCATAGCTCATCTCATTTGAGAAAACTAATCATTCAAGCAAAAGAGCTTTTTTTTCTGGTCATTAATGTGTTTGGATAAGTAAAAAAGAGTTGAAGTATGAAGTTATGAGCAAGGCATTCGTTTTTTTACCCCCCCTTTTACTGACAGTGTAAAAGTGGGATGCGAGTCCGAAAGAAGTTAAACAGACGATGTCACTTCCAGGACATAACATTCGACGCACTCCTGCATTAACATTTATGCCCATAAGCCATTCATTATTAAAGATAATTCCAGAGTGATGAGCTGAAAGTGACATTAATGGTAGAAACGCGATTGATATACTTAGACTCAAACTAAGACATGCAAATTCAAATATACACAGACACTCTCTCTTTCCCTCTCTCTCTCTCTCTCTCTCTTTCTTTCTCTCTATCACACAGGCATGCAACACAAATGCGTTTTTCACATGAGAACACAGGTTCAAACGAATGCTCCTTCAATCTATAAGTAAATCTAAGGCCTTAATTTATGCACATAATAATGGCGAGAAAGGTGGAACAGCGAGAAGAAAAAACTATTTAAGTAGGAGGACAATCAACACAAATCAACATGAGAAAGTCCTTCATGGAGAGAATAAAAAAGAGCAGCTTAATTAGGTGCGCTGAAAACAGCACAAGTACGGTTGAGAACGTTGTGTACTACGCTAAAAAAGCTAATCAAGTCAAAATCACTTTACGAGCGAGCTAGTGCGGCAAATTCCAACGTCTGGCTGTGCCGTCCATCCACTTGACTCTAAAGGTGTGAGGACTTGAGTGCGTTTCCCGGGATCCATAAGCTGCCTAAGAATCGCACTGTTGCGTCATAAAGGTTTTACGAGCCGCTAACGAACTAGAATGCTTCGAAACAAAGGCCCGCCGTTCCGACTCGCCTAACTGCAGTCAATTATAAATTATGCAGTCATTGTAGGGCCCACAAAAGAAGACATCTCCCTCCTTCCAGTCAAATGTAATTACGGCTGCGAGCCGTGCGATCTCCGGCTGACAGGAACAGTGACTGATGACCTTCGCAGTGAAAGACTTTCCCCCGGTCAGGTCAGCCACCGGCTCACCCCCACCCGCAACATCTCAATACACGGGGCCTGACACGGCCTGCTCGAGCGCCGGCCCAATTGACAAATCAGCGCGTGGGCGCGCGGGCTGCCGCGTCTCGCCTATCACTCACAATCAAGTAGCTATCACTCGTCTCCGTCAGCGGGGCGGGAGAAATGAGAGCTCGTCAGAGGCGCTAATTTGACACAGCCCGCTTGGCTTGCCATAATTGCTCTGTCACTGTCAGTCCTCGGACGGCCTCACTGTACAATTTGGACGAACAATTACGGCCCCCCGTTTACTGGGTGCCATTATATGCCACTGATGTTGCCGGGGCCTCGCGCTGACATGCCTCATCAGGCCCGGATGCGGCCCATTAATGAACGTTGTTAGCATTTCTCTTAGAGTTAGCCCCGCCGCTAATAAACAGCCAGTGTTCCATGAAGGAGCATCGCCATCTTCGTGACATGATATTTATTGTCTGCTCGTGACAGGGTAGGGTGTGTGGTGGTGGAGGCGAGGGGGGGTGGTGTTAAACAGAAAATGAGTGAGAGAGACAGCGAGAGAGAAAGATTATGGGGGTTTATGGGCTATAGGACTGTTATGGCCTGAGCCGTAGTGGTGGCTACTCTGCAAAGCGAGGTCATTCTTCTGCTGGCTGACACCTGTTCTGTTCTTCTGGAGAAGAAGAGCACACTCCTGCTGTGACCTAATGGCGATGTCCTCTAAAGAGCCCTCATTTCCTGCCCTGCCCCCTGCACTGACACCACAGGGGCCATATTAACCTGGAGGGGGGGTCACCATTCATCATGGTCCACCCCATCCTGCACTGCACCTCTTCCTGTCCTGGGGTAATTATGCATTGGTCAGAGCTGGTCCAAAGTGCATGCATGTGGCACCTACCCTGGTGACTACCCTATGCTGCAGTATCAGGGAGTCATGCTTAGGACAGTGAGGGTGCTGGGTAATGCATGTGAGTGTGATTTTGTGGCAGTGCGAAAGCTAATGAAGCCCAAAGCAACTACACTAGGAGGCAAATCGGCTCCTCATTAAAGGCCTGGCATTTCAGAGTCCTGCATCAAACAGCCACTTTTAGGCAAGTTCGTGGGGTGAGGGTTCTATATTTATGCAGTGTTTATGCCAAATGGATGTAGTGCAAATTAGCAAAACACCAATATCTCCCTGCACTAATTTGCAGCGCCGAGTTCCATTTCTGTTTATTTTCTCATCCACTTATTGATCTGAGCGAGCGAAAGAAAAGAGAGAGTGAGTGAGAGAGAGAGAGAAAACAATTATGACAATAGCATTAAGCCTTCATATTCCACTATTGATCAGTGAACCCTACACTCCGTCTAATAGCGCTACACTTTTTAATAGAGTTTGCAATTAAATTGATAACTCTCAACAGCTCCCAGGCTTAATGAGATGTGTGTTCCCGTCCCTAAACACAAAGCAAAAGAGTCCTGTGTTTTCACAGAGGTATCGGTTTTCATCTCTCCCTGTGTTTGGTTGCTCCCAGAATAAACTCATTAATTTGGTTAATTATTTGACCCTATCTTTTTCCTCGGATGCCGTGTGACAGTCACAGGGAGGGAACAAAGGCCTGCCGCAACGTTACCGCTCCCCCTATCACTAAATAAACAAGCCAATAATACCCCAATGGCTGATTAGAGAGCGCGTGAGCATTCCCTTTCAGGAGCAGATGAAATTGTTCCAGCGTGTTTTTGACAGCTCCGCTGCAGACAGCACTGTGACTATTATAGGGAGGCTGCTGGTTGTAATTACTAAAGCCTTACAGACGACCTGCATAAATTAATGCGTCTGCAGTCAGCCACTCTGTGTCCGCAGCTGCTTTGTTTGAGCCGTTTTCGTTTTTATCCTGTTGACTTTCTTCTTATGCTATATATCCTGCGTTCTGCAAAGAAGCAACATCACTTCAGCTGCCTGATTTAGTCCATGCCAGTGAGTGGATGTGTGGGATGGAATGCAGAGGTCACACCATATGACAGGAACAAGAGCGTCCACTGCTAGAAATAGCATGGATAAAGCCTGCAAAGCGCTCTTCTTTTATTTACACATACTACCTCGTGGTCCATTTCTTCCCATACCATTACATGTGTCATATAGCAAGCCTTTCCGTATCCGCAGAGATATCCGGCGCTGGTGGTAAAATGACTTATAGGCCAGCCTAAAGTTGCCAAAAAAAGCAAGAGAGGGCTTGGAAATATCAATCCATTAATCCATTTTGCTCCGAAAAACAGATTTGACCTCTCAGTGGTGGAGTGGGGCGTTAGGTGCTGATGTGGGCTGATGCAGGGCTGACAGTGTAGGGGCTCATGTCTGGATAGGGTAATTAGGGGAGCGGTGGCATGCTCGCTCTAGCAGCCGGGCTAAATCCCATTATTTGGCTCTCCTCCCGGAGAGAGTGAATTGTGTGTCAAGTAGGATGCATGCAGTAACTGCTATGAAATTACAGCTGCTGCGAGGCTGGAGGGCGAGTAATGCACTTCCATTGTGTCCTCGAGTGCATCCAAATAAGCAGGGCTAAGTGGTAGCGCTGGCAGTAGGGTGCCGGGGCCTGCCACCTGATGCGGCTACGCTGTTCTGTTTAGCTCTGCGCACAGGCTGAAGGAGATCATGCAGCTACATCTCTGAGATGATGGTTGCATTCAGGGAACAATATATGCATTAGCAAAGACTGCAGTTTATCAGCCTATAGGAAAGTTTCGCCGGGTGCCTATGCAGACAAGCTTCTGGATAATGTAATATACATGTAAATGTTTGTGTGATAGTGAACTTTAATCTTTGAATAAATGCATTTTGAAAGAAGATAGCAAAAGCTAATGCGGCCTACTCCAGGCCACATGCTAATCTTTGCAGAGCGTCATGTACATTACATTATGGTAACATTACACTCTTATATTATGACAACTCATAACAGCGTATGACATCTGATATGGCATGTTATGTATTAGGTTATGTAGCAGGATTGAAGTGTTACCAAGATCTCTTGCTACAGACATTTAGACAGATAGTGACAATTTTTACTGTATGATGGCTCTGATTTTTACTGTTGTATCATTGTACTTCCATTTGCAGTTGCATGTGTTTAGCTACAGTATGCTTTATCCAATTTCTATTATAATTACCACCCAACCCAGGCTTTCTCACTTGAGCCCTTAGGTGTAAAAATCGCTGTGGACGCTAAAGACATATCCCTACCACTTCTTTAAATGCTCGATTTTGTACTCACCACTTTCTGAAAGCATATTCTGAATAAAATCTTTTATAAATTAGCTTGCTGCAGAAATCTGTTCAAACCCTTCCTAAAAACACCCATCTTTTTGGCCATTACTGACCATTATATGGACACATGACCACCTGGCAGCAGTGCATTGATGATAAGTAAGTCTTATTGCTGAGACAATGCAAGATTAGGCCATTACGTCACAGCAGGAGAGCACTGCACCAGAGGTGAGTGGAGTGGATGAGTACTGCCAACTATAAGGGCATTAAAACAAATTCAACTACTCAGCATAATATGGGAACATTATTACATTATACAGAAACAAAACGTTTAGTGTATACACCATAGCACAGAAATTGAAGATCTGCAAGCCAGTTTAGCGAACATTGGGAACATTTAGTTCCAATGTTAGCTGATGTTACAGTAGAAGATGGTGCAGTACAGGCAATAACACCAATGTTGTATTTCCATTTCCATTATATGGATCATTGTTTGATGAGGCATTGGCATGACATTTTGACAAAGTGCAATCAGCACTATTAGACATACATACCAGTCAGGCAGGGGTGGGCTGGAGGTTAGGGAACCAGCCTGGTAACCGGAGGGTCGTCAGTTAGATTCCCTGAACTGACAGTAACAACTGAAGTGCCCTTGAGCAAGGCATCAAACCCCCCCCCCCCCCCCCCCAAACACTCCCTGGGCGCTGTGGATAGGGCTGCCCACTGCTCTGGACAAGTGTGCTCACTGCCCACTTGTGTGTGTGTGTGTGGGTGGGTGTGTGGGTGGGTAGAGT
>CM067474.1:21357354-21450954 GCA_034552555.1 Semaprochilodus insignis | reverse complement strand
CCCCCCCCCCCCCCCAACCCCTTCCCTCTGAAATGAACGCGCCCAATGGCTTAGAGGTGGGTGCTAATAGCTGGGAAGCACAGAAAGCCTGGCACAGTGGAAAATATCCTGATCAGGAAAAAACAGCTTAATGCCTGACCTTGGCACATATTAGCGAGACATTGGAGGATGCCAGCTAAGCTGTGTAAACATCGGCTTACAATGGTCAAATCATACACACTGGCATATTCTCAAACTCCTCTCGCAGACACCCTTGTATGAGCCAGTCGAGAGAACATTTTAGAATGTACTGATCCGTTTTATTGCAAATACGCGTAGATGGACCTTTTCACTGAATTAGTTTAACTGTGGTCCCAAAGTAAACTCTTTAGACTGTTAAGTATTCAGACCTTGGATATTTAAAGGACTGTGTTATGATCTCTTTAAACCGTTGACTGAAATAGTAATAAGCTATATATATATATATATATATATATATATATATATAATATCATTATTCATAGGGTTCATTCTAGCTAACATGTACACATATATTTCTTCAATATGGCTTTACAATTGAAGTTGACTGAAATAAAAAGAATCAGAAGGAAAATACCACCCCAATTTTTTGTCACTACTGAAATACAAAGCGTTTTAGTCCATATGCCGAGCCTTATAATGGCCACACCCCTGCACTTCAGAGCAGGAAGTGCGATTGCATCCCTCTCCTTCATGGCCACGTATTGAGTAGACAGATTCTTTTTGTTTGAAGTGAATGTGCCCCAAAGCCTGAAAATCAGTTTCATCAGTGTGTAACATAAAGAACTGTTGCTATTGAAACACATTTTCTGAAATTCAAAAAAACAAAATTGTGTACATTAATGAAAAGTATGATGATTTTCATGTGTTGCTAGTTGCAGTGTTGCTAGTCATGAGTTTCTGAGCTCTGAGCACACAATTAGATGAAATTGTCACAACCAATACAGTCACCACTCAAACACTGGGCAGCAGTTGATATAGTAGTGATGACCCGGAATCTTCAACCATTTGCTGGAGGAAGCTTAATTAAGATACAGGGTCACTCAAAGCACAATGATGTTAGTCTGAAGTCCAAATCAGTTAACAGTCTGAACTCTGACTTTGAACCAGGTAGGTATATATAGATAGATAGATAGACAGATAGATAGATAGATAGTTGAAGGCAAAGTTTACTGAATATAGCATTTTGGAGGGAAAACATTTTGGCCTGTGCAAAAATAATAGCACATGTAATATGATTTTTCCAATATGTTAAGTTCAGGAAATACACAATATTTGTGTTTGAAAATTTGCATAAAATAAATTATTTACGTTTGTCCTCTGTACAGGATGTGTTGACGGGGGGAGGGGGGTGTTCAAACATTTGCACACAACTGTATGATCAACTGCATATTTACATATTCCATTTCTGTTTTTCTGCTTACACAAAATTTGTTATCATTTATTTGGCCCCAGTAATCGGGCTAATTTATTCAGGATCACACCTCTTTGACAAAAAGATGATTCAAAAATAGCTCATTCCATTTGCATGAATCAAAGTCCCTAATTATTCCACTGACAACGTGTGCTGTAATCTGGTTCCACGGTCCAAGCCCAATCCACCAAAACAGATAAAGGAGGCACATCAGCCTCGGCTCCTTCACAATCACAGGGCCAGGATTTATGCACATGTAGATTTAGCCTACTTTTACACCCTAACACCATTAAAGCACATCAAATGAAGACAAGGCCAAACTCAGAATGCCCCCTTCTTGCAAGCAGAACCTGAAAAAAGCACTGCTCTAACTTTGTTGTGTGATGAGGTAAATTCCAGTGTTTGTAGGGGGAGTTCACCAAGTCCCTGGTGATAATTATTTGATCTTGTTTAGTTCATTATGCACCTTGTGGGACTGCGCTGTGACTTGTGGATAAATGCCATATGAAAGCATTGTGATCTGAGGAATGCACCTGCACTTTTATCCCCGCTCCCCAAACAGATCAATTAGTAAAGCTAAACAGTAAATAATTCATGGCTTTGCTTTGTGGCCTGGTTTCATCACTATCGGAAAAAAACACACAGTTCATTAGTGCGGGGGGAAACATGCTTGATTGAGTGGAGCTGTAACACGTGCTGATGTCGAGAGAGCTTCGGAGAGAAAGCCCGAGCTCTGAATTATCCGAAACGTCCGTCATACGCTGTGACCTCCCGGGTGACGGCCAGGCCTGGGGACGACCCTCATGCACGGGACAGGGTCACGAAGCCGCAAGTGGCATACCCCACCCAAACGGGCCGCTGCTTGTGCAGTAGTGTGTTCTCCTGTATTCACTAAAAATATCCAGATCACCTGAATTTTAACAAGCCGCACCAAGAACGGGCCATGACCTGGAAGAACTGAGGAGTGTCCCTTATTTGTCAGGAGACAGGCAGGTACATAAACTCTTCTCCTTTTTCCAGAATAAAATCTGAATTCAGAGGGTCCACTCAGGGGCTGCAGATTGCTCCGCTGTTCTGAGTCGGGCAATTTGAATAAATTATTCGGGAAAGAGAGAGGGAGAGAGAGAGATAGAGAAAGTGAGAGGGGAAGAATGAGAGAGAGAGAGGTGGAAGAGAGAGTTGGGGGTGGGGGGGTGGAAACATGGCTCGGTGGTTCATTTTGTGCGAAATTATATTTTCGCTGGAAAGGTTAATTTTGAAGGGAGCCTGAATGGCTGGGAACGGTGCAGCAGAGGGAGCAGGCTGCTGGAGGAGGCGGCAGTTATTAAAAGCGATTGCGTTTCCTCCCAGATCTCTCCAGAGAGCGGAATCAGTGGAGATGTTAAACCTTGCTTGACACCCCAGTTGGATAATTGTGGGTGTGGGAGCTAATCAGCGGAAGATGTCTCCTCAATTTAAATCTTGTCAGTTAGTCGAGATTAGGCCCTCCTGTATTGGGCACCATTAGCTTTGTTGCATGTCAATGTGAGCAGGAGGCTGTTGGCAAGGTCCGGTTGCGAGGGTAAAAGGCACGCTTGCTGGTTAAGGCAGATGTATTCAAGTTAGAACGCCGGTGTGGAATTTTTCAGGGAAATGCATATAGATGGTTGGGGGGGGTGCAGGAGAGACAAGATTCCCCACATGAAATTATGCAGCCTTTGAAAGTGCAGTTGTTCCCACTGACCCAAACCTGAGCTCAGAGGAACACACTGGAAAACGTAAAGAGGGATATGCAATTAGGGATGGAAGGGTACAGAGATTTTGGCAATCAGAATCGATCATGGCTTTCGGTATCATTAATGTTTTGCTAAATAATGGACTTTTTTAAAAATAGATTTACATGAAATCTTCACACTACTGTACTGTATATAGATTGGTTTCTTCATAACACAAAAAACAGCATTTGAAATAAATATGAAGTCCCCAGCACTACTACTGTTTACTACACAGATATAGCATCTATATAAACATTATATACAGTTATTATTACTGTTTATTAGAAAATGTCTAAAGCTAGAGCTATTAAAATTTACTGCAGTCCTGTGGTGTAGCACTCTAACACTCTTAACCATAGATCTGATTGTAAACAGACATTTACTTTTTATTACAGTCAATGCAAACGTTTGAGCACCCCTGGTGTAATTACATTACATGATAATAAGCACACTGTAAAAGTGCAACCTAAAACAGGCATTTGAATTAATTTTATTCAATTGAAAAAAAGTACTTTGATTGAAAGAATCATTCGTTCAAAGTCGTTTACTTAGGTTGAATAAACTTAATTTATTTGCTTGTAATAAGTTGGTAGGTTGGACCAACGAAACACTTTTTTACAGTGTACGCATCCTCTACAGAGAGCATGTTTTAACCCACAAATAATGCTTATTAGCTGAACATAGTGAGGGGCAGGAAAAGTGGGCTATCCAAAAATGATGCCACATTTAATATCTGTTTTTGTGTCAAACAACATGTTAAACTCTGGAAACTATGCACTTAAATTAGCTGAACAATTGGCATATATGAGACTTATTTCCACTTAGAAAATAAACAAAACAGCTTGTAATTTCACTGAGGGCGTTCAAACTCTGAGCCAGTGGAGGCTTCGCTTCAAACAAGCGGCCAACAACGCATTAAAATTTCACTCGTGTCCGGAGGTTAAAAATGCACATATGTACTTCCTCTCTGGTGGTGTTAAATTATTGCACGGCTCTCTCCATTCTCACATGAAAGGGATCTGGAGATCCATACGTTGACGGCCTAAATGGCTAATAACCAGTGACAGGGTGATCTCATTAATAAAAGGAGAGTATAAATTTAGTGCCGTTTGAAAGGGGGGACTAATTCAAGAATGTGCAGTGAATTTTATAGCCCCTGTCTGGCTGGCGGAGGCCCAGGCCTTTGCATTCCCCCCATGGTAAATATTTGTAACAGATTTCTGCCGGAGGACAAAAGCCCCTTTCAGTGAGCGGCTGCTGTAACCTCCCGGCGAACGCTGGGTCAGGCCAAATAAACAACGCAGCACTGCCAAGTTCACCGGCCCCACTGATTCCTGGGCTGGGCTGCTGCATACCAGCCCGTCTCCTCATCACAGCGCACTGAGTGCTGACAGATGTTTCTGCCTGGCCTCTCTCTCTCCCTCTCTCCTCTTCCCTCTCTCTCGCTCGCTCGCACTCTCTCTCTCTCTCTCGTCCATCTTGTTTTAGCAACATCTCAACATCTGGAGCTTCTGCATTTGCTCTTCGTAAGGCTCACCTTAAACATTACTTTATAGGTAAGATTTCTTTTGACTGACCACCTGGGTAAAAGCGTTTCCTAAGCTGATAGTATCTATAAAACATGTGTCTGATAAAACACAGACCCCATTCGGGTTTCAAGATGACTGTTTTTAGCTTTATGGTATACTTTGCATTTGTATAGATAACAGTGTACAGTGACAGAAATCACATAAGCAGGTGTGTTTGAGTTGAACTTAACAACCTGATGAGTTAGGCATTCAATGTGCACAATCCAAAAAGCTGTAAGTGTATATTAGCTTTGTAGCTCCAGTGAAAAACCAAAGAAACTGTTGCTATTAACCATTTATACCACCCTGACTTATGGATCTCTAGATCTCTTTCATGTGAGAATGGTGAGGAAGAGGAATGCCACCGGAGTTTTTGACTTCAGACACTAAACATGTTCAAGGCTGATCAACAACATATAGGGTAAATGCCAACTTAGAATCAATGCCAGCCTTCATTTCTTTCTTTTCCTGTCAAATGAGAGATTAGATATAAGGCAATCCATCAGCGTATGGAACAGCTACTAAGATGGGACTCCTAACAAGTGCAAGACCTGATAGACCATCAAAACTGTTCCCATCAGATAATCAGTGCTTAAAGCTGAGACAGAGCCATTCTTGGTAAACTCTCTGTTTATTTGCCTTCACTTTTAAACATGAAGGCACTTCTCTTGAAGTGTTCCAATTTGTTGTTCTCAAACTGAACTTGGAAAGGCACCTTCTGCCTGGAACAACCTACAAAATGAACTGAAGATTCAAAATATTATACCATTGAACACTTTTAAGGCCATGGTAAAGCTGATTGAATCAAGACTGTCTTTAGACGGTTTATGTTATTGTATTTAATATGTTCGTTTGTAAATTGTTTGGTTGAAACTCTGTGTTGCTGCCATTTATGGCCAGGTCTCCCTTGTAATAGAGATTTGTGATTTCAGTGGGATTAACCTGGTTAAATAAAGGTTAAATAAAAAAAGTAAAAAATAGAACATGAAAATACAAGTTGACAAATCAGACCAGACAAAGAAGCTGCTGGTCCCACCACCCCAGAGTCCAGATCCCAACATCACTGATAGTGTTTGGGATTACGGTGAATAACAGAAAATGTGATTAAAGACCGAACTTTGGTTATGTTTACAAAAAGCATGGGAACATTTCCCTGTAGGTTTATTTGAGTGGAATAAATGGAAGATAAATAATAATGAAGGCAATAGGTGGTCACTGCTGTCAGAACAAAACCTTATATCTCTGGAAAGGCAGGACAAGGGGATGTGGGCATGTTTGGTATTGAGCTGAACCATAGTTTTAAACATTATGCTGTAGATGAGACTTTTTGACTGACCACAAGAGTAGTCAATTGCCAGACTTATCAGTGACCAATGCCGCAAAGACTATTAAAACCCCCTTCAAATAATACTGCGTCATGCTACGTGTCATTGTTTAATGATTTTAGCATTGTGACGTCTAACTAGCTAATTTGCTGCATTCGCAAGCAGAGCAGGCTCATTAAATTAGATTAAATTATGGTCGCAAGCAGCTATAAGACATAAAAACGGAAATACACAAGAGTAAAAGCACCACCAAACAGATCCCCCAGCCCCCCCCCCCCCCCCCCCCCCCCCACACACACACACACACACAACAAATTAGTTTGATCAGCAGCACTGAACCTACTGAAAGGCCCTGAACGATCTTCCTCCCAGAGCTAAAGCCTTCATGCTAATAGCTAATGATTAAGCCTGGCTAATAATGAAGTACTGAGGAGAGGGCGGGAACAAAGATCCTCCCTGACACTGAGCACCATCAGAATAAAAAAAAAGAAAGAAAGAAAAAAAAACCCAAACGCACATGACAGAGGGAGCTCGAGCCCGTAGCTGAAGCGCCAATGCGGAGAAGAGAGAGAGAGAGTTTAGCGCTTTAGATTAACTGCATCAAAGGCGCCTCTGCTGTGAGGTGGAGCCCAGTTCAAGGCCCGGCGGCTCCGAAAGCCATGTGTAAACAGCTTGTTGCCGGCTGCTGGGCTCGAGCCCACACAAAAGGCATGCTCTGTGAGGAGCGGCAGCGTGCGCCCGGGGAAGTGGAGTAAAACATCGATCCATAACCGTGTGCGTTAACACCCCTGTGCGCGCCAGCCCCCAGCAAGCCTTCTTGCTCATCAGCCTGTGGCAAGAGTAGCTCTATTACACTCACTAAGAGGCTTTTCACTATGTGTCCGGCTCAATAACAACAAAATGAGTCGACACAGGACAGATAAAATACATATACTGGCTGAGCCGAGAGCACGTGTGTCTGTACGTCTGCATGTATGTTCATAATAGGCAACTGCAAAAAATCACCGCAAAAGGTTTGTCATTATTATCACATTATGACGTAAAAAGGTGGTTAGGGTTCTAAAATCTGATTGGCTGAGCTGTTGTAAAATGTTCTATATATGCACAGCTATGATTGTTCCACAGCAACTGAATTCTATATTAATCGGCTAAGCTCCCAATGGACCTTTTATTGCTTCTTGTATAGACCACCGAGTGTATTTCGGAGATGATGTAAGAGTCAGGTTTGGTTTAAAATGACATGCAAACAACATCCAAAATAATAGACAGCAGGCTAAACAGGCTTAACGATAGCTAACAGGCTAAATCTGTCCTCTATTCATATTCAGTGTTTTGAATGATTTACTGAATGATTTACAGTAGATGCTGAAGATTGTGTTTTCAAATGTGTTTAAATCTCTGTGTTGTTTAGCATAGATAGAACCCAGTGTGGGAAAACAAATTCCACTAGTAGCTTGATGCTAACACAACACAGGAAATCAGAAATTAGCACTATTGGTGCGCTGTTTATTTGGTGAACACTATTATATTATGTTAACGTTATATATTATATATGCTATGTTAAAGATATTATATAAGTTTGTATATGCAAAGTACAAGATGACATACATAGTTTCATTTCAAAATGTATCCCAGGCAAGAAATATATTGTACATACATTTTCATATATTTTCAAACAATTTCATGAAAGTATTTTGTGTATACCGCTCCTGTAATTTTTTTAGATGCTGACATAATTGACCCTGTGTGTAAACGTCATGATGAATAAAAATAATGATCCAGAATGACTTTGACACATTTGTGGTTACACTGGCTTACATTAAAATATGTTTTTCCCCATTTCCAGTCATCAGTTTCTGTAAGTGGCCTACTGTAAACAAACTATACTTTGGTTGAATTGTTTATTGTTTATACATGTATGTGTATATTTATCAGATGTTGTTTCAGGCTTAGTATTACTATAATTCTATCATGGGTATTGGGATTTTAGTGCCTAACAACACCCCTTACCCATGATTTCATAGTAACATGTGGCATCTTGTGGCTTATTTCACTATTTAATAAGCCTGTTCTACTTATGAATGTAGCAAACTAGCTAGCTAGATGTTGCAGTGCTCAAACCTCTAAACAATGACAAGTGCCATGACGCAGCTTTATGTGGAGAGGGTTTTAATAGTTGTTGAAGCATTAATTATTAATATTTTTTAGACTTTGACAAAAATTGAAAATGTCTGTTTCTCTTTACATTGTGTGTAAAATGCACAACGAACAGCAAAAAAATACCCCAAAAATACCAGGCAAAATGTATTCTATTTTCCTCATGGGGCAGTTGTTTGGCAGGAGTAACCATCTGTAAAAGAAATATATTTACTGGTAGAATAATTACTTGTTATTATCTATAATATCTGTAATAAATAATTTATTAATTATTGTTTTTTTTATTTATTTATATAATTATTAATTTATTCATTAATATATTATTTTTCAGTTTTTATGTTGTTGCTGTCCTATAGCTGCTTCATACTTAGTGCCTAACAACACCCCTTAAAATCACAGTACCATGCAGCCTCTTGTGGCATATTGGACGAGCCTGCTCTGCTTACAAATGCAGCAAATTAGCTAGTTAGACGTCACAATGCTGAAATCATTAAACTATGGCACGCGCCATGATGCAGTTTTATTTGGAGGGGGTTTTAATAGTCGTCGTTGGCATTAATTATTGATAAGGCTGGCAATTGATTGGTTAACCGGATAATGTAATTGAAAAATGAAAATCATCAGAGTGGAGTGAGCGCCTGGAGTACTCAACGAGCAATGGAAGGAGGAGTGTGTGTATGTGTGTTTAGTTCTTAGGGGATCACCCTACGTAGAATTTCATCATTACCACCACACTATAAAAAGTGGAGTGGTGATTAAAAAGACTTGATTGATTTAGCTCTCATTGGAATTAGCTGTCCCTCCTCAGTCCGCATGCCGTACATGCAAGCACACGTGTGTATGTGTGTGTGTGTGTATGCATGCATACAGACGTGAGAGACCGAGGCAGCATGTGAGGGAATCTGTGCGACTGTGCGTCAGTGTTGTCAAAAGGTGGCCCCACTCCCTCAGTTTTCATTCTTCCCTCGTCTTTCTCCTACACACCCGGCTGCTCTGAGACACACGCTCACGCTCACATTGCGCCTATTGATTTTACTATCTGCCGCAATGAGTGATCATCCGCTCCCAATTCCTCCACTCACATATGAGTTCAATATCCATAATGATACTGAGGGGATATTTCATTAGTAGGAATTGGGGAGAAGGGACCAAAAAAAAGAGAGAAAGACAGGGATGAAAAACACATGGAGAGGTGGGATCTCATCCCCAGCTTATAAATAGTTTTAGGACCGAAATCTATTTGAAAGGTTTTTGTTTTATTGAGAACTGATTTTGGTATTAAGTAGAATTCATGTGCAAATGTAAGAGAGCATCAGCAGATACAAATACCTACATTTTTTGAAACCTTATTTATAAAAAAAAAATGTTTTTTTTTATGTCATACATAGAATTTCATAATATTATCTGTAACGTCTAAACACATTTAGGTATGTACTATGAATACAGTACATTTTCTGTTTGTATTTATTGTGTTATTATTGGATTATTTATGCACCAAAGGCACAATTCTAGTGATTCTAATTCAACACAATAAAAATGTATAAAAAAAAAATTAAAAAGCACAAAATGACTCAAAATGACTTCAGAAGTATGTCTATCTACCTATTATTTCATGTACTGAAATATATGTGCTATAATATAATGCCTGATTTTCCATTTAGATAAAACTGAAGAATTAGGGAAATACTCTCATTCACTACACGGTGTAGTGGAGGTGAGTGGGTAAAGGAGGTGTGGGGGCTGATATGTCCCTCACACTGTGTGTGTGTTAATGGTGTGCCCCCCCCCCACACCGCCCTGCCTGGGTGTTAATTCAGCATGGCTGTTAAGAGAGGTGTAGATTAGCAGATAAAGGTATGGTGTGCAGGGGTCAGTCCGATATGGACTCACAGTCTAACCGGGGCTTGTCAGATGCCTGCATGGATTAAGCCTGAGCTTTGCTCTCTCTCTCTTTTCTCTCTCTCTCTCTCTTTCTGTCTTCTTCCCTCCTGTTGTCGAGAGGTCAAAGGTTAACCATCTACCCCGTTCACCGGGCCCTCAATCAGAAGAGAGGTGTTGCGGGCGATCTGCATAACGGCCGAGCACACACACACACACACTCACACACACACATGCATGCTGGTTTCATTTCATTTGACTGGGACTGAAAGGGGACCAGCACATGTGGAGTGTGCCATGTGGGATTACAGAGCAAAAAAGAGCAAAAACAAAAAAGACCTCCACCACATACACATACACAAGCATCACCTTTTTATTTTCTCCCCCACTTTCTCGGATGCTTCTCAGTCAAGACGGAACAGTGAGAATGAAGAGAGATCACTCTTTTCAGGAAGCCGTCCTAATGACAGGGAAAGAAGAACAAAAAAAAAAGAAGAAGTGGGGGGGAACGGCTGTGAAAAGAAGGGGGAAAAAAATGAAAAATGTGGAAGATGAAACTCTGCAAATTTGACTTATAACAAGCAAAATTACACCCTGCTGTCATTTAAATTATGGCTGCCCTCTATAAAGGTGTCTTTTAGGTGCATTAATTGAATTCGGCACTATTTTCCAATAATAATCTGTAAAGTTCATCCGTCCATCCCTCACCGGATCCCCTGCCGCGCGCGCGAGGAGGACGTATCTATTTCAGTGGCTTAATTTATTTTCATGATTCGCTGATAATGACTGCCATGCAGGCTGTACATCAGAATTAACCTTCATTTCACTGAGGTATATTACGATGACAGTCGCCGACACATTTCACCTACACAAAGGGCATTCTCCCTCTCCGCTGCTTTATAATCATCCTCGGCAGACGAAGATTGTTTGATAGCCGATTAATTTTCATAGAAAATCAAGTGGCCAGCTCTCCCAAATGGCATGCGGCCTCGTGCTTGGTGACTTTTCTGGCAATTAGGTGTTTTATTTAATCCTCTCTTGCATTTTTTTTTAAATTGCATTTTTTTTAACACATAATCCACCCCATGTCCCCCCCGCGCCCCTGACCCCCCCCCAACACACAACACCCTACCAGACTCTACTATCTCCACCCAGCAAATTTATTTTCAGTGATGCCAACATAACAAAAGTGCTGTAAATTAATCAGGGACATCAAGTGACGGAAGGGGTGGGGGTGGTGGTGGGGGGGGGGGGGGTGCTTTCTAATTTCTATGCAAACCATTAAGTGTCAGATATGAATTCCACCATTTGCCATGGTCGCAGTCAAAAGATTTCATTAGGGAGCTGACGTCACACGTGAAGCCCACGCTGGATCATTTCTGTCCTATTTTCTCCCTCATGAGCTCTTTGTTCTTCTAGCCTTTGTAGGATCTGTGCGCTAAAAAGGCCTATGCAAATTGCAATAATAGATTTCGCTAAGCACCGAAGCAGTGGCATGATAGCCTATTTAGGGGGGGAACCAAAGTAACATTCAATTTATGGTATTAACCCCGGCACATGCAAAAGGTTGCCAAAAAAGTGATTAAGAAATTACTGAATTGGTCCACACCGCTTGAAGTTTTTTTTTCCCCCCTTTTTCCCCCCTGTTCTCCCTCTCTCTTTTTCTTTCTTTCTCTCTCTCTCTCTCTCTCTCTCTCTCTCTCCCGCTTTCACAATGACATGGCATACATAATAAAGAAGGACTGGTAATTAGAATGTTCTGGAGAGCGGTTGGGCGCAAGCTTTCAGGACTGACACTGAGAGTGAGCTGCCTTCGTGGCCGCTGAGGTCTACAGGTTACGACCGCGGCTAAATATAGGCTGTAAGAGACAGGGCCGGTGGCACTGACTGATGGAGGAACTAAATATGGGAAACATAGGATTTTTAAAATGATCCAGTTTTTGCCAGATTACGACATTTATAGCACTGCAATATATTCTCAAAGAATTCTGCACATGGCACATATACATGTACAAATACATGTACATATACATACAAAATAATATGACTAAAGTAAATTAAAAATAAGTGAAATGCTTGATCCATTCATGCATAGTTCACTGTGAGTTTTATCTATGACAATTCATGCATCCACATGTTATTCATTAATCACCTTTTAGTTTAACTGTCAATCTCTTATCCAGTGGAAATCAATGAGATTAAAAATATACAGCACTCAGAAATGCATTCATAATCAGAATCCATTCACAACTGCTACTGAGAGAGCTGAGGAGACCTGAATGTCTACCCTTGGAGAGGTGGTCCACGTGTTTAATGCTCCAGTTTTGTCTGCAGTTGGTCACTGAGCATTAGGGTTTCTTTGTTTTCCTAATTTATTTGTTGAAGACAGCGCCCATTATTAACATTATGAACAGAATCATAGCTAGAACCTTGCCCCGGTGTTAAAATGCATATAAAAAGTTTCTAACAATAAAAATCACCCTGAATATAAAACCATAGTCTACACAGAGGTAAAACTGCACACATACCAGAGTACACAGGCTAACATAGATTAAACAGTATGTACAGCTGTTACAGTCAAGACCAGTAGAAATACACATAGCATCTAGCAGGAAAGCTTCATCAAGCAACACAGCATCATTCATCATTAAGAATGTTCATTAATATACCATTAATATGTGCAATAATGCAATAATGTACAATTAATATATGGATATTAGTTTGGTATTACACCTTTATTTACTATTCAATATGTTAACCCTTTAAATTCTCAAGCCTGTAGCATTCTGATGTTTATTATGCAGTAATTATGCAGTAATTACATTGAACAGGATGGGATATTCCAGCAACTTTTCAGAATTCCTGTATAATTAAATCATTAAAATATATAAAGTCATTCAGAGTGGTTCAATATGAAATACACAATGCTAGAAAAAACTTATCAAGTCAAACAGTTATAATAAGATCATCGAAACCAGTTTGTTTATATACACTATTTTGACATCATTAATATCACACCCCCATAAAGAAAAGGTTAGAAGACACAGTGAGGTTAATTGGTGGTCTTGGATAGTGAATTGGCTAAATTGGCTAAACAAACAGAATCGTAGACCTACATAGTGCAGCTCAATGTAGCATGAGTGACATACAGAAGGCTGAGCCCATTTAAGGGGTTAAAAGAGATAACAGTATTACACAAAATGTGTTCAAACAGACCACAATAAGCGCACCGCTAATTAACACCACCACTGAATGCATGACCAGCGTGCAGCAGCTACAGGGAAGAGAGACAACACAAACCCAACGGCCTGTGCGGTCAGTAAGATCAGTTTAATTTTTAACAGGCCTTCCTTTTAGCCCATCCGTGGAGACAGTCTGTGGGCTCCAGACAGAAGCCCTGCAGCTACGGGAAAAAAAAAGAGAGGGATCGCTGCACATCTTCCAGTCACGAGCCTGCAAATAAATATAATCAATCCTGCATTTACATACAAATGGGCCTTCTCCAGCCTCTTTCTTAGTAATCTGTCTGGCGTCTAGAAGGAGGCAAATATATTCGCTCCATACCCCGATTTCGTAGTTATCTTCCAATGCTTTATTGATTGTTTTTTTTTTCCACTTCATTTTATTAGCGGATATTGAGGGGCATGTTGCGCTGACAAGGCGCGTACGGTTCATCATTGCCTGCTCGAGAAGATCATGACTATTGACACTGTCACTTTTCTCACCACTTATCATTGCTTTCTGGTGGTGCATTGCGCAGTGCATCAACGTGCCACTTAAAGGCGGTAAACTGGCAGAAAACGCGTGCGTCTAATATGCTTCATTCGCTTTGCATCAAGCTGACAGCAGGCTGGCCTCGAATGGGTGTCAGCCCAAGCAACAGGACAAATATCCACCTTCAGCAGAGTGACCCGAAACACAGCACAGCAAAAAGCAAAGTGGTGCACTCAATCATCACCAGCTCATGGGTTCGGGTACATCAGTACAACAGAAAAACAACAATGTGAACCATATGTATCATTAGTGTGAATGATCACTTGCAAGATATCGACGCAGTCCTGTCCAAGCACATCACGGCTCGGAAAGTGCAACTTTTGCTCGGCGCAGTAATTAAAGTGTCAGAATCGCGCCTGCTCTCGCACACAATAACCCTGCTAGGTTTAATTTGAATAGGTAATCTCTGCGTTTGCTGTGCATTAAGAGAAACATCTGAGCTATTGCTCTATTAACTGTTTCACTCACCCAGCGTTGGCCTTTTAATTAGAGTTTAATAGCAGTTATTAACTCATTACAGGGCGTTGGGGGAGCATTTGGAGCTACTGTGACCTCTAGCAAAGTTGACACTTCAATGGTGGAATATTTCCTGGAAAAAAAAGAGAAAAAAAAAAAAGAAAAGAAAAAATTCATTCGTTTAATTGTGACCTATGCAAATGTGCAGCTCGTCATTACAACCCAGCTGCAATAATTAACTAGAGTGCTTCAAATTAAAATATAAATGGAGGAATTGTGTGTCAGCCATGGAGCACCCTTAAAAAAAGACAGAAAGGAGGGGAAAAAAGAGAAAAAGGAAATTCAATTTGTAGGAATTGTTTTAAGTGAGCTCAGCAGCGTTGGCACAAGCAGCATCCTCTGTTTTGTAAAAGCGAGAACTGTTAGGAATTGTTTGTATCCGAGCTGATACGCGATACGTTTCTCGTTCCTCTGAGGGGTTACGGCAGATTGAGGGAGCATGGACGGTCTGCGGGTGTACACATGCAAGCAGATGAGCATCAACACATAGCACGTCTGGTGTCAGCAGCCTGGATTGCCGCGAACAAACTTATTATGATTGGCCTTTCACAAGCAATTTGTTTACTTGCAGACGTTAAGTGCTGTATCAACACCTCCGTTGCCACATGACACCATTACTGTCGTCTAAGGGCGAAAGGCAAACCCCAGCATGCATCAGCAGAAACAATTAAAGCCTTCAGAGACTTGGTTCCGGGAGAAAACACTTGCCTGGAACATTCAATGAAGCACTTTGCTCTTAATCTGAAAGCTGGGAAGGCTGGGAGAGTTTAGAGCCTTGAGAACACATCCTAGTGCAGCCCACTGCGGTCTTCCCAGTCACCCACCCTTTGGCCTTCCCAAAAAAGTTAGGAAAGGTACAGAGAAATGCCGGCGGGGATGTTTTTGCTTGTTACTGCCGTGAGAGATGCGCCCGAAGCAAGAGCTCAATCTCTGATGGGAAGGAAAAAAATCAAATGAAAAAAAAGATAAATAAATAAATAAAAAACAAAATCGCAAATTAACCAAAAGTGTCACTCAGGAGCTGCAAGTGGGTTGAAAATAGCAAAATACGTTCTTTGAAGTCCTCATTTCAGCAAAAAAACTGCATGAAAAAAAACTTATATCTAATTAAAATGATAACTGCATTCTCATTTTTCAAACTCTCCATATCCTGAGGGCCAATTGGGATGAGTGTTTCTCTCTCTCTCTCTCTCTCTCTCTCTCTCTCTCTCTGTCTCGCTCCTGCTTGCCTGTACAGCAGTATGGCGTGCTGAACTGCTCCTGCAGCAAGATCACATCATTACCATCTCCCCAGCTGAGCCGCAGCCAACCATTATCATGCAGCATTATTAATCTTCTTGTCTTATCAACTTGCAAATCACAAACCATTGAGCCTTATGGCGTGGTTTTGGGTCCACGGTTATTCATTTTGTAGGTCTACCTAGCCTCCAAGTCCTCTTAATCACCTGACGATTGTCATTCTCTTACTTTTGCCCTGCCCCCTGTGGCCTCACTCTGTATCCGTGCAAAAAAGGAGAGAGAGAGAGAGAGAGAGAGTGTCCCTCACCCGCACTCTACACCCCCCACCCCACCACCACTCTTTTCTGAAAGAGGGTCCTTGCTTTTGAAGAGAGGAGACAGTGAGGAGGATAAATTTCATTAATAGAGGAGAATTAACATCCCACTGCCATGAGATGACCTCTTTTCCTGACACGTATGTCTAAGTCATTCTCGTCTTTTTTTTCCCTTCTTCTCCGCCATTAACATTCTAGAGGGGGAAGAAGGGAGAGCACAATCTGAAGAGAGGAAGAGAGACAGAGAGAGAAAGTTTCCTTAAAGCAGAAAATTCACTGACCCCCCTGACTCTCGGCCTCGTGATCAGTTGACTCTCCTTCCCGCTCAAGTATGCACAGAGTGGCTCCTGAAGAGCGTCTTCATGGACTACTGTCTCTAAATCTGTATTCTACATTAGTTTTATTTAGATATAGATCAATAAAAACTCTGAATATGTAAACTAATAAACTAATAAGGTAATAAGACCTGCTTAATAAATATATAAAATACACTGTGTGCAAATTATATGATAAATGTTCCAAAACTGCTTGGAAATAGAGTCCATTGACTTACATTACTCTTTGTCTTTGCACAGCGGCAATGAATACAGTATATATATATATATATATATAAAGGGACACTGAGAGAGAGAAAAAGTAAGCAATATCAAACAACAAATATATATAAAGAGGGATACTGAGAGATAAAGAGAAAGAAACAGTGGTAAGTGACGTGAGAGAGACAGGGACAAAGAAAGAAAAAGACAGAGATAGAGAAAGGGTGAAAGAGACAAAGACAGAGAAGAGATAGAAACAAATAGAGGGAAAGACATGAGTGAGAGAGTGAGCCAATGAGAGGAAGAAAGAGAGGTAGGGGGGGAAAGGTAAGAACAGAAACAAAAAGTGAGGACAAGAGAAAGAGTGAAAGAGATGAGGAGAGATAGACAGATAAAAAAGTAAAAGATTGAGGGAGAGAGAGACAGGCACAAGTACAGAGAAAAATAGGTAGTAAGAGAGAAAAATAAGCAGAAAAAAGATTGAGAGTAAAAGTGACAGATGGTAGGAGTAAGAGATATAAGGAGATGATAAGAGGTAAAGAGGAGAGGAAAAAACAGAAAGAATGGGAGGTAGATAAAGGGAGATAAAGAGAGACGAGAAATAGAGAGAGACAGAAAGGAGGTTAGAGAGAAATAGAGAGAGAGAGGCAGAGAGAGAAGCGTGAGAGAGAGACCGAGAGAGAGAATGGGAGAGAAGTAGAGAGAGAGAAGGGAAAGAGAGAGAGAGGAAAGAGAGAGAGGAAAAGAGACAGAGTGAAAGAAAGAGAAAGAGAGAGAAGGAGAGAAAGAAAGAGAGAAGGAGAGAGAGATATAGAGAGAGGAGAGAGAGAGAAAGAGAGAGAAAGAAAGAGAGGGAAAGAGAGAGAGGAAAGAGATAGAGTGAAAGAGAGAGAAAGAGAGAGGAGAGAGAGAGAAAGAGAGAGAAAGAAAGAGAGGAAAAGAGAGAGAGAGGAAAAGAGACAGAGGAAAAGAGAGAGAGAGAGAGAGAGAGAGAGGCAGAGAGGCAAAATGCAGTTTCAAAGTTCTCCGAGTGTAAAATGTACACGGTGTGAAGCAGATAATAATTTTTATGCTCTTCAAATCGATTTTGCAGGCTTTGACTTTAACCACAGTTTCAGAGAGGAATCTCACTGCGCTGGAGCACCTCAAGAACGCTTATAAATAATGAAAGCTGTTTTTAAAAGAAAAGACTGCTTAAGGACAAAATGTTGATTATGAAAGTGCCTTTTATCCCTCTCCTCATATCTGGGCTTTCTAAAGATGCACAGACTCCAGGCAAACAGGGCAGAGCCGAGTGCTTCCCCTGACCAAAATTAATTTCGAGATAAAATATGCTGAGTTTGGAGAAGAGACGGACAGGTGGTATTTAGATACGGGCGGCGAGATTTGAAGAAGCTCCGTGCTGCGTTTGAGCCTTTCTTTGTTTGATCTTGTGTATGCGTTTGTCCTTGGAAGTCACCCAGAAACTCCATCGTTTTACAAGGAACGCGTCTGATCTGCGAGACGGCCATTATCATACACAACTTGAAAGCGTTCCCTCTCCAAGAGCTGAAATTGTTTTGGGAAAGAGAGTTGCATGCTCAGAAAAGGCCTGGCTGGACGTCCAATGGCTAATGGCGGTTTGGACAAACTCGGAGAGATTCTCAGTTCAGCGTGTGAGTTTTGAAACAGGCATAACGTTGGCGGGGGAAAAAAAAGACCTTTACATGTTTAACAGCATGTGTCCTATTTTGCCATGCCATTGCTATGCAGCAGCTGTAACAGGGAATGCTGGAGTTTTTTATGCCTGTCCATAAATTAGGGCTGGGAGGTTGATGAGCAGTGAAGGAGAAGCATGTCTACACTGGAAGGAGAGAAAGAAAGTGAGTGAGAGAGGGAAAAAAGAGAGTGAGAGAGAGTAGATGCAGCCTTTACTGCTCCTAACTGGCTATCATGACCAGAGGACACAAATGCAGAGTACAACACACATGAACTAACAGACCTCTTCTGGTGAACCTTGAGGCAGTTTCTCCACATGCATGAGCTGGGAAAAAAAAGAAACGATAGAGAAAAGAGAGTGAGAGAGTGAGGATGATCCTGGCCCACGGTACAAAGCCAACGGGACTTCCTCTCCTCTTTTGTTTTGTCCTCCGGTGTGGATTTTCTCAAGGCTCCTGGCAGGTCGAGCGACAAATTGCAGCCTGAGGAGATGGACACTTTCTGGTCAAACAGAGAAGAGCTATCAGTGGAGGACTCTCTGAGGATTCGGGCCTGTTTCTAGGGGTTAGAGAGGTGGGAAATGATTCAAAGAACCAAGGACCAACTCGTCAGTGCTTTTGAAGGGTATGTTAGTGGTTAGCGATAGGCTAATCCCAACAGGACAGATCTCCCAGGACTAGACCAGTTATCCCTTTTGGGGTAGCTACCTGCTACTATGCCTCAGTAGGACTGGTCAGTCTGAGACAACATACCCAACTCTGTGGGTTGTGTTAGCAGTTAGCTAGTCCCAACTAAATAGCTCACTCAGGGCACTGCTACCTGTTCCATTGGGTATACCCTTAAGATCAAGGTACCAAAGGCAGAGATATGGGTTCTTGAAAAAGACTGAATAGAAGAACCACTTCCAATTGAAGAACCAGGTCAAGAGCGATTTATGAACCCCTGTTAGCAGTTAGCTTACCCCAATTGGACAGCCATAGCACACTCTGGTCACCTGTTTTAACATGCACTCATCCACATGGCCTCACCGTTTATCGCTTGTTAGCTCTTGTTTTGCTTCTATTTATCACTTCTATTGTTTGTTGCTAGATGTGGCTTCTTGCCAGTAGCGGGAAACAGCAATCACTTGCCAGGAGCTTCAGCCATTGTTGCATTTATTCTTGCTTTCACTGGGTACCTGCCCTTAAATGATCTAACTGGGAGCATGACCTTAAACATGATTGACAAAGAGGTTAAAATATCTAGGTGTGTTCTTACCTACTCTAAGGTTTTTCCTAGAACCATACATTCAAGTCAGGAGCCTTTTAGGAACATTCATTTGTTATCAGTTGGTTAA
Source organism: Semaprochilodus insignis (assembly GCA_034552555.1). Classification (NCBI taxonomy): domain Eukaryota; kingdom Metazoa; phylum Chordata; class Actinopteri; order Characiformes; family Prochilodontidae; genus Semaprochilodus; species Semaprochilodus insignis. The sequence goes on along the minus strand of CM067474.1, from coordinate 21,431,427 downwards.
CTCCGATGGGACAGCTCTCCTAGTGTTCAAGCAGCCATCCCATTGGAGTAGCTACTTGCTAACATGATACCAGCAAGACCTCCATACATTTACAGGACACGTTAGCAGTTACCTTCCCCAATGGGACACCTGACCAAGCCCTGGGAGAGCAGAAGGGATTCAGTGGGCCAGAGCGCCTCCCTTCAGGCTGCTCCGGGGCGCATGCCCGGGGCTATCGTTCACAAATCTGCACCGTTTCCCTCTATCAAAGGCCGCAGAGCAGGCCCGCCGAGCCGCTTAGCAGAGTGAATTATTCACAGGCGAAAAAGGTCACCGCAAACTAAAACTCCACTGAAATGAATGGAAGCCCTGGTTCTTCTTTAGCTGTTCGCTTCTCAAAAAGCACATCTCAATCTTTAATGGATGGAGAGGAGTGGGGGGGAGGAGGGGGGGAAAAGTCAGTAAATGGAGAGAGGGAGAGCGAGACGCGATCAAAGTGATTTTTAAATTTGCAGATTTTTGCATTTGGATTTATTAATGATTGATTTATTAAGATCGGGCCTCAGCTTCACTCTGGTATGCGGGCTAATTAAGTTTTGCTCCAAATCTTAATGGCGAACCCCGAAGTAATTGATCTTTTGATGATGTAAGCCACTTTAAAACTGTTTTTAATGATCCATGACATAGGAGATACAGCTAGAAGGTTATCAAATATGTGCTTATGCCATTAAATAACTTTTAAGTTTGATGAGCTAACCTAAAAACAGGGAGGTTAGAACTATTTTTCTGTGAAGCTAGTTTTAAGCGAGGTATTAGAGTGTCTCGGAGTGGGTGCACTTTTGCATAGGCTGCACTGACAGAACATGGATGACTCGGTGTGTCTATGAAAAGATACACAGCAACATACGGTCACTGTAAAAACCGACCTCACATCCCCAAAGTACACATATCATCAACAGAATAGTTGCACTCCTAAGTGTTGGATTGGAATACTATTGGGAAGGAAGGTAAAGGTTATCAGCAACAATAAATGATGATAAATTTAGACTGATATGGGCAATATTTTTTGAGCTACATATACAGAAGTAGAGTGTCTCAGTATGGCATCGGGCCACCATGTTTGCTAACACAACATGCCAGACATCTCGGCATGGAGTCGTAGAGGTTCCTAATGGTATCCTGTGATAATCCATCCCATGCAGCTTGAATATTCTCACACAGTTCCTGCAGCTTTTGGGGTAGGGGTAGAGGTGGAGTGACACCAGGCCTTCTGGATGTGTGACGTGTGACAACAAACTGCTGATCTTGGCACTGACCATGGCGTCTTTGCTGGTTGTCTTAACCAAAACAAAAGAAGGACTCATCACTGAAGATGACCTGCTGCCATTCTGAGTCACTTCGTGACAGTCTTGCACAACACCATTGCAGTCTTTGGCGACGTTGGTGTGGTGTTAAGGCCAGTCATTCTAGTGGTCTGCGTGCATGTAGTCCTGCATCGTGCAGCCGTGTAGCAACAGTCATAGCTCGCTGAATGTATGTAATCGTGGATGGTGGGTCAGTCAAGTACAGTGATAAGGCCCATCCTTGCTTATGTCACATGCGCAGCCGAGCATGAAACTTGAATCATCCACATGTCTCACAATGTCAAACCCACCCTCCAAGTTTAGTTACGATCGGTTGATTCGTTCTGGGTGCAACTATTTGTGCAATTATTCTTTTGATGATGAGTGTAGTAACATAATAGGAAAAGACAAAAACTTTCCTAAACATCAGTTGATGTGATAAACTATTCATTTTGAACCATTTCTATTGGTCCATTCATCATTAAGTGTTTACAGTGTAAAAGGTAACTTCAAACGGTGTAAAAACAGCACAACAAGGTTTTCATAGGATAGTAACTAAAATACGCCAGTGCAAAGTTATCTCACGTAGTCTCTCATTTAGTGTGATAAGTGCCCAGTAAGCGCCGGCCCCTACAGCAGCACAGGGCAAAATGCTTCTTTGATGGCGTCTCAGGTGACTTTGCATCAGTGCCTGTATAATTACCCGTGTGGATGGAAGGCTGACGGAGAAACCAGTGTGCGGAACGCTGGACCCAGACGGCATCTCTCCTCAGCTGGGACATGGTTATGCTGGGAGCACAGGGAATGCTTGTTTTCCCATTTGTTGAGATCTGCCCTCTCCCTTAATGACTGTGGTTGCACCTGAGTGCAAAGCACAGGCAACCCTGATAGGTCTCCTATGGTGTATATACCTTGAAACACCTCTTCTTAATTTTTATCAGTGATAGAATATATAATAATATAATAATGTAAAATCATTTTTAAGGTACTTGTATAAAAGGATTCTAATGTGAAGCTCCTACTTCGTAGGTTTCAACTAATTAGCAGGAAGCAGCGAAAAATGAAGAGACGTGTACAGTATGATGAACAGAACTGTTGTTGCAACTGAGGAAGCTGTAACATTGTGAATGAAGTCATAATAAATTAACATTCACAATGCAGAGTATTTGAAACATTTTGCTGGCTCTAGAGGTAGGAAGCAGGAAAATAAAGGAATTGTGAATGTGCCCAGAATGACAAACCAGTAGTTGAAGATTCTAAAATGAAGCTAAAATAAATGTTTATCTTGAATTTTTTTGGATGTGCTCAGAATGATGAACCGTTGAAGTTTTTAAAATGACTGAGAGCATTGAAAATGAAGTTGAAATAAACTTATTATCTTGAATTTGTCATATTTCAAAAGTGGAGAATCAAGTTTCAGACAGAGACCATATCAAGTAACTGCTTTTGATGGATAATTAAATTATATTATTTATCAATTAGTACTTTCTTGGTTTGGGATTTTTTGTAGACAAAATTAGGAAGTGGGAAAAAAGGGATTTTGGATGTGCCCAGAAAGATGAACCAGCAGTTGAGGATTTGAAATTGACTAAGAGCATTGAAAATGAAGATGATATAATATTAATTCAAAAGTAGAGAATCAAATTTCAGACAGACTACTTATCAAGTAACTACTCTTGATTGATAACTAAAGGATATTATTTATCATGTAATACCTTCTTGGTTTGGGATTTTTTGGAGAAAAGTTTTGGGAAAACATCAAAGGCAGTTTATGAAAAAACAAGTACACATGCACATATTGTCCCAAAATAAGAAACACTGCAATAATTTTCACAGTTAATTTTTGCCATGTATTTGTTGACAGTAGTTGATCTTCTTGCCATTAGTACTGAATGGGAAAATGGTGCAGACTTGAACTTGTCTTAAAAAAATGCTAAATTGCATATAAATGTAATTTACTATGTAACTAAATATGTAATAATTATGTAATTACACAACTACATTTAAATACAGGAAAACGACCATCTATATTTGAACGGGTTAGTGTGGCTGGCTGAGCACACCTAGTGCAATGCTGACAGCAGCAGAGTAGAGGAGAGGGCAACAGGAGGCGGCCGTTCCCTCGGGTTACTCAACCCCCCCCTCGGCACGCCAGAATGAGCTGTTCAACTCACTGCTGGATACCTGACAACAGGCCTTCATACATTACCAAATGAAGATTGATAATCCCAGCTCTCCTCTCAGTGTGCACACGCAGCAACACGCGTTCACAGGGAAAAGGAAGTGAAACTGCTGTCATCCACAGCCTGAGTCGGTAGTTGTTTGTCACCTGGAAAAAAAGCACCTCGGCTCGTGTCATGGCTCAGAGAATTAGAGCTTAGAGAAGAGAAACTTTTCCTTTTGGCCAGTTCTATCAGGCCAGATGCAACTGTGGCCAACCGTAAGTATGAAAAAGTAATAATAATAAAGTGGTTTGAATGAGTTGATGTGCAGGTGGAGAGAAAGTTGCTTCATTGCTGGTGTCAGCAGAAGCCTGCACACAGAGAAACCACACTACAGAGGATGACAGACACAAGCAAGAGGCAACAAACACAAGTGGCAGCTTGTTACACCTCAAGAGAGGAAACAAGCACATTCTTATGCAGTTCCTGGGAGTATTTTTAGACCAGTCACCCAAAATCTGGTGATAATCTTATACACCTATACAGATTTGGGGTTTTGTCTCATGTGCTATGGGCTTCCATAAAAACGAAAGCCATTCCAAATAATTTATTAACCGACATCAGGGTCAGAAGTCAGGCCCAGTCCGAGCTTTGGGCCAAATATATACTGTACATTAGCATTCAAAAGTTTGGCCCCGCTTCTTATTAATATAATAATAATACAATAACGAATAACAACTGGATTTTTATTCCACATTTATTCAACCTAAGGCTATATAGGTCAAAATACTTTAAGGTAGACACCTGTAGATGTTTTAAAATGTTTGAAGATTTAATATTTGTTAAAACTGCAGAATTATCTTTAATCTAATGTTTTTATGTATTTGCAGTAATTCCTTAAGAAATTATCTCCCAGAAAATTTTCAAAGATGAGGCATGCTGGAAGATCATTTTAGTATAATTTTAATCTCAATGTCTTACAGCTTTCTTTATTTAAAGGTATTGCTGCTAATGCATTTAGAATATGATCACGGCCCTTTAAATTTGTTTTGCCAACAGAGGAGTTATACGCGCACTCATTCTGGCAAGAGTGAAATGCATCTGTGTGTAGAACTGAAGCTTTCTCTGTGCCACAAAGATTCCTTTATTGTTGGAGGCGTGGTGATTTGTTTCAAGCTGATGCAGAGTGTAATTCAGATTGGTAGTCACTCCTATCATAGGAAACAAAGAAATGCACAGTCCCTCCTCCTCCCTCTTCACTCCTTACCGGTCCTGAATAAATGTTGAGAGTTCAGCATCAAACTACATCACTTTAGTCGCCAAGGGAGTCTCCACCAGTGGAAAGCAACAGCAACTCTTGTTCAACATCTATTTATATCCCTTTCTTTGTTTGCTGCTGAGCATTGATTCAGCAGTTGTTTGCCAAGAGATTTAGCCACGATTACGTTTGCTCTTCCTTTCATTGGCTACCTGTAAATGACGTCTAACCGGGAGCAGCACCTTCAACATGATTGACAAAAGGTTAGAATTCTTCATCCTCTCATGTTGGACTGAAACCATAGTGACTCACTATCACCTCATGAGGTGTGAAACTATGGGTTAGCATTCTAACTTTAGTAGATAGTTACTGGTTAGCATTCTAACTTGATTAGCATTCTAACTTCAGTAGATATCTCTGCAACACGATATACAGATGTCTTAGACATACAGTCAAACCTGTTATTTCTTTATGTTTTAATGAGTTTTGGAATGTTTTAGACTAAACATCCTAATCATTTCACCACTGGGGTCATGCTCTGTTCATCATTCTGCTCACGTCTAAAATTTCTTCTTCCTCTTTTTGCAGCTTCCGACTACTTAGTTGAATCATTGAACTGACTGAATAGTGAATCATTTCATAACTGTATCTGCAATGGTTTTTATTTATACTTATATTATTAATAGTGTTTTTGTTTCTAGTTATTATAGTTTTATATGCATATTTTATTTTATTGGAAACAGTGAAGTTAACCTCTCAAATGTGATTCCAAACTTTAGAAAGCTGGAGTAACGCATCTCAGCGTTCTAACTACTTAGGGTAAACACAAATCAATCACCAAACATCTTTTCCCTCTATCCAGCAGTGTATTTCAGAGTGAAATGTGTGAGGGTCTATAGGCTACTTGAGCATTTCCCTTCATTAAAGGTAATAGGAATAGGGGTGGTGGGAAGAGGAGATGAAACTCACCTACTGGTGCGCATTGATGTAAGCAACACTCAGAAGATGTTTTAGAGGTACCAGAGGTCATTACATATTGATCTAGAGTTTGGTCTTGTAGTAATATGATTTAATGAATTGTGCTCATCATGGCCAGAGACATGAACTACAAGATAAAATGGATCCAAGTTCACGTAAAACACGTAGTTAACGGCAATAACGGCATTTTTGTGCAAGCACCGTCCAAGCTCATGTTGCCTCGTTTACCAGTTTGCTGTTGAAGAAGCTCTTTTCATAGGCAAACAAAAAGGAGACTCTCTCCGTAAAAGAAATGGACAACAAAGGAGCAGCAAACAAACCACTGCAGAGTCACAGCATGACAGAAAATAACCGCCTGGAACGCATTCATATCAATTTCACCCCTGTAGCCCCGCGGACGTGTTGTGAGAAGGATAAATACGGAATGTTTAAGCGCTCTCCCTCTCCCTTGTTGCCTCTGGCCGTGTTAAATTTGGGGCACTTGTGCGCGAGAGATTGATGCTGGCCTATCTGATGCGTTACGAATGTCTGCAGGGATCCCCGCTGTCCTCCGTCTTTAAAAACCTCCGCATCAGCATAATGGCTGCGGCCACACGCACGCACGCGCGCCGGGGAAGGTTATCGACTTGTGAAATCGCATTCAGGACAGCCTTTTATTTTTCCCAGACTATAACCTTGCCTTGTAAGTTGCTTACTCAACAGAGCCTATTATGAGGGGCTGTTACTCTCTCTCGCTGTGGAAAGGTCAGCGCGGTACTACAGGCTGCCTTTTCAATATCAGCACTTCATTATTAGCCCGCTATTACTGTAAGCTGATTCACAAATTGGCATGGCAGGGGGTTCTGGGCGGGGGAGTTCAGGGGGATTGGAGGGTGTGGGGGTGGATGAGCATGAGGAGGTTCTAGGGGTTGCACACAACAACTTCTGTAGCGCTCAGGAACTGGAACGAGGCAACATGCTGCATCCCTAACATTTCCTCGTCATGGCCTGCACCGATAAATTGGCAGCGGGCAGACAGAGAGTCCGTCTAGACCATAACAGCTTGAGAGTGAAGGAAAGAGACAGAGACAGAGAAAGAGAGAGAGTGAGGGAGAGAGAAATGGAGGGGAAAAAGAAAGTGAGTGAGAGAGGGAAAATAGAGAAAATAGAGAGGGATTGGGAGAGAGAAAAGGGAAGGGGAAAAGATAGGAGACTTCATTAGGTACAACATTAGGTACAATGTATCTATACTCATGGTCTATTTTATCAGCTCCACTTACCATATATGAGCACTTTGTAGTTCTACAGTAACAGACTATAGTACATCTGTTTCTCTGCTTACTTTGTTATCCCCTTTCATCCTGGTCTTCACCCTGTTCTTCACCCTGTTCTACAGGACCACCACAGAGCAGGTATTATTTGCGTGATAGATCATTCTTAGCACTGTAGTGACACTGACGTGGTGGCCAACCAAAACTACGCAGGCAACGGAGTCCTGTGACCACTGAAGAAGGACTAGAGGATGACCAACACTATCGGCTATCGGCCATCAGCTCTGACTTTACATCTACAAGGTGGACCAGCAAGGTAGGAGTGTCTAATAGAGTAGACAGTGAGTGGACTGCTGTGTCTGATCCACTCACACCAGCACAACACACACTAACACACCACCACCAAGTCATTGTCATTGGAGTGCTGAAAATAATCCACCCATCCACCCATTTAATATGTATATAAAGATAGAGGAGGAGAGAAAGAAGAAAGAACGAATGAATGCGAGAAAGAGGGAAGAGAGTGAGAAAGAAAGGGAAGAAATATATGAGATAGAGAGAGATGGGAGAGAGAGAGTGAAAGAGAGAAAGGGAATAAAGAGTGATGAGACAGTGAGAGAGAAGAGAGAGAGAAAGAAGGAAATATACCTAGAGATAGAGGCAAGAAGAGAAAGAGAAACAAAGGGAGTAGAGAGAAGAAAGAAAGAAAGAAAGAAAGAAAGAAAGAAAGAAAGAAAGAAATGGGGAGGGAGAGAAAAAGGCAATAAAGAAAGAGGCAAGGAGGGAAAGAGGGATGACGGTGATTGAGAGGGAGACAGTAACAGGGGACAGAGACTATTCTTTGGTGAGAGTGAGAGAGAGAGAGAAAGAGAGAGAGAGCAAAAGAGACAAACAGGCAAAGCAGTAAATGGGGAGCCTCTTACAGACAGACACACAAGGATGACTTCGGGGGCCTGTCAGAAAACAGGGGAAAAAGTCAAATATAGTTGACTGATACTTTACTCCGTCAGCTGGCCAAAATGCCAGATAGCATGTAAATCACGATCGGCTGACCGTTTCCTCCCGCTTCTCCTGGCTACTTGTCAGTTTCCTGCCGTCCGTCTCCGCTGCACGATTTGGACAATTGTCTCGGAGTGAAGGAGCGCGCGAGATTGATGTTTATTCAAAGTGCCTCGCTCCGATGACCAGCCAACATATTTCAGTAACGGAGCCATCAAGATGGACACTCCACCATTACTCTCAGCGGAGTGTTTAATACGCTGTATGGGTGGAAAGAGGAAGAGGCTTGAAGGCTTGTATCATTTATCTAAGCCATATTTAAAAAGTGTTGCCGGAGAAGTTGAGCAAGGCTCAGGTTCAAATAACAAATGGCTCAGGATGTCTTCATTTCCTCTGGAAGTGTTAGCATCCCGCTAAGGTGGACTTCTAAAATGCCATAAAGGGCATTTATTCAGACTGAATGGGCCTGGGAGATGTGTTACACACTGGAAAATAAAGGCATCAAGAAGGGTTCTTTGGAGATATTGCCTAAAACCAATTTTGATACCCTAAAGAAACTTGCAATGGACAATCCTTTATTAAACTGGTACCACTTTATAATAAGTGTTGACTAACTACATACAGGAATACATTAGTTAACAAAGGTTAACTAATGTTAGGTAAACATGTAACAACTAAGCACCAGGGTGGAGCAAGTTTTGAGTTTGTGTTTGTAGCCAGTGGCACAGAAAACTAAATTCACTGATAGAGAGAAGAATGAATTCAGTTCAATACCAGCAAATTCCAGAAGCACACAACACCTGTTAAAAAGCTGAAGATGAAAAGAGGATGGCTTCTACAACAGGATAATGATCCTAAACATGCTTCAAAATCCACACTGGACTACTTCAGGAGGTGCATGAGGTGCAAGTCCAAGATCCTCTCAGAACTACAAGGCTTCCAAACAAGAAGTGAAAGACTCTTAGATGCTACAAAAAGCATTTACAAGCAGGCTGTTATGAAGTACTGACCATGCGGGGTACCCAAACTTTTGCTTTGGGCCCTTTCGCAGTTTTCTTATCTTGAAACTGTGAAAGATGGAACTAAAGATCTCATATGTACATGTTCTTTATAGAATCAAGTACTTCTTAACTCACAAGAAACAGTTCGGAATCAAACAGAAACCAATGAATCCTGATTCTCTGTCAACTCAAAGGTTCAAATGGTATGGGTACTTCAGGTAAGCGGTTTGAAAGGACTAATTAGGTAACCACAGCTTTGCTCCAAATTGGGCTCCTAAGACCCCTTTTGGACACCTTCATTCTGAAGATTGTATGTTGGGACTGGACTTAAGAGTGTATTGTGGGACTGTCATGACACTAAAGTGAGGAAAACACATCAATGATATGAGACTTGAAACATGTAGGCCAAACCCAAATCAGGCAACCTTGTGACTACTGATGGGACCGGAGGTTTCGAAATAAGACAGAAGTTAGTCATTTGAAAGACGTGCTCCTCTGGCTAGCTGCCCACGCTGTGTATATGGGTCCAGCAGAACAGAGTGGCTGTCCTTCCAATGACCCGTGAGCACATGTTGACTTAACCCAGTCGCCATGACTCCTCTGCTGTATGTATATTTCCACAGGTGAGCAGTTAAAAATGTTGCCATTCCGAACTGCTGTCGAAAATGAATTATCCAGCCTGTCTCCTCTCCCGAACATCCCCTCCAACATAATCAGGCCTCTGTGAGAAAATAAGCCCAGTCCCTGGCGAAGAAGGGGAAAAAAAAGTCAGGCTCAAATCGGAAATAAGCGCAAGTTTAAATAATTTTCAAAAACAGCAGGCCAATAAATTTCCGTGCAGAGGTTAATTTAGTAAGGGGAAACCCTGGCGCAATTACCCGGTCCGATTCCCTCTCGTGCCCCGAGGGCTCCAGTCGAAAATGTCACAGGGAGGAATTATTTTTCTCCTAAAACACGGCACGGGGAAAAAACAGACCATCCTAACTAGGCCCTGCTAATACCCCCCCGCATCATATTAGCTTTTGTCACAGGATATTACTTCATCACGCCTTCTACGGCTGCGCATTCCTTAATAATGCGCTGCAGAGTGAAAAACTATCCCTGGAAAGAAGCTCGCTCTGCTCCTCTCCGCGTGCCGTGGCCTTGAGATGATGGCGAAGCAATTCGAGTCAGAGAGATGGGGCGAGCGGGCTGATGTATTCCACCGAGGTGACAGTTTGGGCCGACGTAACTTCATCTAGCTCCTGTGAATGAAGCCTTACAAGCGTAATTGAGCCCCGTGCTCTAATCAGCCTGGCCTGCGGATCAGGCGCAGCCTCCGAAATCTCTTCCGCCCATTACAAGTGGAGGCGCGTATTCGCTCTGACATGATGTGAAACGTTTAGCAGTCACACTTGTGAGTTACTGACACATGGACTGCCCACCTATCATCAGCCGACATCCCTTACCCTCCCTGTGCACAAGACACACACACACATGTTTGTTATTATGCAGTGTGAGGACTTGGACTTGGATATACTTATATCCTCTTTGTAATGTGTACATGTAAGTACTCATATAGGCTTTCCAACTAAAAGAACCCTGGTTCTTGAACTGGTTCTGTTCAGGCTTCTTAGAACCTTGGTGCTATTCAGGGGACCAGCCTGTGTTTGCACCATTTATTGGAACCAAGGAACATCAAATATGTCATCAACGTCAACAGAGTAGATGGCGTTACACAGCAGGCGTAACACAGCAATAACAGGCATTACACAGCAATAGTAAACAGTAGTACCAAGATGGTTGAATGCATAGCTTACCAGTGAGCATTTGTGCTGTTATTACAGATGTGATCTGTTTTTAGCCAAACAGCAAGCACGGATCAACTACTGGTAAACATGTAGTTTCTTCAACAGTCCACTGGATGTCCTCAATAACAGGCACGCCTACAGATGTCATTACAGTTTGTGCTGAAGAACCTACTATTCTTTGGTTCCAATTAGTTTTAGTTTTTGGGTTCTGAACCTGTTTTTGGTGGAAATGCGCTGAATGGTTCAAAATTAGGGGCACAAAGCTGAACACATTGATGAAAAAGGGCTGATATATAGAAGAAAGCAGGGCAGAAGCTAGAGTGGGGTCAAATGTAATACAGATATGTAATGTACTCAACTAGGCTGAAGTTAAATTAGCTTTTGGTCATCTTCTCATGTTCCCTTCAGACATAGTTATCTCTAGATTTAGCCCAAACAGTGTTTACATACCATAAAAGTTACTCTATTCACCATATGTGTTTGATTACTGAGCTGTTTGTTTGAGGTCAAAGTGGTCAACTTGTTTTGTTTTAACTTCTGTCCTGTTATCTGCAATATAGCACCATTCTGAAGCATATGAACACTTTGTAACGAGAGCAGGCCAGGTTAGGTACAGCCTTCACACAGAGGGGTTAGTTTTAACCTTGTCCTATATAAATTCAAAAAAGTACATTCTTTGAGGTAATTATACACAAATTCATCACAAGCATGCCATAGATATCATTGGAATAAAACAGTTTATATTTATTGTTTCAGGATTTTTGCTTTCCTTCTTTGTGGTAAACAAATGTGCCAATGTGAGCATCTTTCACTAACCATTTTTATTTTGATGCAAATATTTTTATGTATATTAGGTTGAGAAGCTCATCTGGCTCAAACAATTTATAATTGTATTGAATTAAAGTAATAATAATAAATTATACATGTCAAGGTCTCTTATTTTTCAAAATTAACTATTTAGTAGATCCCTGACATAATTAAGGTTCTTCTGCAATACCTCCTTTTTGTGAATACATTTCAGTGAATCAAAATAAAAGTAATTTCAGGCATGTATGCCTTGGAAAGTCTAAAAGTATCAGGTAGTGCCGCCATCGTATCAAATGTGCTGATTAACAAGGTAAGGTAAAGGCAATCTAGTAATATCAAATTCTATACAAAATGGTTTTCCATGACTTTATACTGTATTGGAAACCTTTAAAGTGCAGACATGTTGCAAAACAGTACAACTGCACAAGCGTTTAACTCATTGTCTGTAAACCCTGATGTCCTCAAATATCATGCAGCACAACAGAAAACAAACCACTTTCATGCTGTCATGCCTTTAAGAAAGAAGTCCCCAGATCTCCTACATTATATTTTTGGGCCATGGATAAGCTGGTCCAGTTCACCAGGTCAGGTGGTGTGACCCCAGCAAAAATATATACAATGTTGTTATTATTATAATGTTTGTTTATTTGAAAGCAAATGAATGTAAAACTTCAGATGAACAGCACATGCCTGAATGGGTGTTCAAGTACAACTAGTTTATGCACATTAGTCATAGACAATTTCAGAAAAAGTGTTTTTGATAACGTGTGACTTTAATGGAAGATATTGTAATATATATTTTCTGAACAGTAAAAATTTCAAGGTTTTTAGGCACAAACTCATCAACATGCCACAGATACCATTTGAATAAAACAATTTATATTTATTGTTCTGGTATTTGATTAGTTTATGCACATCAGTAATCATAAGTAATTTCAAAAGACATTGTGGTTGTACAAGATATTCTCTGGGTAGTGAAATTGAAGATCTTTTTTTATCTATATGATTATAAAAGCTTGAAACAGACATTGAATAGATGCATATCAGATTCATTTTAATAAGATGTTTTAAATAATCATTTTGAAAGCCTTTTGTCATTGACCCCGATACGTACTCATAGGTCATAATGTCTTATGTACATGTGACATATGTGTGACCAATACATAATAATGTCCCATATGTATTACAATTACAATTTTTCATTTTCTAAGTGGTAAAATTCCCTGATGACTGGGCCATTATAAACACTCCAGAATTGCATCAAATATTTTTTTTTTACATAACCTTGCATTGAAAGTTTTTTTTTTGTCCTCTCCTGTAAACTTACCATTTTGGATATACTCGTTTTTCTTTGGACAGCAAAGAGATGTATGTACTTAACTGTGATTCTATTTGGCATGTACTGTACAAGTTTCTGGATTTAGGCCACATCAATGTTCAGCCACTCTTGCACCAAAGAATTGCACAGTCGGGCCAGATTTGGTGGACGCCTTCCCTGGCACAATTCTGAGGGGAATTTGCTGTAGACTGGGATTTTTACCACTGCTGATAGACCCGTATGACCGCACGCTTCCATACACCTGCTAATTCAGCTACTTCCTTCACATTTTGGCCTTTGGCACATCCAAATCCCATCACTCCTTTTAGCCAATCATTAACATCTGCTTTGGACCCATTTCCTACACATCGAACCAGACATTCACTGCACTGTACCACCTCTTCTCAATCTATGAATCCCGTCACTCACACCCTGCAGGTATTTATAGCCCCATCATCCCTGTGAAACGGCATCTGCAGAAGACTGAAGTTCCTGTCACCATAAACATGTAAGATGACAAATTTTTTGTTCGGTGAGCTTATTTAAAATGGCACGCATAAAAAGAACTGTCAAGAACCAACTGGTTTGTTGTTATGGTTCTACGTACTGTTTAATGACTGCCTTTACTATAGGACGCTTGAAAAGTCCCCCTTTAAAAGTATGCACAAAATCTGGAAATATTTTTTTTTGTCCTGTATATGCATAAAAACATACACACGTAAGCTGTGTGGGAATGTTTTGATCCTCCTCTCTCTTCCCTCTCAGCGCTGGACTGTATCATCGCTATCATCATCATCCCGCACGCCGCTAATTATGACACTATCTTAATCTAGTCCCATCAGCCAGATCCAAATCAAATTTCCCCAGGCTGCAGCCCTTACCACCCAAGAAGCCAGAGCCAGCTTCCCTTCCTTTAATCAAAGTCTGGCTCAAGCTGCTTCAATAGCAGACACGGAGAAACAGGGGCCACGCTGGGCTTTTCTGTGACATAGTCAGTAAAAAATAAAAAATAACAACCTGCCAAAAAACACACTCCCACTGACCAAAACACTCCCACACATGTTCTCCACACTCTTTGGTGCAGAATTCTATGTATCTGTAGTCAATATAATGCAGGCTTTGCTCCATAAACAGCTGAACTTCAGAGAGATGAAAGCACAGAGTTACCTGCACCTTTTCTCCATGAGGCCCGAATGTTCCGCATCGATCAGTAAATAACAGAGGGCTATGGGGAGAGAAAGAGAAGTGAGATGAGGTAGTAGAAAAACAGCAGGAACCTCAAACCTCAAGGAAATACATGAGATACACCAAGAAAACATCCATCCCTATGGTTTTCTCTGCGTTGTCTTAATCTGCAGTGAAATAAGCGTTGCTGAACTTATTTGGTTGAGCCCATAATTTAGTGTTGGGTATTGGAGGGGAGCTCATTTGCACTTCAGAGGTCTGACGGAGCATGCTTGGCAGGCCTTTGCTTATTTTTCATCAGCTCCTTGCCTATCGCGGCTGCAACTCCCCCCCAAAAAAAGGGCACTCCAAAGCCTCCCATTAGAATTTATAAACAGTTTAACACAGCGCGTAAAGCATTTAAACAAACATCATGAATATTTCACCATTCATAAAAACCTCCCCTCTGATGCCTCCCAAAGCTGATTCCGCAACTAAATGCAAGCCGCAACATCTTGTTAACTAATTGACTGTGACGGTTTGCTAAACACACACAAATGCGCTACACGATGCACATTGCTCTGATCCCGCTCCACGGCAGATTAGGGCTCCTCTAACATGTCAGCTTTAAAGGCGCATTGCAAACATCTCGCAAACAAGATTTCACTAAGCTTTTTAACACCAGCCGTCATCCACGCTCAGCACTTTCTCATGCATAGCGCAAACAGTTTACGTGGCAACGAAACAGGCAGGAGGAAAGTGATGCAAGCATGGCTTTGTAATTTGCTTTTAGCCAGCAAGGACACCGGCAATACAGTAATGCATGAACACAACATGATAGAGGCCTTCACGGTTAGGCTCACCAGGAAAGCATAGGCCGGCGTGGCTGCATCGTCAAGCACAAAGTCCTGGAGAGCCTTTTGAAGTGTGCATGCTAGTGAGGAACCCCAAACAAGCCATATGGTGTTACACTTTCCAGCATCCTAAGGTAAAGGAAAGAAAGAAAGATGTTGACACCCAGGCAGAGTTGCACCAGAAATTTGTTAATAGCAAATAGTCAAAAGTTTAGACACGCCCAACTAAATGAATGTTGTTATCTTAAAGATTCTACAGGCTTACACTTAAGAGTTCCAAACTGATGAAATGTCTGAAACAATTCATATCCTGATGTACCACATATACTCTTGATGTACAGTATTATATTTTTGCCATATTGCCACCTCTGATATCTATATTTAGTTTGCACAGGGTTTTTTTTTTTGTCCAATTTAAAGCTCTAGTTACACTTGCTTTTAGTTGTGATGAATGATCATAATGGACAGACTAATAGAATTGGTCCAAAATTGCTTAGAAAAAATCTTGTTACATCAGCCTCCACTGTAGGTTAAGAAGGCTGTTTTATCCTCCTGTACAGTTCCATTTTGATAATTGAACCATTAGAAATGCTCCAGAATTGCAAAATAAAAATTAAAATAAAAAATCTATACATAAGCTTACATTTAAAGTAAAGAACAGTTTCTGGATGTAGACCACATCACTGTTCAGCCACTCTTTCATTAAAGAATTGAGCAGTTGGGCCAGATTTGGTGGATGGCAAAGTTCTGAGGAGAATTTCCTGTAGAATTTCCTGTAGACTGGGATTTTAGCCACTGCTGGTAGACCTGTATGACCGTACGCTTCCGTACACCTGCAAATTCAGCTACTTCCTTCACACTATGGCCTTTGGCATGCCCAAATCAATGGCATGCGCTCACTCCTTTTAGCCAATCGTGCCATCAGCTTTGGAGCCATTTTCCATACATCAAACCAGACATTCACTGCAGTGTACCACCTCTGTACCACCTCTTCATTTTGGGAGTTTTATGGTAGCTGTATAATTCCATGAGTGTTATTTTATAGTTTGATGTCTTCACCTTCATTCTAAAGTAAAGCATTAAGTTAATAATATAAAAATGTCTCTATTTAATAATTATAGATGAGGAGGGTCTCAACAGAAGATATACCAGACTGAGCTTTTAGCCGTGTCAAAACATTTGACTGGAAGTGCAGGTTTAATTTAATGGAATTCTGTTGGACCATTAGACTGTGTTGATGTGCCATTAGGTTCAACTGAATACCATGATGGATAAATAGACTGCACCAATGTTACACTCAACACTAATCATTATCTATACTACGCTACCATAAGGCTACAGCATAGGGCTGAAATTTTAAACACGGTATACGTGATGTGACTGATGATGTCATGCAAAAATCATTTGCCCTTTTTTAACATGATTTTTTCCTGATTTACATCAAAAAGAACGTTTTTCAGAATCCAGGGCTGTAATGAGGCAAGAGAAGACAATACATCTTACTGACATCAGACCACTGACGCACATAATCACTCTGCTTTCTCTTTCCAGACAAACTTTATGCAAATCAACTGAGTGGTGGCCAATCAGATTCTTGATATGTGGTGCAGGCATCAACTCTATGACGTTCACATGGTGAGATTTAACACTGAAATGCTGAGTGGTGTATATACTTGCTGATACAAATATCATATTACATTTATTTATTCATCACCTCAGCCGCTTATTCTCCTCTTGCTGAAGCCCATCCCAGGGCCCAATGGACGGAAGGGAAGGAAACACTCTGGACAGGTCGCCCGACATACAGACATACACAGTCATACAGACACTCACAGCTAGGCAATTTAGTATCAGCTGGCCTGACAGAATGTCTTTGGACTGTGGGAGAAAACCAGAGCACCCAGAGGAAATCCATGCAGACATTGGGAAGCACCCCTAAGCTCCCACCTTCCTGACCCCACCCTTAGCCAGCCCTGAGAAGACTGTTTACAGCAATGCAAGTGTCTCTATGGAATTAGCACTGTTAACAGTGGTCTATATTCACCTGCCCACAATGGGTTTAACACTACTTATAAAAGATCTACATTAAATACCGAAGTTTATTATCCTTACAAGTTCTCTATCTGCCAAGCTGGTCACCCTAAATCTATATAAACATAATCATGTTTTTACCTGGGATATATTTAGTATGTATGTCCGCCAACTTTGTATACATACAAGTTGCAGCTGCACATAGATGTTTATTTAAATGGGATTTAAATTTGAAGTTTAAAGTGATGGAGCAACAGGATTAAATATAATTTAGGTTTAGTGTAAAATTAAAAGCAGGGTTAAAAAGATGTTTTATATGTAACCCTGAATATTTCTAAACTAGGTTTAAAGATTTTGGTGCCACTGTGTTAAAAGATAAATCTTATGATTTAATCCTAGTTTATGCTTAATCTCTGCTGATGCACCCCATCTAAACATCACAATATGTTGAGGCCCTATGTAGCCTGGTTATTTTACATTTCAGTAAAATGAGAGTCTATTTATAGGCACAGTATTGCAGAGAAAAACACAGGTTAATGTAACCAATTCATTAATCTAATATAGACGTGCTTATGTGTTTGGTTTTTGCCACTGTGACATATCAACTGTATTCAGTAACAGTTACAGTACAAAAGACAGTGATCAGATTACAGGCAACATTACAAACACAGGGTTGATCATCTGCAGGATTACAGTAAAACCACATACACATAAACTCGTCACCTTTCGCCTAAATTTGCCATTTTAAATGATAAATATATCACATGAATCAGGGAGGGGGTCCTGCTGCCAGCAGAGGTTCTTGAAGAGTCCTCCCTAGCAGCAGTTTGCAGTATTTTATTCATATTTCGTATTTTATTTTAAATCAGAACTGAGAACTGCAGAGATCTGAATCAGGCGTTTTACTTTAACTCTTTTTTGAACATTTTAAAATCTTTAGTTACCTTTTCAGTTTAGTGAATATTCATGATAGACAGACCAATAGAATTGGTCCAAAATTGCATAGAAAATAATCTTGTTATATCAGCCTCCACTGCAAGTTAAGAAAGCAGTTTGATCCTCCTGTAAAGTTCCATTATGGGAATATTTTAATAATTCCATGAGTGCTATTTTATATGTCTTCACCTTTACTCTAAAGCAAAGCATTTCAGCTAAAAACACATCATTAGCCATACAGTTACTTTCACTTCTTTCTTCAGTGGGTTTTCCAGTGATGGCACAAAATGTTAAAATGTGTAAATGATCAGTTGTGTAAATGTACTAAAGTCAGTTCTCTTTTTCCTGAAATTGACTTTTAAAGTGGTAGGACATGTTGATTTGTGTGGACTGCTGAAAGTGCTGAGACTGCTAAAAAGAAAGTGAGGATAAATTACATCATGGAAGTCCAAGGACAATGCACCAGTATGAAGTATACTGAGCTCAAACAGAGCTTTTAGCACTTGGAACACAAATGATGATCAGTTAGGTTTTCAGTATGGTCTCTGTTTAATAATTATAGATGAAGAGGGGCTCAAGAGAAGATCTACCAGATTGAGCTTTTGGTTTGGCAAGCATCAGATTATTAGCAGATAAGTGGCGGGAAAGCAATGCAATCCTTAGCTGTTGAACATAATGTATAGGATAATTAAGTTTTAGTCTCAGCATCCCATATGTTTTCAGTTTCTTGCTTTTGATCAGCTTCTTATGTTCCCACCTTCTCTGTAGTTCTAGAANGGGAAAGCAATGCAATCCTTAGCTGTTGAACATAATGTATAGGACAATTAAGTTTTAGTCTCAGCATCCCATATGTTTTCAGTTTCTTGCTTTTGATCAGCTTCTTATGTTCCCACCTTCTCTGTAGTTCTAGAATAACAGTAAATTTAAAAATGTGAGTACCAATCGCAACAATAAAGAGCACACAATAAAACAGTAAGACAAATAAAAAACGGAAAGAGTGATTTTTTTTCTTGATGAAAAGTCTTTGTTTCTTGTCTTCATTCAATCATTTAAAAGGACAAGTAATCCAAAAGTAATGGAAAGATTATATTACTTTAATATACTGTAGTAATCCTTAATATAGTGAAGTTAAGTCTTTCTTTCTTGCACCGAAGGGAGACCCAGGAGACAGGCTGAGGGGCTGAGTTGTTTATTATAAGGCAATCACTGAGTCTCAGCACTTAGCATGTTTCACCCCCCCCTTAAGACAAAAATCATACATGAGGGGTGTAGTCTTGGAAGTAGGCATGTTGGTGTTGTTTCACCAGATGGTAAACTCTCCTAACCAGTAATAGCCTAAAGGTATTTAATCTTTAACCTATGGCTATATACCCCGATGATAACCCTTTCCCAGGCCTCAGATCATGTAAATGCAAGTTCTGTTCCTGGAAAGCAGCTCTTCCCAGAGGATAACAAATAGTACCAGCATGGTTGAAAAACACCAATAATATATAGAATTGTTGAACTTACACTGTAGTGGTATCATGAAAACAATTATATTTCTTATCAGGTAATCAGTAATCTGCAGTGTGATACAGTTTTAGAGTAACCCTCCCAACCCTGTGAGCAAGTCTGAGATTACTTGACAACTTTGTCTGCTTAGAGTGGGTGATGATTTAGTCATGCAGGTGAATATAAGCTTCTATTACCTGCATCTGTGCAAATATAAAGGCCTGATGAAGTGATGAATGATGTAAATGTGCAAAAGTATTGTGTGTATGTTTGGGTTTACACTCATAGTGTTGCTGTTGTACTGCATCCACTTTGTGCACTGTTTATGGTCATTATTACACAATCCAGTAATACAAAGTTATCCGTGCAAAAAAAAAAAAAAAACCTTGTGATGAAATCAGGTGTTCGCTCGGCGCTGCAGTGTTGTGAATGGTCTCCAGGAGCAGATGTTGGGGGTACAGTCTGCTGAGCTGCGGCGTGCTGCTGTAGCAGAAATCACTGATTGAATCAGAATGCCTACACGGGGGCTTTGTAGAGAGCATCTGCACCCGCCGGCTCCCCGAGGGGACGCCTTCGACCGCATCCAAGCACCTGCCCCGTGTGAGCCTGCGTGCACAAGCCTGTGTGGGCCTGCCTCTCCTCTACCTAAGTGCAGGAGAGGGGGCCAGACACCCTTGCGGATACGCCCGGCACCCACCGTAACATTATGATAATGCCGTAATCGCAGCAGACAAGCAAAATCACAATGCTGGTAATTTCCTCTTTCCCCCTCCTGATGTAAATGCTGGCGTCTCGCGCCATGGGGGAAAGAGGCAAAGACGCGCGTGTGCCGCTCGCCTTGTTGAGATAATAGCCGGCAACTTTGGAGGGCGAAGCTATTTTTATATTTTTACAGGCTGCCTTATTCCCCGTCCTGCAGGAATCAACCCCGGCGGACGGCGGCAGACATTTTCACCCAATCAGTTCACATCGGAAGCACTCAAAAAGCGGGATTTTGTCACACGGGCGGCTGGGGAGAAGGAGCTGATGAAAACGGGGCCCATGTGTTGCACTGTGCATCGAGTTTCACTCTCAAAACAGCCTAGCATATCAAAAGGCCCGTATGATCAAGAGGCCTGCTCAATCATTCTCCCTCGAAACACAACCCCCCCACCCTCCACCACCCCCAACTCCCCCTGCACATATACACACACAACCTGCCTGGCACCTAACTCTGTCAGTCCCTGTGCTGGGCTATGCTCTTGTTATTTCAGTCTATGTGCTGTGCCGGCGTATGTTTACAGCACACAGGGCCTTGTTTCCTCCCAGCTAGCGCTGAAGGCTGATGAATAAGTAACAGTGTGTCTCCATGTGGCCGGCGCTACCCTTCATCCAGAGATCCACAGAGGAACCGGGCGGCTTTTTCCGCAACACACATGTGCTCTCTGAGGGTCTGGGGACAAACATGCCGCCGAGAGAAGGAGAGGGAGAGAGAGGGAGAGGGGGCGGAAAACAGCTCTTTATCCCCAGACTTCAGTGGGAATATGTAGGGAGAAAGGGAGAGAGAGAGAGAGAGAGAGAGAGCGAGAGAGAGAGAGAGAGAGAGAGAGAGAGAGAGAGTCTCTAACAGGAAAAGGGAATGCATTATGGAAGTGTCAACTCTCCTGAGGAGATACTCCACAGCCTGAGGAGGAACTTATTAACCCATAGCCCGCTAATTAAACGGCTGTAACGGTTGAGTCAAATGCCTCTTCATTTCCTCCCGCAGCAAATGGGCAGCGGTAAATATCAACAGCTTGGCGCGAGCATCTTCAGCAGTCGCTACAGGCAACCGCCACTTTATTTTCATCGCACGTTGCATAAATAATAACAAAATTACACAACAATGAGCGTTTATCTCCATCTGCTGCAGGCCTCGCCTGCTGTCTGCCATATTTAGTCTGTTTGTGGAACGCGGCATGCTAATGCCTTGTGATTTATACTCCGTATGTGTGTGTGTGTGTGTGCCCCTCTCTCTTTCTCTCTTTCTCTGTTTTAAAGAGCATGGTTTACTAATCACGTTGATGCACAAAATCTAAAGACCTGCTGCACAATGGCCTTAAATCTTTAATACAGCTCGCTGTGAAAGGCGCGACTCGCTAATAGGGTGTAATGCCTTTTGTCGCCCCCGAAATGAGAGGAATCCGTATCGTCAGTAAAAACAATGCATCAATTAAGCAATTAGCCGGGAACAAACTGGGCAGCAATCCAAGCCACCCAATAAGGCACAGTGCCAAGGGGCTTGTAGCATTCATTATGAACATCAGAGAGCAGAGGGTTGCCTTTCATTCGCCGAGTGGAGGCATTTGTCTGCCAGCAAGGAGATGTTTTGTTCCACCAGATGTGCTTTTAACAGGGCCACATGGTCGGTCAAGGCTGGGAACTATGGGGGGACACTGTGGCCTCTTCAATGAATCAGATTAATTAAGTCATCAAAGGAGCCCAGTGGCAGTCGGGCTTAATTGTGGTAATTGAGGTTAATAAGGTGCTATTAAGCATTGATCACAAGTATTTTCTCATTGAAGCTGCAAATTGGGCTCGGTTAAACACCCATAGAGAGGAACTACAACTTGTTTCCAGGTTACCTCTTT
This sequence comes from Semaprochilodus insignis, assembly GCA_034552555.1. Classification (NCBI taxonomy): domain Eukaryota; kingdom Metazoa; phylum Chordata; class Actinopteri; order Characiformes; family Prochilodontidae; genus Semaprochilodus; species Semaprochilodus insignis. The sequence continues at coordinate 21,409,457 of CM067474.1, read as the reverse complement.
TTTCTCTCGACGTGATCCTTCTCCAAGGGAATGTGGCTTGAAAAACCCACAGCATACAAAGGTATGATGTGCATGTAAAGGTCCCATATCACTGGGAAAAAATGCAGATAAAACAATCAAAGGACAGCATTTACTTCTAAGTCTATACAGTTCAATAAGCACTCACTGAGCACTTTATGAGGTGCACCGTCTAATATCATCTAATATCATTAACCATCTTATCAGCTCCACTTACCATATAGGTGCACTTTGTAGTTCTACAGTTACAGACTGTAGTTCATCTGATTGCACACTTTGTAATCCTACCTTTCACCCTCTTTCCCAATGGTCAAGACTCCCGCAGGACCACCACAGACTAGGTACTTTTTGCGTGTTTGTGGGTGTTGTGCTAGAGGATCAGACACAGCAGTTCTACTGGCACCTCAGTATCACTGCTGGACTGAGAATAGTCCACCAACCAAAGCAATCCAGTGAACAACATCTTCTGGGCAGCAGCCTGTGACCACTGGAGAAGACTACAGGAGATACAGGTGCAGCAACAGGTGAGCTACAGTGTCAGACTTTACATCTACAAGGTGTCTACACTAGGTAGGAGAACAGTGAGTGGACACAGTGTTTAAAACTCCAGCAGCACTGCTGTGTCTGATCCACTCACACCAGCACAACACACACTAACACAGCACCACCACGTCAGTGCTGAGTATGGTCAGTCACCCATACTATACCTGCTGTATGGTGGTCCTGTGGAGGTGCTGACCATTGATGAACTGGGTAAAAGAGGGATAATAAAGAAGATGCAGAGAATCAGATGGACTATAGTCTGTAACTGTATGACTACAAAGTGGTAAGTGGAGCTGATAAACTGGACAATAAGTGTGGATACAATGCAGGCGTACCTACTGTAATGAAGTGAATGTATATGGCCACTAAGCTTCAGCTTTCATTTTTGAAATCCCTGTTTTATTATTTGTGATGTCACAAAAGCCAATACTGCATAGTATATCTGCCTATTCAATGTACAGAAGTTCAACCCCATCTATTCTTAATGGAGTTAACTTTTTGAATGCAGCACAATACAGGACAGTCAATAAGACCAGGCCTGTTTTAGAAATATAGTTGCATTCAAAAGTTTAGGGGCAGCTGGTAAAATGACATATTTAGATAATTTTCTAGTAAAGATAAGAACAAATCCTATTCAACGTCCACACTTCTGCACATACACTCATCGTCAAAAGAATGGTTGCACCCAGAAGGAAGTGTTGGATTGCAACGCTATTTGGAAGGAAGATAAAGGTTACCCAGAACAATCTCAGTATGGCGTGGGTGCGTCACGATTGCTAACGCAACATGGCAGATGTCTCTGCGTGGAGTTGTAGAGGTTCCTAATGGTGTCCTGCAATAATCCATCCCATGCAGTTTGAATATTCTCACACAGTTCCTGCAGATTTTGTGGTAGGGGTGAAGGTGGAGTGACACCAGGCCTTCTGGACGTGTGACGCATGACAACAAACCAGTCATCTTGGAGCTGACCACAATGCCTCCACAAATGGATTCATTGGTCATCTCCACCAAGACAAAAGAGGGATTTGTCACTGAAGATGACCGGGTGCCATTCTGAGTCACTCCATGACAATCTGGCACAACACCATTGCAGTCTTTGGCAATGTTGGTTTGGTGTTAAGGGCAGTCGTCATAATGGTCTGCATCATCATCACTGAATCATTCATATGTCTCACAATGTCAAACCTACCCACCAAGTTTCATTCCTGTCAAATGATTCCATCTGGGTACAACTGTTTTTTGACAATGAGTGTATTATTGCACACTGGAGGTTTAATGATAACTGGAAGTTGAAAACGGTCATGTAAAAATAATTGCCTTTGTTATGCAAACCCATAGAGGAAAGTGGACCTCAGACAAAAAAAATAAAAATAAAATGGAAGAACTTTTCAGGAAATGGTTCTTTTAAATGAGGCCTGTGACTCACTTTTACTGTAGTTTAGGTTTTATCAAGCATAATAATGGTGACACTGCCCTGTGTGGTTCCATTCCTTCCAATCAAATTTTATCGGCGTTATTATCACCTTAATTAATGACAGGGAATATAATCATAGCAAATCTAAAGCCGCAGCGAACCTTTTACGTCTCGTCCATTCTTTCAGGTCTCTCTGGCTCCTGAGATGGCCGCGTCATTTTAATAGGAAGTCATCATTCACGCCGAAGTGGTGAGTTTAGACATGCCCTTCTCCAGCACTCCAACATCTTCCTTAAACAGTACTTCCGAGGCTGTGGCAGGAAAGCAGCTTGACACTGCTTCCTTCGATTAATGAATGGACTTCATGTCTGGCTAATTTCATCCGCGCACCTCCGCCGCTGCCTGCGCATCATCCGAGCTTGATGTGGCTGAGAGTCAGAGAGGACTCGGAGCAGAATAAGTGCTTGATGGACAAAGTCCACAGCTGTAACACGGCCATGGTTTTAACCAGCGCTGAGGAAGACTCAGTGCGAGCAGCGCTAGCTTTCTCCTCTAATTCCTCCATTACTGCTCTTATGGAACAGCCATTAGCATCTTGTAAGTTTTTACATTAGCCCCTCCGGACTTAATGCAGCAAAAAGATCTGTATTAAAATAAAGTGATGGTGCTAGCGGCCTGTCCTTGCTCACTGTTAGTGGTTTCACACGTTAGTAGAGGCAGAAGCCGGCGCGTGTTGTAAATTAGACACTTAAGGCTGATAAAAAGCTTGACACACAAATGCTAAAGAGCTGCCGGACAAGCCCTGCCAAACTGCTGCCAAGACAAGTGTGTACTTTCCAGAACTGATTACTTCAGCATGATCTGTTTTGGCTGCAGCTCCAGTGTCTGGGCTTCATCCCCCTGGTCAAAAAGACTACTTATAACCCCCCCTCCATCTTTCTTTCTTTGCATGTGGATTTACAGTGATGGTTTGGATTCGGCTAAAAATCAAATTCAGATAATTTCCCCCTTAAACCATATGTAGTCAATCAGTATTATCTGATGACACATGTTTTGTGCCTGAAGTTTGCTTCTGTAGTGTTGCAGTGGAACTTCAAGCTTAATGTAACTAGTGAGCAGTGGCAGCACCATGATTGGGCCCAGCAGGACTAGGCCCTCTCACTTTATTTGGGTGACTATTGAGTTCTAATGATTGTTAGTACTGTTAGCCTCATGGCTTTCCACAGTTCTTTACTAAAGAAGCAAGATTAGACTCCAAACATCGCTCCACCGTTCAACTACATCTGTGGTAATTGGACAATTACTTGTTTTTAACTGGGAAAATGTTTTGAAACGGGAAAAAATGCACTCATCAAATATATCACATATTTAAATTTCCGTTTTTGACACCAACCAATCAAATCCTAGTTTACTGGATTTTTATTTAACAGTTTGTCCATAAAACGACCCAATTTTTCACTTACCCCAGATGTAACCAGATCAGTCAAGGCATGTTAGGGATACACACTTCTTTAGTTGAGAACTTGCTAACACACTAGCTTCAAAAGACACCCAAATAGTTTCTATAGAAATACATCTTAAAATGTTCTCTCAACCTGCTCAAACTGCCTCCACGTCTTCATTAAAGTTACACGGACCTGCTGATGGGATGTACAGCACAATTATGACTTACCATGAGCTAGAAAAGTGAATAGAGTTTACGGCTAAGGGCAACCAATTCGGACAACGCCACAGCTGGTTCTCACAAAACCAGATCGTAGATCAGGCACCTCTGTATTTATGATGCTCATTCTAACAAATGCTGATTCTGGACCAGTACTTTTACTCCTAAGGTGGTTTGTGAACAAAGACCCTTTTGTTTAAAGTGGCTGCCACTTCTCATCTCAGTTTATTTAGTCTTGAAATAGCAGTAATATTTCAGGATTTTAAAGTTGTGAGAAGCAGTGTTACATGGTCTGAAGGATGTATATAAACACAGCTTGTGTTAATATAAGTAGCATAGTAGTATAAAAAGTAGTATAAAAGTAGCACACTGTACAGCAGTAGATAATAACTACAACAGTTATCCAACTCCATCCAACTCAGATACACCAAAGGCTTAAATGGCAGAAACTGACAGCATATTACAGTTATGTTGGACATTACTGCTCCTGTGCGCAAAATAATAGATTAGAGTTTCTGTTTTGGTACAATTAGCTCTGGGAACCCAACCTCTCCTACTGGTGTTTCCTTTGACACTTAACAAACGCCTCAGGTGTGGTTTATACTTTGTTGGAAATTGTTCCCACAATAGCAGTGAGTGCTGGTACTCTGAGCAAATAATTGCTGTAATATGCTTATTTATGATTGTGCATGCTGTCCCCCTGAAAATAAATGCCATCTTGGGAAGTGAGATCATCTTAAACGTTTTATTGTTAGATTATTGTGTAAGATGAGATAAGTGTACGATGATTTAGTAAGTAAGTTTATCTAGAGAAATCGCTTGTTGGCTGCATGCTTTGATAGAGGGTAGGTTTGAAATCGTGAGACATGCAAATGACTGAAGTTTCACACTTGGCCGCATGTGATGTAAGCAAGGACGGGCCTTATCACTGTACATGACCGACTGTGTAAGGTCATCCTGTTCCACGTGCTTTCAAGTCTGACTGATGCTGTTGTGTTGGTAGCGTCCTTCGCAAGTGAAGTATGCCTCAGACAAGAGTTCAAAAGCAGTTCAAGCAGTTGGAAGAAATGGAGAGGGGTTGCACTGTAGGGCTCTGGAAAGCAGGATGGTCTTATAGACATATTGCATATCCGTGTGTGGGGGCACCTTAGTCAGTGCTAATATGAATGGTTTGTTGCTACGCATCACTCCACCTCCAGCCCTACTCCAAATTGTTGGATGGATTATCACAGGACACCATTAGGAACCTCTACAACTCTATGCCAAGCAGTCTGACATGTTGCATTAGCAAACATGGCGGCCCGATGCTATACTGAGAGGCACTACTTCTGTATGTGTAGCTCAGTAAATATTGCCCATATCAGTCTAAATTTATCATCATTTATTGTTCCTTTATTTTCCTTCCCAATAGCATTGTAGTCGGACACTTCTTTCTGGGTGCAACTATTCTTTTGATGATTAGTGTTATGCAGCTGACAGTGCAGTGGTGTATAAATGATCTTCCTGTAGATCCAGCAACCAGCATCCAACATCTATAAATTCATTGATTTATCTTATATTCTTACAACAATCTCATAATCACAAACATTAGACATGTTGGCTACATTTAAGATGTTTTCATCTGCTAAGAGATATCCTTTTTTGCAGTATAAGTAATTATGTCAATGCTTTTGTGGTTTCTGACACTGTATGCCTGTAATAAGAGTGATATTAATGCCTGAATTATGTGCATGATTTTGTTATTCTTTAATAAATTACAGGATTTTATACTGTAGCCTCAAAGACACCAAACTTACCTTCCCTGCTCAACTACATTTGGGGTAAGGTGGAAACCTGATTTGTGGTTAAACCATTGTTTTTGATGATACATCCCAAGAGAGCAGATACTGCAGTACAGTCCTGGGAAGTGCATTTTGAAAGAACACCCCTCCTCTTCTGAGAGGTGTCATGGCCTCCTGCTCTGTACAGTTCTAGATTCTCCTTGTCTCTGGCTGGGTGAAGCTAAAGCAGAAGCAGCAATGCACCAGTTAATCAAAGTCAGATGTGGCTGAGAGGCCGGTGATGTGGCAGATTCCTGTCCCGCACACTCTCTCCTGACAGACCCCTCTTATGTCCCTAACTCTCTCTCTCTCACTCTCTCTCTCACATACTGTCTCACTCTCTGTTGTACAAGCTGCTCTGAGGCAGGGTCCAGTCTGTCTGCTGCTGCCTGGAGGCCAGTCAGTGAGGGCAGAGCTCAATGGCTGTGAACTTGATTGATCCCCACATCACACATCACCTCTCTTCCACCTTTCTGCTGAGGTGACAAAAAAGACGTCAAAAGATTTGATGAGTCTACTGTTAAAAACTTGCTTTCCAACAAAGCAGTGGCTTGGCCAGAAGTCAAATTTGCACAGTTTACTCTGTATCTCATATAGAACAAGTGGTGTTGTCAATATCAGCACCTTAATAACATAATTAATTTCAGAATTTCTTCAAGGTATATATTTTTGTTTGCTAACTTGCCCCATAGTTTTCAAGATATCCATACTGTTTCAACTCCAGAATCTTCAGTCTGATAGGGAATGGTGTCTGATGTACAGTTTTCGAAAGAACTTTATTCAATTCTGATTTTTTTCCTATTAAGAATGAATAGGGGTGGAAAAGTACATTCCCATCTGCTGTACTTCTGCTTGACTGACAGACACCATTTCACATATACTATCTCAGGGCAGACCCCGAAGCATAAATTCAATCTTGATCTGACCTGCATTCTCTGCGTTTTATTTATCCGGAAATGCACTTTTGTACTTATAAATGACACTTTTAAAATGATGTTAACATATTTGGTCCTTTGAACCATCCATAGTTCCACCCTAAATTATTTTAATTATTTATTTTAAGTACTTGATGGCGATTTTTCCTATTCATATAGCAATAACAAAATACGTTACCTTTTAAATGGAAAAATATCTCTTTAGGTAAACAAATTGGAAAATAAAACAAATACAATTAATCATGATTCCCCAGAAGAGTCTGAATAATCACAACTAATTATTTTAATCATTTGATGGAATTTATTTTGTGTAGTCACATATGTATTTCAATAAAAATAATCTAAGTAATACAGTAATTATGCTTATTTTGTTATATATCTATATTATATATCTATAACAAAATGCACTGCTTCATATGAAAAAAATTCTCTTTACAGTCAAATTCTGGCAATTAAAGCAAATGCGATTGATCACAATTACACAACAGAATCTGATTAATCACAATTATTTATTTAATAACTTTATGGTTTCTTATTTTGCCCATTCATATAGCTATAACAACAATGCATTCTTTAAATTTTATATAGGATCGAATCTGGGCAAATAAGACAAATGTGATTAATCATGATTAACTACTGATTAATCGCAATTTATTATTCTATTGTTATTCATTTTGTCTACTTGTATAGCTACAACAAAATGCACTCCTTTTATCTCTCTTTATGGCCAAATTTGCACAAATAAGACAAATGCGATTAATCATAATTACTGACACCGAAGAATTTGATTAATCGTAATCAATTACTGACAGCCCTATTAACAAACCCAGAAATAAAATGTTTGGTGTTTGAAGTTTGGCTGCTCTAGTTTTGAGGCTAATGCAGTAATGGAAGCTTAGAGCCACCAATTAGCACTATGCAAAGCTGTTTTCCTGTCATCAAATGGCATTGAGTTGGATCCCAAACAGGCTTGATTATGTGGTTGTATGACATAAACATGCACAAAAGTACACAGCATGGCAAAAACCGGAGCTAGCAGCCATGTAGAAGGCTGCATTTTGCCTGTATGTAAATGAAATCATTGGCTTTATTTACATGTCAGTATAATCAGGCACGAAGTTCTAAACACATTCAGCACAAACCTGATACCCACGCAGAACAAGCTGAAATCAAGCTGCGCTTCCTGAATTTACAGAACAGAAGAACAGTAACATAAAAGCCTGTGCTGTGTTTCCCAATTAAGGAAGCAGCGATAAAGCGGATTCTGAGCGGCATCCGAGAAGAAAAATGAAAGCTTATCACGCTGTTTAATCAAACCCGTTACTCAAGGCTCCAGAGGAGAGTGAGGTTTAAAATAGCACACTGTATCTTTAGTTTATGTTTTTCAATTACATAGACAGAGACACGGGAGAGAGAGAGTGAGAGAGGGAGAGAGAGAGAAAGAGAGGGACAGACAGAAGGAGAAAGAGAGAGGCTGATGAATAGAAAGAGAAGGAAGGAGTAACAAGGCAAATAAGAATGGGAGACAATAGATGCAGGAAAGAGGGGTGGATAGAGAGGGAGAGAGTAAAAAGAAAGGAAGACACTAGGGGAAGACACTAGAGGAAGAAAAGAGAGGGATGGAGAAAGTGGACACAAGAGAGACAGTGTAGAGTGGAAAGAAAGAGTCTGAGGTAGAGAGCCACTAGAGAAAGGAAGGGAAAGAAGTAAAATGGAGAAGGAGAAAAGATGAGCAAGAAAGATGAGAAAGAAATAAACTAAAGGAAAGAAAGGACAAGGGAGATAGACAGAGTGAGAGAGAAAGAGATTAAAGAAAAAAGTTGAGGATGGAGAAAGACAAAAGAGACCACACAGTACAAAAAAGAGGAACCAAAACAGAGAGAGAAAAAACACTAAAGAAAAGAAAAGAGAGGGTTGGAGAAAGGGAAAGAGAGAGGGATTAGAAGGAAGAAAATAGGAATGGAGAGAGAGAGAGAGAGAGAGAGAGAGAGCATAATGGACAAAAAAACAATAAGTGGGATGGACAGAGAGTGGGAAAGACAAAGAGAGATTCGCTATAGAAAGAAAAGAAAGGAATAAAGACTGAGTGAGAGAGAGAGGGAGGCTGAGAGAGACAGCAAGAGAGGAAAGAGAGGAAGAGGCTCTAGGGAAAGAAAGCGTGGGATAGAAGAAGAAAGTGAGTGAGAAAAAGATTGGAGGAAAGAAGGAGCCAGTGCAGGCTGGCAGGGAGAAGAAAGAGAGAAAGGGACCAGAAGAAGGAAAAGTGGGAAGAAAGAGAGAGATAGATGGAGAGCATATGGGCTGTATTCTGTGGCTTTTAAGAGCAGCTGCAGCCATAAGACTAAACAGCTTTAAGCAATCATCACTGCTCCACCGCTTCAACATCAGCATGGCAGTGCTAATTCTGCCCACCCGGCTGGCTCTCCCCCAATTGTGCATGTACCCATCAGACTCAATAGCATGATTACATGTATGATCTGGAGTGTGTTGCATGCGTTGTTGTGCGATGTTGAGTGCAGCTTAGGGGTTGTTTACCTGCTAGGGCAAGCCATAATTATGTGCTTTGGAGAGGAAACGTACTAGAGATGTGAGAGAGATAGAGAGAGAGAGAGAGAGAGGGAGAGAGAGGGAGGAAGAGAGAGAGAGAGCACAAATTGAAAAAATGCAGTCGAAAATGTCTGACTTCACTCTTGATTGTCATCTGCTGTACTATACAATCACGCTGCACTGCTGTTAAATATAATCATAGAGCACCATACAATTACTCTGAATTAAGGTCCCTATGAAATCTGGTGAAATGCATCTAAATGAGGAGATCAAAGCTGTGACTATTTTGCTGTGGGTAAAATATTGATTACTCTGTAGAGGAAGGCGGTGATTGGAGCCCATCCTGATTGTAGTACACATCAATGCAGGCCTCGGGGCAAAGACATCCGAGGAAGCGGTAAAGACATACCGATTAGAGTAAAACTAAATCTTGATTAAGACTAAATCACTTCATCATCACATATAAAATTACATACATATTTCTCCTTTTCAAAAAGGAAGCAGCAGTCGGCAGCTATCCACTCTAATCTCACCACTTAAACACACCAACGCAAGCATAACGTCACTGCTGCCATGAACTCTTGCATCTCCAGAATGGCATCTTCACGGTAGAACTTTATAAAGTCAGTTCTAAAATAACCTGAATGCATTTAATGTAAATACAATTTAACCCATTTAATCCTATTAGACACAATTTCTAAGTTTGTAGTTTATACTACTGAATGGTAGACTATACAGTAAGCTATAGATTATATTGATTTTATCTGCAAATGTGCATATGTGCAATATAATCATAGTCATCATCTAAGGAATACTTGCACAAACAGTTGCACCTAGAAGGAATCAACCGACAGGAATGAAACTTGGTGGGTAGGTTTGACATTGTGAGGCATTCGAATGATACAAGTTTCATGTGTGACGCAAGCAAGGACGGGCCTAACTGCTGTAATTGACTGACCCAACAGCCACGACTTCAGACATTCAGCAAGCAGTGATGCCCTCCATGAGTCATCCTGTTAGTGCCAGCACCACTGGCAGCTGGCTGCACGACGCAGAACTGCATGCACGCAGACTGTTAGGATGACTGCCCTTAACACCCCGTCAACGTAGGCGAAGACTGCAATGGTGTCATGCTAGAGTGTCATGGAGTGACTCAAAATGACAGCGGGTCATCTCCAGTGATGAATCCCACTTTTGTCTTGGTGGAGACTACCAACTAATTTGTGTGTGGAGGCACCGTGGTCAGTGCCAGGATGAACGTTTTGTTGTCATGTGTCACACATCCAGAAGGCCTGGTGTCACTCCACCTCCACCCCTACTGCAAAATCTGCAGGAATTGTGTGTAAATATTCAAGGGATGGGATGGATTATTGCAGGACACCATTAGGAACTTCTACCATACAACTTCTAACTCCATGCTGAGACGTCTGGTATTTTGCGTTAGCAATACTACTTCGATTGGTTGATGTGGCTCAGTGGTTAACACCACTACCCACCAGAGAGCTACCAGCCCATGTGGGAGATGGGGGTTCGAATCCCAATCTAGGTTGCAAATGCTGCTGAGCTACACCGATAAGAGTCCTTGGGCAAGACTCCTAACACTGCACTGGCCTACCTGTAAAACGAATAACCTTGTAAGTCGCTCTGGATAAGAGCGTCAGCTAAATGCCTAAATGTAATGTAAATGTAACGTACTACTTCTGTATGTGTATTGCAATAAATATTGCCCATATCAGTCTAAATTTATCATCATTTATTGTTCCAGGTAACCTTTATCTTCCTTCCAAATAGCATTGCCATTCGACAGTTCCTTCTGGGTGCAACTATTCTTTAGATAATGAGTGTATAAGCTCATGGTTCAAAAAATTAGTCATTTGGCATGTTTAAGGTGGTCTTAACTTCAGGCTCCTGCAGATGCAGTTGCACAAGGATGATCAGGCTCTAAATACCTGCGGCATGTATGACAGGATTCATAGGTTGAGAAGAGGTGGTACACTGCATTGAATGTCTCGTTTAATGGGTGGAAAATGGTTCCAAAGTAGGTGTTAATGGTGTATGGAAGCGTACGGTCATACGTGTCTACCAGCAGTGACTAAAATCCCAGTCTACAGGAAATTCTTCTCAGAATTATGCCAGGGAAGGCATCCACCAAATCTGGCCCAACTGTGCAATTCTTAAGTGCAAGAGTGGCTGAACATTGATATGGTCTACATGCCAAATTGAATTGCAGCTGTTATTCGTGCTCGTGGAGGTATTACATGCCATAAGGTACATTTCAGTCACAGGTTGCAAATTCTTTGTCCAGTGAGCTGGTCCAGTCACTTTCCTGTCTGCATCACATGGCTAAAAGTCTTCTCAAATGAGAATGGCTCCCTGTTTCCAGGTGCTCTTGGATAAATTCAATTGTTCTCCACTGCCTGTGTGTTTGTATTCAAGGAAGACAATAAAAAGCAATGGATGTAGCTAGTGCCTACTACTTAACAAAGTCAGTGCGCACAAACGTGACATATGGAATTGTGCAATTCCTGTGTGTGTGATGGCAAACCAGTGACAACGAGCCTCTTCCTCAAATGAGCCAGTCCTGGCTGCGGATATTAAGGGTCTAGACTCTGGGGTGGTCAGTCCATTGAGAACACCAGCATGTTCTTTGTTTGATTTGCTAATTTTGTTGTCTTCTCTCATTAAGATCTTCTTAAACAGCTACACATCTCACATCACATTTCAGATCTATGGTGTTGAACTGTCTTCTCACAGTGGAAGGATGGACAAATACACCTGTGGATGGTTTTAGATCTGAAGCAAGAGTGGAGATTCATTTTCTCCTCTATCTTGATCAAAGTGTTGTTTATCTGATAGGCGACAGTGTTGGTGGTCTGCATCTTGTTCGATCTCCTAAGACTTATCTACTGATAAATTGAGTGCTAAATTCCTTTTTTTGACTGAAAATAACATGGGACCATCTGGACTGATGCAATTGTCATCGTATGTTTACATTACCTGGTAAAGGGCACCAGGCATTTTGTTCATATGGTGTATAAAAACAAAAATATGACAGTGATGACAAATATATTTGTTATAATAATAACTACATGTCCCACACGGTGTCCTGCCATTTTTAGAACAAGATTACCCTAGGTAGTTTCTGGCTAATGTTAGCTACAAAAAGACCAAGCCAGCAATCCATTCTCTTATTTCTTTTCCCTTTCTGTCTGCCCCCCCCCCCCCCCCCACTTTGCCTCCTCCTCTGGGCAGAACGCTGGTACAGGATGGGGTCTAATAGACTCTATGGGGACCCAGCATTTAGCACTTCTGAAAACTGCAGGTCTCCTCTGTTCGCACACTGTTTGAATACGGCGCCGTTAACAGCACCATCCAGACAGACGCCAGCCGCACCATCTCCATCTGCACCAGCCTCCGGCCTGTTTGATCAGCGGCCATGTTGAACACGCTCTCCCTTTTGTGTGCGTTTGCAGACAATTCACGGGTACAGACAACTTCCCGAGGTACTGAGGGTAATCTCCAAGCAGTTCTTTTTAAAATAGTCCCTCGGCTGCTGTGATATTCCAAAATCATTACAATACATCAATATCATGGTATTTTCAGAACCCAGTGTCAACAGTGTTCTACTGCACTATTACTGTACCTGACTAGTGTGCCTTCTAAACTAGAGACTAACATTCGTATTTAGAATTTGGCGATATCTGTAGATTTTGACGATATTGAAATATTGACTATTTTGAAATGAAAAGTTAATGCATGTCTTATAACATATCATTATTATGCTAAGTGTTGCCAAATAGCCTTTGATCGCTTCATGAGAGTGGTGCTTCACAAGAATAACACTGTGCATCCTCTTAATTAGATATTAGATATTGTGATAAAATGTTTGCTGCCATATTTTTAATAGAGTTGAGTCACATTTAATGATTAGGATGTAAGAGCACAAGTGCTCTGTGTGTTTCTCTGCCCTGCTCCTGATAGAATACCTATATAAAATAGTTACTGACCTTTAATGCGATATGTTAAAGCTGTTATGTCATTGAAAAGGCATCATGCCAGCAGGAACCCAGCCAGCAAGAGGAGTTTTAATGAACTAGTTATTTTTAACATATCCTATAATCACATAGCAACTGATTTTGTATGTATATATATATATATATGTATATATACATATATATGTGTGTGTGTGTGTGTGTGTATGTGTGTTTACTGTATGTGTGTGTGTAGAAGTGTTTGGCCAACTGTTTGATATTTGGAACTACTGTTTTGCTAGAGAATTGTGGCATTGTGTTTTTCCAAATCACTTTTCTGAGTGATTTTATGAAACAGACAGAAGGTTTTCTGTAAAATAAATAGATAAACAAACAAATATGTCTTGCAAATAAACATAACTGTGTATTAAAGAAGCAGTGTGTAAAATTAGGAGGATCAAGGAACAGAAATAGAACATAGTAGACCAATGTTTTCATTAGCGTATAATTACCTGTAACTACAAATTGTTGTCTTCATTATATTATAATGAGCTACTTTATTTCTACACAGGAACATGTCTCCTTCCAAAAGAAGCTGTCACTTTTTCCTGTTCCACCTTAAATGGTGCAACAGTTCCAGTCTGCTGCCAACATTTAGCTTCTTATTCACCAGCTTTTTGTTCACCAGCTTTCTTATTCCACCTTAAATGGTGCAGCAAATATTATTATGACACCTCACTTGCCAGAATGCAACCGCAGCATCATTTAAGGTGGAACTGTTTAATACGAACTTACAAATATAATATTTGGAAAAAGTTTTAAAAAATAATGCCAAACCCTTTTGTGTTGTAATAAGTTTGAGAAGCCAAATTTTGATAAATGTAGAATTAATAAAGTGAAGGACAGAAAAACATGTAGCAGCAAAACAAAATCAGGACAGATGATGACAGAAAACCTGATGGCCACCATAAGTTCTTGGAAAGTAAGGGATGGGGGGCATTTGGTTGGTTTCAATCGGCAACCCCAGCCTTAGGTTACACACTGCTTCTTTAAAATGTGCCAACATGAGTACTCTGTAGAGGACGTGCTAACTTGTTTTAGGAAGTCACCTAATTTATCCAGCCAAACTTTTGCATCCAACTGTATAAACACTGTGAAAATGTCTTCAAGTATTGCAGCATGTTCACCGTGATCTGTATTGGGGAAAGTCTGGAAATGGTAAAACAGCAGAGCTGATATGCACTTCTGAACATTCGGTCACATTCGCTGCAATCACCAGCAGTCAACAGCAGGCCCACAACAGACACACAGTGGCACAACTGAGCTCTTGCGTCAGCAGCCAGCTCTCTTCAGAGACTAAAATCGTTTTCCATTTCAGCAAAAATCAATGCTGAATACCTGTGCATAAAGAAAGATTATTCCTAAAACAATTAGTCTCCTTCCCTTTGCTGTAGTGAAATTGATCCAGCGATAAACAAGAGATTTATGGCCATCGACCGCACTGAGGTTTTGCGGCTGCTTAGAGTTACAGATGAATGGTATTCATGCGACATCAGTGTGTGAGCGCAGAGTAAACACAGAGAAAAGGCCGCTGAGCCCAAACCACGCCTGAGGCCTAGCGTGACTAGAGGCAGAAGATACTGAATTCTTATGAGCACACAAAACAGGCCAGGATAAAAAACAGTTCCGAGGCTTGAGGGATAAACGTATACACACAGCATCCTTGCATATAAAGTCACTGGCCACCTATTTTTTTTCTACACCGATAAGGTCCACTTAACATGTAGTGTTCTCTGTATTTCTATAATTACAGATAGCAGTCTGTCTCGCATTAAGCTCTACAACTATATGACTATTATTATATTCTTACTATTATTAAATTACACTCATCATCAAAAGAATAGTTCCAAAAGAACAGTTAGCCCAGAAGGAATCAAGGAATGAAACTTGGTGGATAGGTTTGACATTGGGAGACATGACAATGACGCAACGAACAGGCCTTACAAGCCAACATTACAGACATTCAGTGAGAGTGATGCCCTCCATGAGTCATCCTGTTAGTGTTAGCACCACTGGCAAAACAGCTGCACAATGCAGAACTACATGCACACAGACCAACCAACGACTGCCCTTAAACGTCAATGCCGCCCAACACTGCAATGACTCATGGCAGCGGGTCATCTTCAGTGACGAGTCCCACTTTTGTCTTGGTGGAGATGACCAATGAATCTGTGTGTGGAGGCACCGTGGTTAGCAACAGGATGAACAATGTGTTGTTATGTGTCACATGTCCAGAAGGTCTGGTGTCACTCTACCTCCACCCCTACTGCAAAATCTGCAGGAACTGTGTGAGAATATTCAAGCTGCATTGGATGGATTATCACAGGACCTCTTTAGGAACCTCTACAACTCCATACCAAGATGTCTGGCATGTTGTGTTAGCAAACATGGTGGCCCGACGCCATACTTAGAGACATAACTTCTGTATGTGTAGCTCAATACATATCACCCATATCAGTCTAAATTTATCATCATTTATTGTTCCTGGTAACCTTTATCTTCCTTCCCAATAGCACTGCAATCCCACACTCCCTTCTGGGTGCAACTATTCTTTTGATAATGCGCGTAACTGCTGTTATGTTATTAAGCTTATATGATGTATACTGAAATACTGTTAGGCACCAGAAGGTGATTTATTCATCACTTTTTCATTCAACTTTTCATGGAAATTTATATACACATATAAATATATAAAAGCTTTGATTACATCACACATTAGCCATGGCAACCTTGTGCATAATCACATAAAGTCCTCTCCAGCACAACCCAAAGACTCTTAATGGGGATCCATGGGTGAAAATGGTTCCTCATGCTTCACAGTATGCGCCTAATGAATCTTAGCATGCTTTTCCTGGGATATGCCCATGGCATTAGGGAAGAGGAAAATCCACTCATGGAATAACCTGGTCATTCATTACATTCACGTAGTCAGCTGACTTCATTTTATTGACACATAACATTACTGAGCCTCAACCTAGCCAACTGAAGCAACCCCAGATCATTATACTGCCTCCAGAGACTTGTACAGTGGACACTATGCATGATGGGTGCATTGCTTCATGTGGTTCTCTTCTTACCCTAACTTCCCCATCAATCTGGAATAGGGTCAATCTGGACTGATCAAACCATATGACCTTTTTCATTGCTGCTGTGTCCAATCTTTATTCTCACTAGCAAATTGAAGAGCCTTTTTTCTGATTAACCTCACAAACGAGTGGTTCTCTTATGGCCACATAGCTGGTCTTGTCTCATTGCATGTGTAGAAATGCACTTACCTCACTGTTTAACACAGCTCTGCTGTTCTGCTGCCCATGTTTTACCATTCTACTTCACCAAGTGATCTGATCATGGTTATTCAAGATTTTTTTCTGGCCACATTTCTTCCATGAAGCACTCTCAGTCCAGATTTCAGTAATGCTTTGGACAGTTCTTAATCCAATTCCAGAAATTTCAATAATCTCCTTGACTGTTTTTTGGCTTGATGCATGACAATAGTCTGAGCCACATGGCTATTAAGAAATGAGGAGCTACTCACTGAATCAGGGTTACAAGGGGTTACAAGAAAGAATAATACATGATACAAAAGATAATGCATGATATATATATATATATATATATTATCTAATACATTATGCACGATACATAATAATAATAGGCTGTAATACACAATGTTTACTGATAGTGATTTCTTCATTGTCTGTATCTCATCGTCCGCAATCATCTACTCAGCTCAGTTCTGGATTATTAAGTAGCTGAAATGTGTGTTGTATAGTAGTAGCATCAGAACATGATCCTAGATTATCATACAGTATCAGACATGACTTAAAAACAGTGAATCTAAGCCTTTGCACAGTGTATGTGTGTAAGTGTGTGTGTGGTTGGGAGCAAGTAGTTAGCCTCACACACACAATGAGCACACACACACACACACACACACACACACACACACACACACACATCTACTAAGACAAATCTAAATCACAACACTTGTCACAAAGTCACTTCATTCAACTTAGATTGGAGTTGAGAGACAATAGCATCAAATGATCGGCTTTCTTCAAGAGTACAGGGGGAAATTCAATGGCATTAATCAGTCCAGTGCCTTCGGTAATTGTAATTTCTTCCGCACAGAATTTTGATATAAATAATATATGGTGTGTACACATATCATGATGTAATCAGCACTGAAGGTGGAATACAAACAACTGTCTGCCTGGGGAAGGAGCGAATCAATACCGAGATCTATAATTGATTTAGATTAAAATAAGTTGGTCGACCATCTCCTGGGTAATTTGCTATTTATGACACTTACTGCAGTATTCATAATAAATATCTGTACTTTAGCAAGCACTTTTTCATACTCACAAAAAGAAGGCTGAGGTAATGAGCAGATCAAACCTGAGCAGTCTAAAATGTATTATTATTATTATTATTATTATTATTATTAGTGCTAAAATATTTAAAATATCCTTCTGTATTACAGAATAGTAATGGAGTCTTTAATTCGCACATTCTAAATCTGCGGCCAATTCTCTACAGCACCGCTCGCCACAGAACTGAATCCAATATGCATGCTGCCTCCAAAATATCCCATAAAATCCTATTGCTGCACCTAATTGTTCAATATGAAGCCGGAGCATCAGAGGTAATTCAAATGTCTTTGTGCGATGAATATGTGCAGTCGTCCTCTTTTCCTATTCTAATTTAATGCCATCTGCGCGACATGATTGGCCCGGTGTTGCCATTGCTGCCAACTGAGGTCAGCACAACCATCAAGCGCTGTAATTGAGTAGTTAGTGGCAATTTCCCCCCTTAATTTCCATCTGCGAAACCCCGGCTTGGCATGGCAAATAGCACATTACACCGGCACAATGCCGCCGACAAGTAATAACATCATTCCCGCAGTTTGAAAACTTCCATGAACAAATGAGAAATCATCGGCATACATGGCATCTCTTTCATCCCTTTCTTTTACACACATGCACACACGCCAACACGCGCATCGTCGAGAACCAGAAAGTGCAGACTCGATGCCACGGAATGAGCAGACATTCTAATTAACAGGTAATCATCTTCATGTACATGCACATCATTGCCGTAACACTATTGTTCCAGCTGTAGTCTGTGGCTCGCTGTGCAAACCGTGTATTGACTTTAAGGTGGCGTTAGGAGTTCGAAGCTGTTTCATGCATGGCATAATAGTTCATATAAAAACTGCAAGACGCAATCTAACACCCATTAGTTACAGAATACACCCGTTTCTGCTACAAAATCTAATGTAAACTTAGTTTCGAACACTAACAGTCTCAGATGAAAGGCTACGCAGTCATATTTCTGTCCCCAAAGGTACCAACAATGTAAATGTACCCTTAACAGTGGACACAAGATCCGGTATAACCAGACGTTTTACCAAAGATCATGAAATTCACACGTCAATAAGATCCAACAAAAATGGAGATACGACTTTTTGTTCTGACATCAGCCGTATATTTTATATACAGTATGTTTCTGATGTTTTGGAATTTATATTGTATACGAAGTTCTCTCACTGTTTACATTGGGAGTCTTTTTCAAGCTGGATTAGTTTTATGTTAGGGGGTAGGGTTCTGAAAAGTGACTACTTATGGGAGATCAGTGATTTTAATCCAGTATGAATATTCCACATCCATAGCATCCATAGTCTGCTAGGCAAAAATTCACCAAACACGAGTAATGTAAACCTGAGTAATAGAGAAGGTACCTTTTTTTCCTAATATGGAGCTTGATCTGGCACAACATCTTTGTCCTCAAATTCATTACATGACTACTGAAACCCATAACATTTCCAATGGTGGCTGAATCACAAGGTGAAGGAAAATGAAATAGTACCTCCCACAAGGCAATGCATTTACTGGCTTGTAGTGCGACATTTGGTAAGTTGCATTGCTATATTAAAATAGTGCTATATTATAGCCAACAAAACATTGAAATCAGGGTTATTAATTGTACAAAATACATGTCTACAAAATGATTCTCATCTGTGAACCCTTTGGAATTACCTGGGGTTGTGCACTGATACTAATAAAAAATGTGGTCACAATCTAACCAAACTTAGACCACATAAACAGTCGTACCTTTTATTGAGCACACTGAGTAACATCCACAGTACAGGCCAGAAATGAACTCTTAAATTCAATAACCTGTAGATCCCTTTAGCAGCTTCACCTCCAACAAATAGTTCTTGTATAGCTGCAAATAAGACTAGCAGTTCAGAGTTTTCTTATAGTACGCACATGAACAAAGCTTTTTCTCCTTTTTTCAGGATTGCGTATTGGAGTGATCCCAACAGGATTCCCACTCCTAGGCAGAGTAGCAACAAGTCCTGAAATTTGGAGACAGTTTGTCTAAGCACAGATTGATGTACACTCTCAAGGCTTTTGTAGCCTTTTCCAGTTCCATGTCTGTCTGTGATTGTGAGTTAGATAACAATTAGACTACATTTGATTAGTAATCAGAGTAGAAATCCAGTTAATTCCTGAGGGCTCACTTGAACTGTATCTGTGGAGTCACCATGTAAATGCACACGTGGCATTACCATGGGAAAACGAGAAGTTGACCACCTTCTATCTGGACTTGTTTAACTGCATACACCCATACTCACCCCCACCCCCCGGCTCCCCTTCACCTGAACTGCAGATTTATGAATGTGTAATCCATAACCAGTGCAGGCCTGTGTGTATTTTCTGCCAAAAAGGACAAGGTGGAGTTGTAAACTAATGGTCCAATAGGCCCTAATACTGCGACTTGATAAGTTTTAGTGACAGATTTACGCAGATCATAAAGCAACATCAGGGACGGAGGGGAGCGGAGATATGACACTGACTTCTAATGGATGGGTTATCACACGCGGGGCTTTATTCAGTGTGACGCTCGCGTACACACACACAAAGGAGGCTCATCCTCACGTCTCACCGTGCGGAAAATGAATGCCTCATTCTCGCCCTAATGATCCCCCTCTGAAACGTGAAAGGGATGTTTTTAAAGAAAATGTTATTTAAAATAATGCATTGAGTACCACCGACTTGAGACAAGATTTCCCCTCGTAACATAAATTTGATTTTTTTTTTTAAATGCTCGCGAAGGATAGAATCCTCCTCCCTGCTTCCTTCTTCTTCTTCTTCTTCTTTTTTTTTTACAATTTTGTAATTACTCTGATGCACTACATCAAAAGGAGAAGTAATAATAGTTGTAATTTAATCTATTCACACAAGTCATTTTCATAAACTCTGCCTCTCGCTGCTTAATGCACGTTTCATTCATTATTTATAATGCGCTGATGATGTGGTGATGACAATGCCATTGTTTTTTACTCTTAGCGATGATTCAGAGCCTTCATTATGGGCACGGCGGGCTGCGGATTATCAAGGGCAAACAAAAGATAATTAACGGCAGGAAGTGGGGCAGCGGAGCCCGGCTGGGCTCAGGAAGGAGCCCCACTCTCAGGGTTCACCGAGCGCAGGTCCTTTTAGCAGCCTTTGCCTCTGCAAGTCCTCAAACAGCATAATTAGTGAGGGCTCCCTGTTAGGAGGGGAATGCAATTTATTTTCACCTCCTCCTCCTCCCCTCCTACTCTCATTCTTCCTCTACCTCTCTCGCTCTCTCTCCCTCCCACTCTCGGAGCAGATATTAACACTGCATGTGAGGTGTGATGATCTACAGATATAGCCGTATAGAACATGGTCACATGAGAGAACATAAAAGAGAAACAGATGTACAGGGAATGAGGAGGTGTTTATTTGGAAAGATGTACGCAAGTTAAAAATAAAGAGTTGGCAGGAAAAGTGAGGAAGCCGTAATAACAGGATCAATAAACAGAAATATAAGTGAAAATGTACAGACCTGCTGTTTTCTTCATATGGGCTGAAGAGCAAAGCGGATGGCTGCACAATACAGACATTATATTGTATTGTGATTGTATTGCTGAAATTCGGTACACGCTCTTCAAAAAAAAGATGCCAAAAGGGGCGGATCAATTTACTGCACTTATACACTTGGTATATGTAGGTGTGAGTGATCACACATGATTTTGTTGGTTGATATTACTTTTCTCACCCACTAGTGCACGGTGAGGTAATCATTTACCTGCCTCAAAGTCGGAAGATGTTTTTGAGGTGGGAAACAAGGATAATTCCTGGAAAACAGCTATTTCTCATTTGATATGAGATGATATGGAATAATATGACAATGGCTTAAGTTTCATTTAAACTTGGTGGAGGTGGAGCTCTGCTTGACCACCTGAGCTACCATAGCCTTAGGGATATCTTACATTATAAAGGAATGGTTAAACGTCAATTGATATGCAAAACATTCTGGAACACTTCAAATTACCATAATAATATTTTAGAAATCAATATCACTGTCAGCAGAAATATTCACAATTACAGTTATAACAGCATTTATTAAGTTTCTTTAGCATTAGTTTTGATGTAAAACTGCTAATCAACTTCAGAAATTAAAACCTGGATACCACTGCACATCATTATGTTTATTTAAAAACAATTAGTCTTTTAAATGCAGCAGAGAACAAGCTGGCAGTCTCTTACTTTATCACAGGTAGGCTGCTTAGTTAGCTTTCAACAGACAACATTTCCCATAAGTCCACACAGGACTTCATTTTTAAGTACACCTCCTTACAGCCCATTTTATCAGCTCCATTCACCATATAGGAGCACTGTACAGCTACAGACTGTGGTCCATCTGTTTCTCTGCATGCTTTGTTAACCCCCTGTAACCCTGTTCTTCAATGGTGTCAGACCACCACAGAGCAGGTATTACATGGGTGGTGGATCATTCTCAGCATTGCAGTGACACTGATGTGGTGGTGGTGTGTTAGTGTGTGTTGTGCTGGTGTGAGTGGATTAGACACAGCAGTGCTGATGGGGACCTCGGTGTCACTGCTGGACTGAGAACAGTCCCCCAACCAAAACTATCCAGCCAACAGAATCCTGTGACCATTGTCCTGTGACCACTGATGAAGGACTAGCAGATGACCAACATAAACTGTGCAGCAACAAATGAGTTGCAGGTAGACGAACAGAGCAGGAGTGTCTAAGAGAGTGGACAGTCAGTGGACACAGTGTTTAAGGTCCAGCAGCACTGCATCTGATCCCCTCGTATCACAAAACACCGTAACACACAAGCACCACATCAGTGTCAATGCAGTGCTGAGAACGATCAACCATCTGCTCTATGATGGTCATGTGGGGGCCCTGGCCATTTGAAGAACAGGCTAAAAGGAAACTATCAACGTATGCAGGGATGTAAATGCAGAACTGTAGAGCTCATAAAATGGACAAAGAGTGTAGATACAAGGAGGTTCAAATAATTAAGGGATCCTTCATTTTAGTACAGCAATACTTCAGAATCTTCTCTGGATCATCTGTGACTGAGCAGGATGCTTGGATTTGTCCACTTGGGAAATCACGTTATTTGATTGCTGGTGTTTAGTGACTGTTGATTACACATATAAAATAAACCAAAAGGATAAATCAAGGTCTTTTAGAAGGCATCGGGTTACTACTACACCACTGTTACAACTTTCAAAAGAAACAGAAGCTAATTATTCTCTTCCTCATCCTCTCGGCGATACTTCACCTCGTCTATTTCACTCCCCGATTCCAGACAAAGTGTCTCAGAGACAGTGTAAGTGATAGCTGACAAAACCACTGAAATAGATGCGGATAGGAGCAGATAGTGACAGCTGTCACATCCTACAGCACACACACACTTCTACCTCTCACTGCTCACACACACATCTCCCACCTCTCCATATAATGGCCCAGTCTAGATACATGTAAGGGGAAAATGCCATTGAGCGCTATATGCCTGAACAGACAGGGCTTTGCGGGTGCGCATATAATGGGAAGTAAGCGAGAGCGTGTATGCGCACCAGTGCACGCGTGAGCAAACACACGTGGGGCCGCATCCGAGTCCCAGTCAGTGTTTTTTCCTTTTTCTTTTCCTTCCGGAAAACACACATAACGTGTTCGGAAGAGCAGATCCAAAACAAAAGCAAATACTACTGGAAGCCGTGGGGGTCTCGAAAGCTTGGCTAGGGCCGTATGTGTGGCGCACAAGGAAAAGTACCCAAGGACCTGTAGCAGGCTTGACTGGCACCGCACCAAAGAAGAAACCGCCTTCAGTCTGACTACTAAGAGCCCGGGCAGGATTTTTATTAAGGAGTAGGGACAGCATTCATTTTTAAAACCTCCTCAATAAAATATCATACAGTCGTTACATATTCCTCAGTATTATAATGATATGAATATTTAAATTTAAATGCATTCCAAGCACGGGTCTCTTCTTCAGTAAGGCATCAGATCTCATTTTCTACTTAAGCTCCTTGGTCATGTTTATGCATATCCACATGCATGATACATCTCTCTCTCTCTCTCTCTCTCTCTCTCTCTCACTTTTTTTTAAAGCCTCTTAATGCAACCCTGATAATTTTGCTTGACTTTAATGGGAAATGACTCTCCATTGGTGAGATTTTTTTTTCTCCTTTTTCTGCGACAAAACAGGAGGATATGATCAAATGTCCCTTTTATGGAGAACAGAGTGTTGTTGGAAACTTCACACTTTGTTTTGATGGGAAAAAAATACTACAAATCGCAAAACACGATCGTTACCGCACTTTCCCTCCGACATCCTGCAGATAAAGTCCGGCGCGATAGATTCATGTACCCGTGAAAGACATGCCATACGTGTCGCAGCTCAAAGAGCAGCGATTGCGTGGTATTAGCCCAAAGTGGTAATTGAAAAGCCAGGAAAAAAGAAGAGGATGTAAATGAATTCCAAGGCAGAGATTTCCAGCCCAAAGTAGTGGATGTGAAGTGTGTGCATATCATTACATGCTTGTTGGAAGCTGGTTCTCTTGTAAGGCGATGACAGGCCCGAGTGGAACCACACTCCTCTGATCTCTCAACTTCCTGACAAGATGTTGTCATTTTATTTTTTGATGGGCTGAAAGACACTGGAGGATCCAGGAGCGTTTGACATACACTAGATGACTCAGTTTAACTCAGCCAATGTTTAATTGAAGGATGCAGAGAAAAAAAAGAACTCTGAATCAATCCCACAGCCATTTTCTTCTCCCACCCTTTCAGAACTCTACAGAGTCGTGATCTCACTGAAGGTAAAAAGAGTCAATAACTTCCCCCTTATCCATTTTAAGAGAAAGAAGGAACTAACGTACGGGGAGCACTTTGTCTTAATGGAATGTTTCCCCCCCACCCCCCGAAAAAGAAGAAGAGCGAAAGCATTCAGAAAGTCCAAACTGTCATCAGCACAAGCCGAAAGCAGAGAATTTTGCTGAAAGTAGTTAATACTTCTTAAAAGTACTGAAAAGCAGACATACCTTCATCAACCTAACTCCTAAAATAAAGGTAAATTGAATGGGACGTTAATATGGGACTTTTACTTTTGCTGAGACTTTTGTCATGTGGAACTGCTTTAAACTGTAAAAAAGTTCTTCCTGCCTGCTTGCTTATTCAACCAGATTCCTCAGCTTGATGTACGAGTGTGAAATAATAAGTAAGCTCTCCGGACAAAGAATTTGCATGTCCACCTTCCATGTTTAAGGTGGTAGTAACTTCAGGCTCCTGAATGATGGGGCTATAAATACCTGCAGGGTGTGGGTGACGGAATTCATAGATTGAGATCAAGTGCTACGGTGCAGTGAATGTCTCGTTCCATGTGGAAAATGGATCTCAAAGCAGATGTTAATGATTGGCAAAAAGGAGTTTCTGCATTTGGGCATGCCAAAGGCCATACTGTGAAGGAAGTAGCTGAATCTGCAGGTGTGTGGTAGTGTATTGTCATACCAGCAGTGGTCAAAATCCCAGTCTACAGGAAATTCTCCTTAGAATTGTGCCATGGAAGGCATTCACCAAATCTGGCCCAACTGTGCAATTCTTTGATGCAAGAGTCGCACAGACAGTCAGATGCCAGCAGCTACGGACAGTGTTTTTCATGAAGGTGAATATACAGCAATAAAGCTGAATAAAGACAAGTTTGATATATGGTAGTCATTTGATTAATGCAGATGAAAATCTGCTATATGGTGGTAAAGGCAGAAACAGAACAAAACCTTAAGGTTGTGGTCAGACAAACGCGGACAAACACTGCAGTTTGTTGAGTGGGCGGGAGCAGGACTGAAAAATCGTCCCTGGAGTGGTGGAAAGCACACAGCCACTGGACTCTGAATTAATAATTACACTTAATTACACTTCACTATCTGGCAGTTTGATTGACTAAACAGATACCAAGAGAGTGCTACGTACTGGAAAACAGAATGTCCACAGCAAAATTTGGTAGAGGAGGAATAATGGTCTGGGGCTGTTTGGCCTTAGCTTAGGCTAAGCTCCTTAGATCCAGTGAAGGGTAATGTTAATGCTACTGCATACAAATACATTTAGAGATCCATAAAGACATAATCTGACACATAATCTGAAGTTTGGTGTGGATGAACTCCAGTTGCCTGTACAGAGTACTGACTTCTACCCTACTGAACGCCTTTGGGATGAACTAGAATGTCAACTGCTAACCAGATCTTGGCACAATGGGCACAAATTCCCACAGACTTTTTGGAAAGCCTTCTCAGGTTTTTATAGTCTGGTAGCTGTTACAGCTGGACAGTAGGGCAGCTCGGTAATCAAGCCAATGATTTTGGAATGGGATGTCCAACAAGTTCATATAGATGTGATGGTTAACATACTGTATGTCCACATACTTTTGGGCCAAAACAAAAATGTGGTGATTTCTGTGTTTAATTTATTCTTCTTGTTTAATGATGAGATGTGTCAGTGCTTAGTAAAAAGCAGGAACCAAAATGCCAAAGTTTAAGCAAACTACCAAAACAAGAAATCTCTTGAATTAGGGCTTGGCAATGTGATCGTATTGTATTGTTATCATGGTAAATTAAGCCACGATATGTTATTCAGAGCATGGCATGGATATTGTAAGTTCTTGTAAACTTGTTTCATTATCGTGAGAGCATAACTACACCTGGTAAACTGGATTTAGTACTGTACCGTAGTACTGTAATGTAAATGATGAAAACAGACCATTATACTTATATTGATAGCATTTGTTTAATGCGGCACCAGCGGTGCATTCTGTCTTACCAAACGACTTATCAAACTCCAGAAAACAAAATAGTGTGATAAATGTATCATCAAATGAGTGGGAATACACAGCAAGGTCCAGTTCTAGATGACATTAACGTTTACCATTTTAAAAATGGTCATGCATATGTTGTTACCCTTTTGGAGCCAGAAGTAATGTGTTACAAGTGACAGTGTCCAAGTCTCAGAATGTATTAAAGTGATAAAGGAATTGCATCTGTAGTTGACAGTTGATTGAAGCACCTCCCCTTTGGCTTCTAGTACAAATGAGTTTTAAATACAGGTGTTCTTCTTTTTCATAGATTGTAGGAAATTATAGCATAAAGGTTTTTGCTGTATTCTACAGCTAAGAAACATCGCTTTAATATCACAGTTGGAAACAGAGCAAATCTTTAAAATCACAAAAACTGCAATTTGTATTATTTCTTACTTAGTTTTAAATTCAGGATTAAGTGGTGAAATTTAGAAGCTCGTAAACTGGTAGTCTGGCACACTATGCTGTGTATGATTGTATGGGTAACACTTAAGTGATGACTAATTAACACGAAGTAATACATTACCAATGGTTACAATGCTTCACTAATGTTAAGTAAACATTAACAACCACATATTATGTAAAGTAAGCATGTAACAACTACTTGTTTACATGTTAAGTGAACATGTAATATCTACATTTAATTAACATGTAAACATGTATGTGTTAATGCTTACTTTACGTAGAAACTATTAGTTAAATATTGTTCATCTATTACTTTTATAACTTAATGTTAGTTAACACAACGTAAGGTTTTATCATTGTACACACACACATACACACACACACACACACACATATAAATATATATATATATATATGAAGATAAATTTATGGAAATAAGTGCAGTTAACTCTCAATATTGGTCAGAAAAACCTGAGTTTTCCCCATATATTAGAGACCATTCCCGAAAGGCAGAGATTAGGTAGAAAATGGAGGCATACCACTTTAAGGGCTAAGAAACAGTGACTGAGAGTCACACCCTCTGTATCTCTACCTTCAAGCTTTAGTGTTGGGCCACTACAGCGGCGAGAAGAATGTAGACGAGAGGGAATCGATTTCAGCCTCTTGACCTCTTGACCCTGTGGTTGGGAGAAGGCTGGCAGGGTGGTGCTGGTTCAAGGCCAGCACTGACTTTGATGCTGGGGGTGGCGTGTGTGGGAGTGCGCGAGGGGTGAAGCGGGTAAATGGCGAGAGCGCGGTCTCCTCAGATAAAATGGAGACAGTTGCCGGCACTTGGCATTTCCAGTGCTGACAGGCCGGCTTGTTTGTTCACTCTAACGAGCACTCGGACTCCATTAATGAGCGGACTGAATCCATTATCATCATCATTTCAAAAGGAAGCCCACAGCTAAACAGCTCCCTGCATTAGCAGGCGTTGCCCTTGTTGTTCCATTTGATCAGCGGTGGCAGCGGGAATTCACCCCTCTCCGCCCCTCTGTGCACACACACACCCATAGAGACACATACAAACCCACACACACACACATACACTGGAAGCCCCTTCCTGCCTTCATATTACCAAGAATTTACGGAAGGAAAATTAACTAGCGAGTAGAAGTCAGGGAAGCTATGACCCTGCTAAGAGCTGTACACTGTAATGACTTAGAGACATACAACACACAGAAAAAGAGAAGGCAGCTGAAAAAAAGAGAAGAGAAGAGGAGAAGAACACTTCTTTTGTACTTCATAAACAATCTGAGGCGATACATGAGAGCATTCCATCTCCCTGCCACCTTTTTCGAAGGGACATCAAAGGCCCAATTAAGGCCCTGTGTGCAAATGGCGCATGTGGCTGCTGCTCTGGAGAGCTGTCATAAGAAGCTGCGTGTGTGTGGCTGTCGACGCCCCAGCCCAGTGACAGGCCCCCTTTACAACCCCAACTCTCGCTCATTTCTGTATCTCTCTCTCTCTCTCTCTCTCTCTCTCTCTCTCTCGTCCCTCTCTCTCTCTCTCCTTCTACCTTTCTCTCTCTCTCTCTGTCTCTCTCTCTCTTGCTCTCAGTCTGCTAAAGGATTTTAATTAGGCCTTGTCTGCACAGCCCCACGCAGCCCTTTTGTATGTGCTGAATGGTACAAGGGCTGTGATTTGGAACCCCTTCACCAAGCAGTCAGTGATGTGAGAGAGAGAATGAGGGAGAGAATGAAAGGAGGGAGGGATGGAGGGGTGGGGTGGGGGCGAGCGAGAAAGGACGGGGCTCTTTCATTTTGATATGAGCTACTTCACTACATTGCGCCCTTTTTCCCACCCCATTGTACACGCTCCCCCTTATGAAGCTGTGGAATTATTAAAATGTTAACGTGCCTGTGTTGGCTTTGATATTTAAGACAAAAGGGTACAGAGCGCAAGCTGCAGTGACACTCCACAAACTATAAATGCAAGATTTCATCTGACACTGTCATGCTCTGCCAAAACTCTTAGCCCGCGTGCATGAGCATGTCTGCGCATGTGTGGAGTTTGAGCCACCATTTTATTTTATCCATGTGTTCCAGTGCCCTACTCCTGAAGTACAGTAGTAGTGCGGACCTCGTCAAATGGTTATTATTTATTAGTTAGCATTAGCATTAGCGTCATCATGGGTTGGTATATCAAGCTGAGTTAACGATTAGTAGTGACTAAGCTGTGCTTAACAGGGGATACTGGTATGGTATGTCTTATATGGATATGGGTTAAAGAGTGTCAATATTATGTAAGTATTTACTAATGTGTGCATACCGGGTGCAAAATGAGTGCATTAATAGTTTTATTCATTCGTTAATCTTCTAAGCTGCTAAGGTGCTGAACGGAGGGCAGGAAACACCCTGGCCAGGCTGCCAGTCCATCACAGATTTATATTTGTATTTTTTAAATAATAACTGAAAAATGGGATAGGCTCCAGCACCCATATATATACACCGTCTATACATATATGTATATTCTGATGGGTTTTGGTGTTATATCTTGCTGTAGTGCATATTCATGTTTTTAATTGAGTTGATGTCGTAATGCGTTATGACACCTAACATTATAAAGTCATATACTCTTGCTTTATAAAGTGTCTACCTACAAGCAATTGTACAGACCTATGCTAGGTATTAATACATATTACGCCTGCTGTATAATGGCCTATATAACTGCAGGGGTATGTAAGTGCACATATGTACGTACATACATGCATACATACATACATACATACATATATGTGTGTGTGTGTGTGTGTATACAGTATACACACACATACACATTATGTTGTGTGGTGGGTGTGTGAGTGCACAATTGTTTGGGTGTTACAGTGGTCCAAGCATGTAAAGCGCACACGTCTACATGTCGTCTGCTGCCTGCTATCACACACCCCCTGAGCTCATGTGCTGGCACGGTGCCAAGCAGCCCTCCCCCTCCCCTTCCATCCCATCTTCCCTTTTGTATCTTTTCAGGGCAGTGGCCTGCGTTTACCAGGCGTGCCTGAGCCCTCCCCAGCCCTGACGCCCCGTACTGGGACAATCTCCCTTTTCTCTCTGGCTGACAGTCCTCTCTGACAGGCCTTTTACATCTGCCTGCTCCGCACTCCGCCCGGCAGACAAAGAAATTAATACCCCCAGTGACTGTGTTTTAATTAAGCAATTTCATGCAAATTACACATTTTAGATTGTCAAATAATATACTGCGCAAAATGGTAGGCAGGCTGATCTGATATGCATGGAACGTTTTTCTTCCAGGGCACTGTGCATACATGGAAAATGAACAAAAATGCTAATTTCTAATCTATTATGCAAACAGTGTGATACTTACATAGATTTGCACGCCTTTCTTGGCATGGCTGAACAATCCTCTCGAATTTGGTATGTTCGATGCCCGGCTGTTTTTAAAGCAATCTTCTTCTTCGTCTTCTTCCTTTTTTTTTCCTTCTTTAATGATGATTCTTCTTCCTCTCTTTTAGCAGTACAATTATTTGCACAGATCTCTGTGGTTTATCTAATGAACGAAATTGGTGACTGACTCTGGAACATCTATGTTAGTCTAGCAACGAAAAGATTCGAGTGCCTTCAATTGTTCATGCGGTTCCAAGTTTAACATTCAGACATACGTACACGGAAGCACAAAAAAAGAAAAGATATATTTAAAATGAAATGTGATTGAAATACATTAAAAGTAAATAGAGAGAATTAAAGTAAATATATGCAAATAATAAAGCCTCATGTGCTCGTATTACTGTTATTGGAGGAAAAAAACATATGAAATGTTGAAAATAATAGGAAAGCCTTTTATTCAAGTTGATTTGATTAACTCTTAGCTAAGGCCGGTGGAGAGTTCTCAGAAAAGGCACCAAAAAAAAGGCCTCTTGAAACTGCAGGCATAAAAGTCAGCATGCACAGGTAGCACAATGAGGGCCTCCTTAACAAAGGCAAGGGAGAGATCTCGCTGTTTCTTTGTGATTCAAATACATTTAATCAAAGGTTTGTTTCGATATACTGGCACTTAATAGTGTACATTACCCCATACAAAGGGACTGAATGAATTGCAATCCTTCCAGTAGGCTTTTTCTAATGGGAACAAATAGCAGGATAGGAGTGGGGACCGAAACGATAATGGCAGGGTACGACATGTGCTGTTGATGTGGTTTCTTCATCTTCAGAGCACGGCTGCTCTTTAAATGGACCCTCGTGCCATAATCGCTGGGTTTTAGCATGCACGCTACACATTAAAATCAGGCTAATAATAAGCAGCAGCCTCTACACCAAGCCCAAAACACCTTGGCCCAATTATTAGGTATTGAATTCACACCCATACACATGAGCTCCTCCTGTGTGCCAGGCTTGTGCGTGTGCATGCCTGCGTCAAAACGCGTGTGAATGCGAAAGTGCCAAACCGATTCCACTTACCTTAATCAAGTCAACAAGGGGGTGGTGTCGGGAACATGGACAGTGCTGCTGCGTGATTGAATTTCAATTTGTGCACTCACAGCCATGATTTTTGAGAACAGGTCTAGCAGCCACTCAGTTTGACTTCTCCTCGGGGGCTAATACACTTCATCATAGCATCAGCTCGCAGTCTGTATGGGCTGAGAAACAATGAAACATTAGTTAACACGACTTGAACAATTTCCAAACAAGTGAGCAAAGATATAGGCCATGAATCAGAAGGTGATTCACTTCCTGGTAACTCTGATACAGCTTCTAAAGGCAGTAAAGTTACCAGGTAAGAACAATCTTAAGTTGTAGTCTGTCATAAAAAAACGGCTTCAATTTCCCTCCAACTTCGAATGTAGTCAAGCAGCCTGGACACATTGGTGTGTTTTAGATTGCTTATTTACTTTTCGTGCTGGAGCTACAAGGCTAATGTAACTGGCAAAGAACAGAATCTTATACTCTACCATTTGGCATTCTGGAAACTATGCCAAAATGCCCTTCTCTTTCCAAGATGAAAGATTTAAGCACTGTTTATCTGATGGTGACAGTTTTGGATGGTTGGTAGGTCTTGAACAGTTATTAGGACTCCCAATTGGAAACTCCTTTGAATGCTAAGGTGTAATTCCGGCACCCAGCACTTGGCGACATTGCTGAGATACTAGATAGAGAACCCACATAGACCCCAAACAACTCCAGAGCCCAACCCGACATCACACAAATAACTATCACACTGTTACCGTCTGTACAACATCTTATTTACATGTTTAAGGTCAGGGTCAAAAATGCCCAGATGCGGTTTTATACAGCCATTGGAATGAAACGAGCTTCTTTTCCCTTTTTTTGTGAGCTCACGAATGAACAAGCAGGAAAATAAAATGCACCTCTGTGTAAATAAGCTAGGATATCACTATCCCACAATTTAGTTAGCTGTGCTAACGTTAGCTGCTTGAGGCTTACTGGTAAGTAATGTTACCTATGCTGACTACTTGCTTCCGATCTCGACATCAACACAAAGTAAGTTAAAGTTTTTACTCACTATGAAACTTTTAGTTTAAGATGATCTGCTTCAACCAGCAAACAGTGATTAAATCACACAGCATGGCTGCTACTTATAGGTTGCTGTTGGGACTGTGATGTTAATAAAGGTGGAACTGCTCCTTTACTCCTCCTGTACTGTAGTCTCTTCAGTGTTAAACGCTGAGCGAAGCTGCTCAGTATTGTAAAAGGTTTGAGAAACTATCCGGAGTGAAATGTTTAGTGCAAACTAACAACTCTGAATTAAAGTAATCTGGGATCTTGTTTAAGATTCACCAGCTATTCACCGTTTTGCTGATTTTCTGTTCCATTTAAGGTGGGAAGCAAGGTGACGAATAAGAAGCCAACTTCAGCCTTGTTTAAAGATGAACAACCGTCGTCCGTGGAAAGCTCCTTGGGAAGCTTATGTAAAGTGCCAACATCCCCTTCAAAGCTTGGAACGGTAGATTTCCACACATATTCCACAATTTTCATTGCTGTTCCTCCGTTGCAGTTGTTTCGCTGGGCTTGAACGTGAGGTAGTTTATGTATAATGAGTAGAGACTGTTACATAACCATTTGCGGATTTTGGAATCAAACTGTTTTAGCAACCTAATTTACCAAATGTGGAGTTTGTATTTGAAGAAGGGGACAACAGTGCACACGATACGTCAGTTGTATGTACTGAACTCTCTTTATTCAACTATGCCAATCCAAATATAATTTTCCATTCTATGGCATCTATAAAGTCTCTCTTACTGCAAGTGTGGTGCATCCCATGAGCCTCTGCATGCCCATCACATGAACCAGTAGAGAGAGGATATTACCAAACAAAGAAAAGGAGAGGAAAGATTGAAATTATCTGTGGAGAGAAAATATGATGAACCACAATACTGATCAGGCTTATAAAAGCCCATACATTATGACAGGCATGACAGGCAACTCTAACCTCGCTCCAGGAATGAACGCAGGTCTACCTTCATTTTTGTACCTGCTGTAATATTCTCTGTGGCTTGTTGCTCCTGACTGTGTCTCACTCGCTATTCTAAATAGGAATCTGATCTGAACTCAAAGCCCGCTTTCTGGGAGGATGGAGCAGAATGGCTGCTGCATGAACCCATGAGGTCAGCTGGCCCGCAGGAGCGTCCGGCGTTCTGCGGTCAGCGCCCACCAGTATAAATACGGCTCCAGTGACACAGTTGTGAATCAGAAGCTGGCGGCTGGGCCTAGACCACCCCCTCCGTACACTGTAACAGGATATTAAACAGTAATTACATGATCCTAAGGCAATCTGATTAGCGCATGGCAAGAGCCTTATTGATCCCAGGTGTGGATCAGCGGCTGAGGATAAATATTTATCCTCCTCTCGGTTTGACGACTAAAGAGATACTCAAAACACGCTTGTCAAACAGAGCAAGTGTATGCCAATGTCAAGATGAACTCTAGTTTGTGCAGTTCTCGCCAAGTATTGGCTGAAAGTGGGTGGGGGGAGAAAGTGGGAGCAGTGGAAAGCTGCCAAGGACTAGAAGAAGAAGAGAGGGATCATGACATGAAGAGGGTTTATCTCATCACACTGTAAACAACTCACTTAAAAATACACTCATCATCAAAAGAATAGTTGCACAAATAGTTGCAAACATAGGGAATCGACCGACAGGAATGAAACTTGGTGAGTAGGTTTGACATCGTGAGACATGCGAATGATTCAAGATTCAGCTCGGTTGCACATGTGATGTAAGCAAGGACAGGCCTTATCACTGTAGCTGACTGACCCAACAGCCATGATTGCGGACATTCAGCGAGCAGTGATGCCCTCCATGAGTCATCCTGTTGTCACGCGTCACACGTCCAGAAGGCCTGGTCACTGTACCTCCACCCCTACAGCAAAATCTGCAAGATCTGCGTGAGAATATCAAAGCTTATCACAGATTATTGTGGGACATGATTGGGAACCTCTACAACTCTATGCCGAGACATCTGGCATGTTGCGTTATCCATACTGAGAGACGCTACTTCTGTATGTGTAGCTCAATAAATTTTGCCCATATCAGTCTAAATTTAACATCATTCATTGTCCCTGGTAACCTTCACCTCTTTCTGAATAGCACTGCAATCCGACACTTGTTCTTGGTGCAACTATTTTTTTGATGATGAGTGTAAATAAAGGTGAAGAACCTCTGCTAGAGAACAGTTTTTGGAACCACTCAGAAAGCTTTCAATGGGTTGTTCTTTGAAGAAGCTTTCATGCAAATGAGATTTGGGAATGTAAGGAAACAACTGGCAACCCATCAAGGGTGCTTCCTGCCTTCCGCCCACCACCACCCCACTGCAACCCAGGAGGATAAGCAGTTTGGATGATGAGCAAAATGAGCGAAATAAAGTGTGGACCCATTTTTATGGAGTTTAAAGAACCTTTCACATAATGTAAAGGCGTTTTACAAATTAGTAGTCCTGTTAGAGCCAGTATCCCACTTTTTCATTTTGTTCATTTTATGTTTATACCCATATTTGGATGTCCTGTAACAGGAGAATTCTAAGTGATTATAAAACAGTCATAAAAGATTATGAGCTAAAGTTGCATTACACCTTTTCCAATAAAGTCTAGACATTCAAAATGAATGAATATCAAACAGTATGTGTGGTTTAGCCAAGACACTTACCTTACACACATACTATGTAAGTCTCTGTAGCACCTTTTTTTTTTTACCCCATATCTGCTACTTGGAGGTGTTTCCAGTGTACTGTCGTGAAATGTAATATATATATTCTTCATATTTACCACCTTGTTAAAACCTATTAGGCATTTCACTGTAGTAATTTAGTTGGACTGTCTTGGTACTGGGGCTGAAAATGTTCTATGAGAAACTCAAGTGACTCGATTACTAAAAATCATCAGTGCAAATTTTTTGCATCAAAGCTTCCATTGAATACATGTAACGATATACAGTTTACAGTGTTTCACATGGATGACTAGTACTGTCACACAGCATGCTTATGCTGTGAAGAAGACATGATTTCCTTTTCACAAAGCGGAGAAGGACAGAGAGCAAAGACTGAGAGACAAACAGAAAAGACAGGCCTGAGAAAATGACAGAAAGTGTCCTATGTTTGGGATCATTTTATTCATTCAATCCTATCCTTCTCAGCTAGTGCTCATTTGGCAGAAGGCAGGAAACACAGACGTAATACACATTCACTCACTCTCTCACAACTAGGTATCTTCTATTCACCTGACTGCATGTCTTTGGACTGTGAGAGGAAACCCACACAGACACAGGGAGAACATGCAAACTCCACACAGAAAGGACTCCAGATGCCCCAGCCAGACCCTTGTTGCTGTGAGGCCACAGCGCTACCCACTGCACCATCATGCCAACAAGGATCATTTTAAGATGGGAAAAAACAAAGATTCTGTACAGTGTGTCTACCGTTAAACCTTACTGGCCTACCACAATAGCACAGAGGCATCCCGCCCATAGAGCAAACCCAAAACAAGGTAACATCAATGCCACCATTTAACATAAATCAATATGATTGCTAGTTCAGATGAAGGCTGGTGAACAATGTATGTTAATTATGGTCATATGTTATCGCTAGATAAGAAAGTAAATCAATATGGTAGCTAGTTATGATGCCTCTAAGTTAGCTAAACCTTGCATTCAAGTTACTATTGGGATACACACACACACACACACAAACCCAACAATTTACATTACATTTTACATTTACAGCATTTAGCTGACGCTCTTATCCAGAGTGACGTACAAGGTTAATCTTATTACAGGTTGGCCAATGTAGTGTTAGGAGTCTTGCCCAAGGATTCTTTTTGGTGTAGCACAGCATAGTCACCCAGAGCAGGAATCAAACCCCAGTCTCCCACATGGGGTAGCCACTGGCAGGTAGTGGCGTTATCCATTGCACCACAACAACCACTACTCCCCTCACAATGTTGCATAAAAACCCCAGAAAAATAGGTGGTGTATGCAGCAATTGGATCCTAAAATGCAGCAATCCAATACACCAGGTATGTTAAGTTTGGTTAGATTGCCAACCAATGCGTTTCTTTGAGATGCTTTCATAGACCTGGAAGCTCGCTTGTCTTGGGGGATCTGGCAACACTGAGTGTAAGAACCTTGTTTGGTTTACCTACTACAAGAATTGAATCAATTCCTATCAACTTTTTTGGTGTAGTGTTGCAGAACTGTTCAGTCAGGCTCAGCGAGCTAATCCTGCTAGCTAACTGTTGGTGAAATGCGAGCCCAACCTCAAGGAAGCCGTGGCTAGAGTTCAGAGACAAAGACGCATACACTGGATTTTCTTGCCAAACCTTGAGGAACCTTTATTTCTACATCTTAAAGAGCACAGAGGAAGCTGAAGCCTGTTTTGGTTGTGAAAACACTGCTAGCTAATATGAACGGAAAGCTTGAACGAGCCAGCCTCGGCAAAGAAAAGCTTTGAAACTGAACCACATTCATGCGGCCTTTGGAAGAGCGAGTCCTGCACGACTCAAAAACGGAGCAAAACGATTTTCCTTTACTTCACACAAAGTTACAATTATCGAGTACTGACCGCAGCAGAAAACGTCACGAGCTGAACGCGCTTCACAAAGGCTGATCGGTCTCTCTGTTGAGATGATGGGGGGACCACAACATCCTCTGTGGTGTGGAGCTCATTAAATCTGCCTCTAGGTAATCCAATTGATCTGCAATTCATTCTAAGCAGCGTTAAATCAATGCACAAAGACATGAAAAGCTCTGCTCCTTGTTGACTTCAGTGGAGCTACCTGCAACACTTTGTAATATTGATAATGCGCTCTCCTTGCCATCCGAGCTGCGCTTTTTTTTCTCATGCAAATGATGGCTGTTTGTAACTGGGCCTGATCAGTGGGGTAAGAAAGGAGAAGTGAATGCCTGGGGGAATTGATTTAACTCAAGAACAATGCAGAGGAGCTCAGTGCTCCTCTCTAAGGCCGCCTGTGTGCAGAGATAGTGTTTATCTTGAGTGTAATCCCAGCTTCTCTCTGTGTCTTTAGTGAAAGCCACGAGCCTATGGCGAGACAGGCACTGTAAATAAGGATTCCGCTCACTTTACATGCCACACATGCCAGCTGAAGAACTTATTACACTCCGACTACTGAAAAAACCACACCGTGAGAATGAATTATCAGCCCAGTGTAAAACTGGATTGAATCTGCGAGAGACGTATTTACATACGTTGACGGGGCACTAGTGGGGTATAAGCGTGCACAAACAATGTAGGATCGCAATTAAAGTGCTGTATCTTTGCTCGTCAGAGCTTACACTCCATACCGTATTGACCGTTCTAACTAAATAACATTAGAATTGATTCCAAATAAGCTTCTGCTGTGCGCCACCGCCCTGCATCTGAATATTAGAGCATAATTAGGTCAGCCTGTTGAATTTTTAATGCTCTCTGAAATCATATTCATGCTCGCCGTGTGTCAGGTAGAGCCAGGCTGCAGTGATACATCATCATACAGTGACACAAACATAATGGCCATCCTTTCAAACGGCTGACCTTTTCCAGCGAGCGCACCCCCGTCGTGGTATATCCAGCCACCGCGTTTTGGCAGGAAACCCCTCAACTGACACACATATACATACACACACTCACATGCACACGTGCACTGCAGACCGGATGACTCCTCACTGCTAAACTGGCATTGAACCTAGACACAAAAGCATGTCATTCACATTACACAAAGCCAAGAGAGATCCAGCTGATGTCCAACGACAATCTTATGTTTGATGCTGAAAGACAGACTCAATGGAATCAATATTCCTTAACCTAAAGAAATACGTAACCATGACACACTATTTTTTTCCACCGGGCAGCGCCAGTTTAGTATCGTACACTCTCAGTAAAAAAATGGTACTAAACTGTCACAGGAGTGGTAGCATCAAGAGTACATCACTTCTGTCCAAAGAAATACAACCAAATCTCCAAAATGGCAACTTTACAGGAGAGGGCAAAAACCTCATTTAATTATGATGTAAGTCAATGGAACCAGAGTTTTGGTCCAAGCAAATTTAGCCCATTTCTGTTGGTCCATCATGAACCTTTTACACAGTGTTCAAAAGATGCATAAAAGTAAAAAATCAACAAAAATGGAGATACATGTTTTTCACTGGACATCAGCGACATCCTCTGTCAATTTAGTTCAGGAATTAAACTGTACAGAATTCTATTGCAACAATATTTTTTTAAGTTGGAAAAAACTGATGGTGCACAGTTGAGTTGGACCCTTACAAGGATTGGGCCTCATTGACCAACCATTCACCAAATTTCTCACAAGGACACAGGGAGAACTTGCAAACTTCACACAGACAGGACCTTGGATGCCCCGACCAGGAACTGAACTCAGGCCCTTCTGGCTGTGAGGCGACAGCGCTACCCTCTACATCACTGTGCCACCCTAGAACAACCTTTGGTCAGTCATCTTTTACAGTTATAGACGTGCGGTTTTAGAACATATTACCTTCAGAAATCCAAACACAACATGAATGAAACATGATGTTTAGTGTAAAAGTGAAACACTGGCTTAGACAGAAACTGTGAACGTACATATGAATATGAAATAAATTTAATGAAGGACTTCACCTGAGACGGATATTCAAAAGTAGACCATCTTGCTCAAACTACTCCAATGCTCAAACTACTCAAACACTCCATACACAGTTAAGAACATCACATCACACAATGTGAGTGTAATACTCAGCATAGATTAGTTGCCAGACTGAGTCAGAGTCATTCTTTTTTCTTGTTGATATTGGCCTGATAAACAGTACTCAGTTAAACCAAACAGACATCCTGTCATTCTGCAGACAACACACTATCCGCAGCAATGGAAAGTGACCTGTACACCAGATTAAATTTGGACAGGAACCACTTCAGCGTTGAGTGGAAGGTGACCACAATAAGGCCAGTGGAAAGAGCTCTTGCCTCCAGCAAGGTCTTTACTCAGAGTGTATCCTTAGTGAGCCGGTTCAGAGGTCAACGCTACTCACTTCACTGACCCTCTCGACCTCTTTAATAGACAGAGGAAGTACACAAAGCATACAATTATCGCTCGTCTATGACGGGTCAAGCAGGCCGGCCGCTATTAAAAAAGGAGAGAGATAAAGCATACAGGAGACGGTGCAAAGGGGCTAAAGTTTAGCCAGCACCTCGCTCACCTTCAGCGGGTGAAATCCTTCATTAGGGAGTGATTGCTCATCCCATGCCAGCTTTTCAAGCAAACCGCACTGCTGATCCTGTAATTATGCCAAGATGGAAATGATTGCATCTGGAGTTTCCAAACTGACAACTCTATTTGCACAAGAATAATCCTCTTTCTTGGCTCCTGATACCTGAGAATAATCTACCCAGCGGAGCGGCAAGGTGCTGCGTCTTCTCCGTCTGGAATCCAGGCGCCTTGGCATGGCGCTGGTGCAGCAAATTAGCCATCCAGCCTGAGCTTTCTGAAGCATAGCGCTTTACAACCAGGGCTCTCGCTTAGCCCAGTACGCTGTAATTTAGCCTGGGTGTAAATGGGCTTGGGTGGACAGCTTGCAAGCTTGTGGTTCCTTTAGTGGGGATCAGAAGATTACAGTGCTTCCCAATGAAAGACAGCCTAAAACACTGACCACTGCTCGATGCTAGAGACACTGTGCAGTAAGACTGACCCCACAATCCTCACCTATCCCCTGACTTGGATTTCAGCCATTTTTCTTTCTGCTAAAAATGCTAAATGGGAGAAGAATGGTCAGATGCAGTGATCCAGAAGCAAGCTGAACTTGGAATGATGTTGTGTAAATTCCCGTTTCACGTTCAGTTTTAATTGTTAAAGTGATCTTTCCGCTCCAGTTCAGGCAGGAAGAAAGCGGGTCTACAGGGACCGTTGTGACACAGAATGCTTCACATGCCTCTCTATCTATAGCCTGTGGTTTTAGACAAATCGCAATACATTCTCACACGTAAGGTGTTAAAGCAGCAATTTTGAAACAAACTGAGGAAATGATGTGTGTGTGTGAAAAAAAAAGGTGGCAGAAGAAAAGAAAAAAAAAGTATATAAAAAAGGAAAAGCTGGGGTCTCACTGGCTAGAAAATTAATAGAAATTGCACCTTAAAACAGCATTAACATCTTATGAGGCCCATTCATTAGGCGGCCGAGTGTTAATCCATCATTGAGAGTGTAGCATGAAGGACAGCCTCTGATAGAGGCCTGGCAGGAATAATCGCACATTTCTGAAATTAAAATTCCGAGGAGGACCCATGCATCAAGAGCTAGTGAGAGGCTGCGAGATAATAAAGGCGACGAGGCTAATAATAAATAACAGGCCCAGGATGAGTGCCATAAATACAGCGGCGGAGCGGGAACCATTAGCGCAACAGTGCGCTTGACAGTGCGATGATGCTGGGTAAATACATGCTGTTTATTCATTTGGTCTGCCACTTGCAGTGCAGCCTGAGCGGGAGGCCGAATGCAAAGCTGGAAGAAGAAATACGTCCTTAATATGCTCACGATTAAAGGCAAATAATACGGATAAGAAAGCTCAGCTTAGATGTCACTCAATTTGAGGGGCATGCTCAATAGTAGTAAAGGTCATTTTCGAGGCTACAGTATTTTAAAGGAACTGCTCCAATCACATTCTAGCAGCTAAGACAAGCTATCATTGGGATCTGTCTAAACTTTGCTTCTCTAGATTTGTATTGGAGCTATGATGCTAATGTAGCTAATGCTAAAGGTATTTACAAGGATAGACGAAATATGGTCTATGGTTATGTTTGTCCCATAAATAATGTATTAAGTATAGAGTAAAGTGTTGGAAATCATATGAGCAAGTCTATTTGGGATTATTTAAATTACTTAATGAGTGACATTGACAGATATTTTGTGTATGCTAACTAGTAGTTAGCAGTTTGTATAATGCTAACTAGTGGCTATAAGCTGTTATTACTTGCTAGCTACATTAACTTCTAATGCAAAACCAAACAATTGAGCCTCAGACACCAAATATCTTTGCTAACCGCATCATTGGTGCCAGTGGAAAATTTGATAAAATGTATTTTTGAATTAGTCCTTTATTGTGCTACTAAATAATGATTGGTAGGGTAAACTACCAATCAAAAGTCATGGGTCACTTTTTTATTCATATAAAACCAATTTTTTTGAAGATGCGTATATAAAATGGTTCTATGATAAAAACAAATTTCTAACTATTTACAAACAGTTTGTAAGAACCTGTAAAAGTGAAGATATGTTGGATGATAAACTGAGCTGTAAGTGATTTCATGATAACTGGGAAATCTGTATTGCATTGAGAATTAACTTACAAAGGAACTGACCCCCACATTGCCAAATCTTGCTAATTAATCAGCTACTGATGGTGACAACAAATTCCAATAAACAGAAAATTATAGCTTATTATTTATTAACACTGTCTTTATGTTCCTTCCAAAGTGCTGTAAACAGTGATTACGTCACATGCACAGCAGTGATTATTGATATCAAAACAAATGAGAAAGATTAGAAGCAAAGCTAAAGCAATGATGTCTACCAGATATAGAATATTAATAATTAATAATTTAAGAATTTTAATAGTAAATAAATGTAAATATCACCTTCAGCTTTTTTCAGAAACAAATTTGGGGTGTTTAAATATAAGCTTCTGTATGAAACAGTGTATGATTAATATGCAGTTTCAATTAGGTGGTCTAAGAGTGGTACTGCACATGGATTGGACCTCTTGGTGCATGTTAGTTAGACCCAAAGAAATGTTTTATGCCAGTAGCACTCAGTGAGCAAGAGGACAGCTCTATATCTGCTTGTGTTCAGTTTTAGTCATGTCACTGTCTCAGAGAGACTGACAGACTCTGAGAATGAACCGGATCATGTATGAACCACTGGGTGATCCCACGCATTGAGGTTAAGCTGGAGTCTAGAAACTTTGACCCCTGGATGTGGAGCAGTGTTTTTCCATTACAGCGGCTAAGCCATTGTTGAAAATACAGAGAAGACCCCCTGCCATGCATTCGTTGTGTGTGTGAGAGAGAGAAAAATAACTTTTCAGGTCCGTGTGTGTGTGTGTGTGTCACTGCAGTTTCATTTTCCAGGCCATCCAGGGTCACTAATAAGGAGATGTTTATGCAGAATGTGCCAGAATCCCTGTGTCTTTTTCCTCTCCTGTTCCTCTCTGTTTTCAATTATTTACAGTTTTTGAAGAGAAAAAGAGGAAAAAATAAGGAGAAATAAGTAGTCAAGCTTTTGGACATTGGATGGCGTGCTGCACTTTTCTCTGAAACATCATGCATATTTAAAGTTAATAAAGCCTATTCCTTACCTTTTATCCAGGGGTTTTTAATGTTGCGCATGGAGAGAAAGAGAGAGTGATGCTCTGAACATCACAGAGCCTTGTGGAGGCATCAACTCGTCCTTCAGTTCAGCTACACTGAGCCAGCACAGGCCCCTGGGCAAAGGCAAAACGCAGACGGCGCACCACGGCCATCATATCGA
The DNA here is from genome assembly GCA_034552555.1 of Semaprochilodus insignis. Classification (NCBI taxonomy): domain Eukaryota; kingdom Metazoa; phylum Chordata; class Actinopteri; order Characiformes; family Prochilodontidae; genus Semaprochilodus; species Semaprochilodus insignis. The sequence continues at coordinate 21,366,873 of CM067474.1, read as the reverse complement.
CCAGGGACCAGAGCCAAAAAACAGACAAAATAAAAAGCTCATCATTTACGTAACTGGACACTCAAACCAAGAACTGGCCCTACTTTTGTCAACTAGTAACTGTTCTTTTAAATCAACAGTTTAATTTATACACCTGTCCCCAAATACAGTCAATCAGCTAAGACTGTCTGAGGTCTCCATTAGACTTGAGCTACGAGGCTAATGTGGCTAGTAATGGAAAACTTTTACCCACCAGATGAGTATCACATAGCCATGGCCAAGGCCGAGTTCCATCCATAATTTTGTTCAATTCTATAAATACATTCTCAAGAATTAAAGGTTCCAAAAAGGATTTCTTGGGGCAATGCCTTGAAAAAGTCCTTGTAAAAACTTTTACTGCATTGTATCTTAAAAGAACCATTACTGTAACTGAGATCTTAAGTAGAACCACTATTGTAAAATGATGGTTCTAGTTTTTCCTACAACTATACATCCAACAATACACCAATTCATTTTTTTAAGAATGTGCTGGGAAAAAGTAAACACATCTGTAATTTATTTCATTTTCAGTCAAAACAGCCATTAAAACATATCTTCAAAAAGATTAGATTTGACAATTGACCTGTATAAAGAAGAAAAAAAGTCAAAAGTAAAAAAATTAATAAAAATGAAGAAATCAAAGGAAGAGGCTGCTGCCATTCTTAGAACAATGAAGTGACCACCCTAGAGTCCAGACTTCAACATCACTGAATGTTTTTGGTATTATTTGGAAAATGAGAAGCAACCAACTGCTAATACTGAACTGTGGTAATGTGTAAAAATAGCCCTGGAGATTTCCTTGAAATACTGAAAGTACGTCTCCTGAAAAGAATGGAAGGCTTTAAATTTGTAAAACTATTTGTTCTTAAATTTTTAAGGCTTTCGTGTAATTTTCTGTAAATACACATTTTCTCAGACTTTGCCACAGTACTGTATAACATTACACCATACAGCAGAGATGGATAATGAGACGATAGTTATGATTATCTTGATAAATCATGTCATGTCACATGGACATCAGCTGTATTTAAGGAACACTGATCATTTGTCGAGTTAATTTGATTTGGTGTGGTGTAGTTAGTAAAACTAGTAAAAATAGTTTTTTAAAATAGTTTTATTAGTTTAGATAATGTTATACACTCATCAGCAAGAGAATAGTTGCACAAATAGCTGCACCCAGAAGGAATCAACCGACAGTAATGAAACTTGGTGGGTAGGTTTGACAGTGTGTGAAATGATTCAAGATTCACACTCTGCTGTGCATGTGACGTAATCAAGGACAGGCCTTATTGTTGTACCTGACTGACCCAACAGCCACCATTGTGGACATTCATTGAACAGTGATGCCCTCCATGAGTCATCCTGTTAGTGCCAGCACCATTGGCAGACGGCTGCACGACGCAGGACTAAATGCACACAGACCGTTACGACCACTGCCCTTAACACCACGTCAACGTCACCAAAGACTGCATTGGTGTCGTGCCAGACTGTCATAGGGTGACTCAGAATGGCAGCGGTCATCTTCAGTGACGAGTCCCACTTTTGTCTTGATGGAGACAACCAATGAATCCGTGTGTGGAGGCACCGTGGTCAGCGCCAAGATGAACGGTTTGTTGCCATGCGTCACATGTCCAGAAGCCCTGGTGTCACTCCACCTCCACCCTTACCGCAAAACCTGCAGGAACTGTGTGAGAATATTGAAGATGCATTGGATGGATTATCGCAGGACACCATTAGAAACCTTTACAACTCCATGCGAGACGTCTGGCACGTTGCGCTAATAAACATGGCACCCCGATGCCATCCTGAGAGAGACTTCTGTATGTGTAGCTCATTGCCCATATCAGTCTAAATTTATCATGATGTCTTGTTCCATCCTTTATCTTCCTTCCCAATGCCATTGCAATCCCACACTTCCACACTTCTCTCTGGGTGCAACTATTACAACTAATACATATTGCCCACACCATCATACAGTGTCAAAAACCATATACACAAGTCTGTTTGAGATTAATTAACAACTTCACACTGTTTCAGGTAAGTGTGTAATTATTTAGCAGTCAGCATGCAGTTGTACAATGGTAACAGGTAGTGTGTAAGCTTCTACTATATGTTAGCCACATATGGGTCCATAGTTCCAATCCAAAACCAAAGATAGAAATGTGATTTTCTGTTTCTTACATGTAAACATTTTTGAAACTTTCTGGACAATAATATCAAGAAATCAACATATTTTGCACCCAACCAAAGAGGTAGAGTTAGTTATGGCCGAATGTCTAAGACAGGAAAACCAAGAGTAATTAATCTCTTTAACAGCAAATGTACGTTAGTAGTAAGTAAATGGCATTGAATCTTTTTCTTCATTTTATGTCATAATTGTACCTTTGTAATCAGTGCAGGGGAAAGAGCACAATCCTGCCTTCAACACACAGCAAATGACAGGCCATTTATACCACTGTATTATTGTTTAGTCCGTGTCATGGATGCATATGAATTAGTTTGCTGGGGCTGAAGTGTGTGTGCATGTGTGGTGTCTGGTCAAGCAAAGGGCATCTGAGCTGAACAAAAGGCGGACCGGATTTAGCGGGGAGTCTCACTCGGCCGCTCTTAAATCATGGCCAGCGCAGCAGGATTCTGACAGGCTGCTATAGCTTTATCTGTGGACCTGCTTTCATCCAGCCGGCTGCTGTTTATGCATATCCGCTGGATATCCCAGCTCTGCTGCAACCCCCGGCTTCGGCTCAAGGCCTCTCCAAACCTACAGCCTTCCGAGAGATTTTTTTTTTTCACTCTGGCTTTAATTGATTCTGCTGGGGCGTCAAAAAAAAAAAAAAGTGAAATACATATCTTATCATTTATTTAGGCTCCCTTTGATATGAGTGATATTTAAGAAGGGTTAATATGTATAGGGTTAATCTCACGGGCAGGTTTAAAATTTCATGAAGAGGAAAAATAATAATAACAAAAAAGAAAAAGATGAAATGATAAGACTGATGGAGGGTGCTTTTTAATATCTAACTGCTTTGAGTGTTCTGCAATCCACAGGTCAATAGATGAATAAACTTTCAACTTCAAACTGATCGAAAAAAAAACAGGAGCAGAAGAGAAGAGAAGAGAAGAGAAGAAAAGAGAAGAGAAGAGAAGAGAAGAGAAGAGAAGAGAAGAGAAGAGTGAAGAAGGAAGGAGAAGGAGGTAAAAGAGGAGAAGGAAGGAGAAAATAAGAGAAGAGAAGAGAAGAGAAGAGAAGAGAAGAGAAGAGAAGAGAAGAGAAGAGAAGAGAGAAGAAAATAGTGAAAAAGGAAGCAGAAGGAGATAAAAGAGGAGAAGGAAGAGAAGAGAAGAGAAGAGAAGAGAAGAGAAGAGAAGAGAAGAGAAGAGAAGAGTGAAGAAGGAAGGAGAAGGAGGTAAAAGAGGAGAAGGAAGGAGAAAATAAGAGAAGAGAAGAGAAGAGTGAAGAAGGAAGGAGAAGGAGATAAAAGAGGAGAAGGAAGGAGAAGAGAAGAGTGAAGAAGGAAGGAGAAGGAGATAAAAGAGGAGAAGGAAGCAGAAGAGAAGAGAAGAGAAGAGTGAAGAAGGAAGGAGAAGAGAAGAGAAGAGAAGAGAAGAGAAGAGAAGAGAAGAGAAGAGACGAGAAGAAGGAAAAGGAAAGGGGGATGATGTGTCCATGTGAGCAGAGTGCAGTAGAGAGCAGAGCAGAGTGGAGCAGAGTGCAGGGGAAGGCACTGGGCCTCTGCTCCCAGCATATTCATAAATCAGCTCTTTCAGGAGCTGTCAGCCGTTCCATAATGAGGGTTATTATTCAGGCAGGGTGTCAAAGCTACTATCAGAGGACCGTCTCTGGAAGGCCCTCTCACTCTGCTCCTTGTTAAATAAACAGCGGCGTACACAAAATGGCAAACAAGACGTGGGTCAACCTGATACAGAGCAGGGCCATGCGGGCCTCTGGAGTAATTTACCCTCCGGGAATAGCCCACGACTGGGGAGATGGATGATATCTGGACCTCCGAAAAGATTAATGGAGAGAAAAGACAAAAAACGAAGAAGTAAAGAAAAGCAGAGACTTTGAGGAGGTAGATGGAGGATAAGGAAGATGTACTGTTATATATTTAGAACAGGATGGGGTGGACTAGCGTAATGAACCTTATCATTGGGTTGGGTTAATAGATCACATCACAGTTCTGGTAGCTGTGCGATACCTCTCTTATGGGTTTGGCCACACTTATTACATTAACGTTAAGTGTGAAAATAAGGTGAATATAGATGAAGGATATTTCACTCTGAATTGTGCCCACATACAATGAGAGAAAGAAGTGAAATAATGTACGTGGGTCATGCAAAAAGAATGATGACCATCAAAATCAAAACCAAATATCACACGAGCAGCTGAGAAGAAATTCTCATATCACTTTAATTTGACCTCTTATTATTGATAATGGTCTAATATTAACACTTTTGGAATGTATTCCATCAAAAATTCATCCTCCTTATTGCTGTGTTAATATCTGACAGTGCCCTCAGAGCCTGGGCTGGGATTAATTTTGAATAGTGAGGAGAGCAGAGGACACGGCGAGGGTGAGGAGTGAGCTGGATCACAAATGAAAGAACAAACCTCCGTTTAACACCAGAGCATTCAAACATCCAGCAGCTGAAGGGTGGCTGAACTCCACACTGCTGGAGATGTAGGAGCTGAATGGCATATTTAAAAATGACTGGTTCACTTACCATCCCTAACTGCTAGCTGCTTTCACAGTTCCTGTCCTTTGGTGTTTAGTGAAAGAAAGAAAAGCTTTTTACAGTCAAAAAACAAGAATCATTTTATTACTATAATTGATAATACAGCATATGATTTTTCATTATCATCTGGATCAGGGACGTCTACAGAAACCCCTTAATAAAGAAGAGAAGAGAGAAGAGAAGGGAAGGGAAGAGAAGAGAAGAGAAGAGAAGAGAAGAGAAGAGAAGAGAAGAGAAGAGAAGAGAAGAGAAGAGAAGAGAAGAGAAGACCAGAAGAAAACAGAAGAGAACAGAGGACAAAACAAAGAAAAAGAGAAAAGAAGCAAAGAAAAAAGAAAAAAGGTAGAAGAAAAAAGGTAGAAGAGAAGAGAAAAGAAAAGAAGAGAACAGAACAGAATAGAAGACAAAACAAAGAAAAATAAAAGAGAAACTAGCAGAAGAGAAAAGAAGCAAAGAGAAACAAAGAAGAAAAGGTAGAAGATAAGAAAAGGTAGAAGAAAAGAAAAGGTAGAAGAAAAGAAAAGGGAGAAGAGAAGAGAAGAGAAGAGAAGAGAGTTTTGTCATTTTTGTTATTATTATTATATTTATTTTTGTATTACTTGTTACTATTATCAGTATTACATCTGTTAGCATTAAATGCCCTATGAACACAGTAGCAGAGTCACTACTGAAAAGGACAGCGTGCTACTGAAGAGAGTGCTACTGAAAAGGACAGCATGGAGGTCACTTTTTACCGCGTAACTCTCCTTGACAAAACTCCTTAACCACTCCACAGTCCGACACGGAATAGCCTGAACAACACGGGTACACATCTGTACTCCAACAACACATTATTTACATGACTAAGGTCTGTTTTACTGGCACTGCCATCAGGTTCCACATGTGGCCATGTACCCCTCGTATCCATGGGTGATTAACCCAATAATAGGACCCTACAATATAAAAACTCGGATTAAAAATATAAAAACAATATATACATTTTGGATAGTTACTAAAATGGCTATGTTTGTGTTGCAGACATTCTGACCCTGTTCCAAAGTCTGGATTAGTAACTTTCTCCACAATTAACCATTTTGCATCAAACCACTCTGAACTGACTGTGACTGGGAATTTCCCTTTAAATTAATGGAACCAAACGTCTGATTAAAGCCTCTAAGAGCTTATCAAATAAAGCTGTTGCACTAAAAGGTTATTAATACGCTGCCTGATCCCTGAGACAGTGCTTTGTGATGGCTTCAAGTTTATGTGTTGTGGAATAATGGATTATGTGTTATGTGTTACGAATAGTGTTACGAAAAGTCTCAGGCATGTACACTTTGCAACAAAAGAATGCCTGCACCCAGAAGGAAGTGTCAGAAGGAAGATGAAGGTTACCAGGAACAATAAATAATGATAAATTTAGACTGATATGGGTAATATTTATTAAGCTACACATACAGAAAATCTGGTCTGAATAATTGCACATATTTCAGACTGGACTGAACGCACACATACAATCTCATCCTTTAAATCTGTCTACACATAAACTTAAGGAGTAAAACATACTCCTACATAACTCCGACATAACTGCTGCTAAAAACAATGTTCAATGTTCATCTTAAAAAATATGGACATAACTGCACTTTACTGCTCCCACCACCAGTGGGCTATCTGCTCCCTCCCTGTATTTATTGTTTGCTGTTTTGTATATTGTAAATTGTCTTGTAAATCTATTGTATTTATTGTTCTATGTAGCACCTTGGTCCTGGAGAAACGCTGTTTCGTTTCACTGTGTACTGTACACCACTGTATATGGTTGAAATGACAATAAAAAAAAAAAAAATACTACTACAGAAGTAGTGCCTCTCAGCATGTTGTCGGGCCGCCATGTTTGCTAACACAACATGCCAGATGTCTCTGCATGGAGTTGTAGAGGTTCCTAATGGTGTCCTGTGATAATCCATCCCATGCAGCTTCAATATTCTCACACAGTTCCTGCAGATTTTGCAGTAGGGCTGGAGGTGGAGTGACACCAGGCTTTCTGAACATGTGAAGCGTGACAACAAACTGTTCATCTTGGCACTGACCATGGTGCCTCCACACATGGATTCGTTGCTTGTCTCCACCAAGACAAAAGCAGGACTCGTCACTGAAGATGACCGCTGCCATTCTGAGTCACTCTATGACAATCTGGCACGACACCATTGCAGTCTTTGGTGAAGTTTACGTGGTGTTAAGGGAAGTTGTCATTACGGTTTGCGTGCATGTTGTCCTGCGTCGTGCGACGGTCTGCTAATGGTGCTGGCAATAACAGGATGACTCATGGAGGGCATCACTGCTCGCTGAAGGCCCATTCTTGCTTACAGCACATGCACAGCCAAGCGTGAAACTTGAATCATTTGCATGTTTCATAATGTCAAATCTACCCTCCAAGTTTCATTCCTGTCGGTTGATTCCTTCTGGGTGCAACTATTGTTTTGATGATGAGTGTATGTTGTATTTACTACATTTTCATATCTTCCTTCAGTTCAGACTCACAAGCATTTAAACAGTGTATGTGCACTTATGACAAGTTGCCGTAAGACGTCACACTGGATTTTGCACATATCAAAAAATATATAAATCTAATACCATACGTCCAAAATATGAACCATTTAGGAGCCTGTACATATATCCAGTTTAGCTTAGTCAAGCCAAATACTGAAGCATAACCCTTGCTCTGTGTTAAAAGAGCCCTCCTAAAAATGATCGCATCTAGTTGGCCTCCTGGGTGGTGAAATCAATGACTTCATATGGTGAGTAGATGAGTGAGATGTATCACTATGTCACAGGCCATTTCTCAAGCTGCCATAATTACTGTAGCCAGAGGAGTCATCATCACAGCGTCCAATTCAAGGACAAAGCAGGCTTCCCCTGCTCTTTATTTCAGTTTAAAGAGGAGGGAATAAAAAAATAGTCCAAACAGTGAGGAGGAGCACTCATCCTAGGCATTGATTTTCATCTCACCTACCTGAAGGCAACAGATTAATCTTTTACATCCGCGAGTTTCAGACAGGCCTTCACGCTGTGCAAAGGCACTTGGAAAAAAAAAAGAAAAAGAAAAAAAGAAAAAAGAAAAAAAAAAACATCAGCTTACCCAACTCCAATTAATGATTTTGTCATTTCAACGCGGGGGTGCCGCTTTATGTTTGTCAAAGTACTTTTGAGCATCACTGCCGTGGTAATTTGCGCCATCTGTTCGGATGTAGGCGGAAAGGAGAGCGATACTATGCGCTGGAGTCGATGCGAGTGGCTCAGCTATGTCTGGAGGACATGAAGAGAACATATGTTGTTTTCCAGCCCGCGGGCTGACATTGAAGATGAGGAAAGACAGTACTTCAAGGCAAATGTTGTCCCTGAAGAAAGACTGCCAGAACCTATATGGCTCAGAGTATTGACAAGTCTCCTGTGGACAGGGCCGCACACGCAGGTTTACACACAGTAATAGGCAGTGCCACTCTCGCTGTCCTGCATGCGCCGCAAGGAGAAGGACAAGAGTCTCCCAAACAGCCCGGCCAAGTCGGCCCACGCCTTCAGAGACCGTATAATCTGATGATATGCAGCTAGCAATGACTGCAGAGTCCGGTAAAGAGCACGCTCCAGTCATTTAGCGTCTCAATTATCGGACACGTCGGGAGCGCCGGCCTCTTTTTCGGAGCACTTGTGACATTCAAGTAGTTCAATGCGAGGTGCTTGTTTATTTGCTAAGAAACAAGGAGGTTTAATTATGCCGCTGGAGTGAGGGCAGAGCAAGTCTTGACGTGACTTTGGGCTAATGATGGATGATAGCAAGATAGACTGCTGCCATTGGAGACTGCCGAGCCAGAACAGAACCGGCAATGATGAATAACGACTCAGAAGCCCCTCTTTTCCCCGCAGGAGACACAACTCCGGCACAAAGGCAAGAAAGTTGACAACCCACTTCAGTACTGGAGCTACTCCATCAGGCTAAACAGCAGCTTCAGAAAGAGCCTCACTCCTCGCAACTCCGGCTACCTATTACAACCTGCAGAGTAACAGCTAAGGGTGGGTGATATGGAGAAAACATAACATAATGATACATGAAGTGATGTGATATCATGAGATTTAGTTGTTGGGCTTTATATAAGACTTAAAACAGACCAAACATATTAGAAGAAACATCAGCGCCACAAGGGATGGGGAAAGTGGGGGGGCTGAGGGGGCTGCAGATCGCCAGATTTCAGAATGGTTTAACTACAACTGTTGACGATAATAATAAAAGACCAGAACTTCTCAGAATATGCGGAGCATAGTAAAGATGCATGCATGCCTGTTGTAGCGCTCGTACTATAATTGGGTTGTACTAATACAGTACTGTGCAGAGAACCTTTCTCCATCGTTTTCATTTCCATTCAAAATGGCCATAATGCAAGATATTCATTCTTCTCAGATATGAAAAAACCCAGATGTTTCGGTTCATGCTTCCACTGTGCGAAGATAACTCAATGCTTTGGGTTTCTAAAAGGATATGCAACTCTCAAGAAGCCTTTACTGAAAAAAGACGTAGACAAAAGGAGAAAATCTGCAAAGCAAACAAAGGAGCTGCTGTTGTTAAACTCAGCAAATAGATGAAAAATATGCCATAAAATTGACAGAAAATACCGTATTTAAGCATGCTCTCTGCAGAGAATGTTTTCACCTAGAAAATCAACACAAAAAAACATGTTTGGGGTGTGCAAACATGTATATATATATATATATATATATATATATATATATATATATATG
>CM067474.1:21302829-21352355 GCA_034552555.1 Semaprochilodus insignis | reverse complement strand
TAGCACGCCCGTATCATCAACAGACGCAACACCCCCACCAACACACCACTTCTGTTCAAATCCAGAAACATTGTGAGAACCATGGTAGAACCCAAACTCAACCCTTAACCGCGATTCCACCAACGCCTGAAAAAGCTTCACAGTGTCTGTGTCCTGGCCCTCAGACCTCAGCATGAAGGACTTCCAGACTGCTAGTTTAAAAAAAAATAAAAAATTAGCCAGTGTACATTTAACACGTTGGGCCTTAGAATGCCTGCACCCGAAAATAAACAGAGTGCAGGTTAACAGAAAGCCCAGTCCTCTAAGAGCTCGGCCCAGGATCTCAAACGGGGGACCAGCCGGTAGCATTCAGGGAAGGTGTGAAACACAGAATCTGGCTCATTACAAAAGTTACAACGTGGAAGAACAGAGGAATTAAACCTGGACACGAAATCATTAGTGGGTACAGCACAATGCAGAATCCTCCATTGGAGGTCCCCAGAACGTTTGGGTAGAGGGCTTTTATACAGGAGCCTCCATGAAGGGAGGCTCACACCCTCAGGGACAGAGAGACAGGCTCTCCACTTAGAGTCACAGCATCCCTTCAACTCCTGGAAATGTATGGCCCCCACACAGCTTCGATACAGTACAGTTTTGCCAGATGTTGAGAACAGCAACCTCTGTAAGTTTCCTATGGAGAGAAGCTGCCCCTCACTGTTCTCCCCCTCAGGGACACATGGGGTGACATATAACTCTGGAAAGGAGACATGGGTCAGACCACCAGCCAGCACATGGTCCACAAAGGCCTTGAGGCTCAGAGTCAAAGACGCTTTAAAGGTACTGATCAGTCTGCCAATTGATCTCTCTGATCTAAAACCAGTTTGCTGTGCTAAAAGTTCAGCTGGTCGCCACCTCCCAGCCCTTAAATCAATCAAGTGTCTCACACACGTGACTCCAGAAAATGTGGTGCCAACCGTGCCAAACTGGTAGATCTGATGAAGAAGAAAGGGATTAGAAAACAAGGGCTCATCCAATCCATAATGGCCATCATCATCCCTTTCCACTTTAAACGTTTCCCAGGCATTTAACATGGAAGTATAAAAAAAACCCCAGCTAGCTGCTTAATCACGTGGTGTGGCAATAAGAAAAGATGTTCAGCCTGCTGAACTTTCGCAGCAATGCCAGGCCAAGGCCAATCCACAGGGTACTTTCCTCTCTGAAGGAAGAAGAAGAAGGAGAAGAAGGAGAAGTAGGAAAAGGAGAAGAAGAAGGAGGAGGAGGAGGAGGAGNAGAAGAAGAAGAAGAAGACGGAGAAGAAAGAGAAGGATAAGGAAAAGAAGAAGAAGAAGGAGGAGGAGGAGGAGGAGAAGCAAAAGAAGGAGGCGGAGAAGCAGAAGAAGAAGCAGAAGAAGAAGAAGAAGAAGAAGAAGAAGAAGACGGAGAAGAAAGAGAAGGATAAGGAAAAGAAGAAGAAGAAGGAAAAGACGAAGAAGAAGAAGACGAAGAATGAGAAGGAGAAGAAGAAGAAGAAGAAAAAGAAGAAGGAGGAGGAAAAGAAGAAGAAAAGGTGAAGAAGAAGAAGAAGAAGAAGAAGAAGAAGAAGAAGGAAAAGGAAAAGAAGAAGAAGAAGAAGAAGAAGAAGAAGAAGAAAAAGAAGAAGAAGAAGTTAGTCTTACAATAAACACAAAAAGACTTCTCTAAAAGACTGTCTGCAAGTTCACTCACAAAACTGTCCACTGTGGACCAGTGATGAAGGACTAGAGGATGATCAGCACTAACTGTGCAGCAGCTGATGAGCTGTCGTCTCAGACTTTACATCTACAAGGTCGACCATCAAGGTAGTAGTGTCTAATAGAGTGGACAGTGAGTGGACACAGTGTTTAAGACTAACACAACACACACTAACACACAAACTAACAAACCACCACCCCCCACATCAGTGTCACTGCTGTGCTGAGAATGATCCACCACCCATAATACTATCTGCTCTGTGGTGGCTCTGTAGAGGTCCTGAGCGTTAAAGAACCCAGTAAAGGTGGGATAACAAAGTATGCAGAGTAACAGATGGACTACAGTCTGTAACTGTACAACTACAAAGTGCACCTATATGGTAAGTAGAGTTGATAAAAGGAACAATGAGTGCAGATACAAGGAGGTATTCCTAATAAGGTGCTCAGTGAGTGTACTGTATATACAGTCAGTCGTTCCAGCTTCTTTGTGAAAGAAGCCCCTTGTTCATGTTCCTACAGCTTGTACCAGTGGAGCTTCCCTGTAGCGCTCCACATTACTATGGCCTTTGTTAGTTTGATGTTTGTTGATTTATCCACGTTTCAACCACAAGTGCTGTCCAGCTTACTCTGCCGAAGGTGCTGAAGGCCCATTAACCGACTGAACGACAGGGCAACAATCAAAGAGTCTATCATAGCAGCATATATTAATATCAATGCAATCTTATGTCAAAAAAAGTAGTTTTAATTCTTGTTTTTCTGTATATTTAGTTGTAAGCGAGTTTTAAAGCAGAAACAGACAGTCTATTTGAATGGCATGCCAGCAAGCCTTGGAGGGTGGAATGTTTGGTGATAATTATAAAGTAGGCTATTGATCTTGCTGCTTTAATATGTTGTGAAAGCTGCACTGTTTGACTGCCTTTTTCATTAGCCATCACTAGCTGACTGTGTGTGTGTGTCTTCAGAGGCAGGGAATTAAAACAGCCTCCCTCTCTGTTTGGACTGCCTGGATGGAGACGGCCGAGAAAGGTCAATACAAAATTAATATGGGCATTAATATTCTTAATGCAAACCCGGCGCGCACACAGTCTTCGTTTTGACCGAGGTCCACACAGAGTCAGGCGCGAAGCTCCAAGGTTGGTATCAGAACGCAACACATCCGCCAGAGCCGGGCGCCAAGTCACCTCACGCACTAATAAACGTCGTAAAGAAAAGCTGCTGCTGATCAGAGCGCTTCCGCGACAGCGGCGAATCTGCCTGCCTTTAATTGATTGTAAAACAGCAAGGAAAAAGTGCTTCGGCAGCGAAAACATTTGGAGGTTGCCTGCGTGCTAAGAGATTTAATTACATTTATGATTTGAGGGGAGATTTGACTGTGCAAATTCCTTTAAAGTGAACAGTGTTGTATGTAAATAGCAAGTCTTGAGTTTTTGCTGCTTTGGAGAAAAGTAAAGCGTACTGTGTTTACTCGATTAAAGCATTTCAAGAAGGGATCCAGTGATACAATAATCGACAATTAACATCACACTGTGGCCGATATTGGTAATAATAACCAATCAATTGTGTAAAAGTCAGAGACCATCATGCACATATTTCATTTCCAGTACTGTGATTAAGCACAAATTCATTTTTCAGTGATAGGAACAAAGCGGAAAACTGAAGAAGTTGGTTGCATTTTCTGCTGTTCATGGTCCAAGTAATCCCAAACACATTCAAATCACGCTGAGGTCTGGACACTGAGGTGGACACTGTTTAATTTGCAACGTTTTTAAACTATACTTATTATCAAAAAATAGCTGTACCCAGAAGGAATCAACCAACAGGAATGAAATTTGGTGGCTAAGTTTGACATTGTGAGACATGCGAATGATTCAAGTTTTATACTCAGCCGCGCAAGTGACGTAAGCAAGGATGGGCCTTATCACTGTACCTGACTATATAAGGCCTTGGAGAAGAGTTCGATAGTAGTTCGAGAGGAGTCACATCATAGGGCTATGGGAAACTGGATGGTCTTATACACTGGTTGGCTGTTGATGGCAGTGATCAGAAGAAGCCACGCACCAGTGACCTTAAGGATCTGGGAGACCTACATAAACCACGAAGAGGGAGAACTGACAGATTGTCAAACATGTGCCAGCACCATTGGCAGACGGCTTTATAATCAGACAGGTGTTGTAAGTATCTTGTAAATTATTTATTGTACATTATTTACCAGATGCCCAGAGCTGCTTACAAAGGTAAGTGAAATTAGCATTAGGAGACTAGCCCTCAAGTCTCTTATTGGGATAGCAGTGGCATTCTTGGCTGGAAAAATGTTTTAGTGACTATACATGCATCAGTATATGCCCATGCTAAAAATAGGGAAATGATAGGCTGTAATTATTAGCTATGGTTCCACCAATAGATTAATAAGAATCATTTCATTTTCCCATTTATTGGAGAATAATAGAACAGCTGCCAATATACCATGCATCTCCTATTTTAATGCATGTTCCATGAGGTAAGAATTTCACAGTAATTATTTATGGTGTTAAAGTGCGAGCTTACCTAGGGTAAAAACCTGAAGAGAAAGTGCCTGTTGACACTTGCCTCCCCCATGATAAAATGATGGCTTGGCAAAAGAATCCCCATCTGTGTGAACATACCTGCTGTTATTTATGGGGTTCTTGTTTAAGAATGCACACTGCAGATGCCAGTAATTAATCCACCACACAATTAGATATTGTTCCAATTCACAGCCGCGTGCAATTAACATGTGGGGGGGTTCCCATAGATCATGCTGGCACTGTTGTAGCTTTGGCACCGAGAGCTCTAATTCTAATCTTTAACCCAAGATGGCTCGCGCAGGCCTCCTTTAATGATGCTTTAAACGTTGATGATGGAGAGATAATCAGTTTTCCTTTAAAAGATTTTCTGAGAGTGATGAACACAGTCAAAGACCATGTAATTGTATGTGTTATGATTGGGAGTGTAAACATGGGTGACATGGTAGTCCACCAACCAAAAATATTCAGCCTACAGCAACCTGTGACCACTGCTAAAGGACTAGAACGTGACTAGCACAAACTGTGCGGCAACAAATGAGCTATTGTCTCTGGTTTTAACCACATCTACTTAATTAACTACCAAGATGGTGCGTATATGTATATATAGAGAGAGATAGAGAGAGAGAGAGACAAGCCACCTGATATAAACTCACAATAGCTCATCAGTTTGTGTTAGTCATGCTCTTCATCAGGTGCCATCTATACTTATACATGTATCTTCACTCTTCATTCAAATTATCAGGTGCACTTGCCATATGAGTGTTCTACTATAGTCCATTTGCTAAAACGCAGCCCACTTTTACTCTGTTCCTCAACCAGAACCCCCAAAGGACCACCAAAAAGCACAATTTTTTTTGGACACTAGATCATCTTCACCACTCCAGTGGTACTGAGGTGGTGGTACTGTGTGTGCTGCGCTGGTATGAGTGAATATGAATAGTAGAGATGTTGTTTATGTAATTTGTGAGCACCAGTGGCCCTTATATTTCATGATCATTAGACCAATATCAGTTTCATGGGCTCATGGGCTCTTTTATTTGGGATTAACGTACACAACCTTGAGCCTGGTCTCGCCCTCATAATCACTCTCACCTACAGCTAGTTTCCAGGTCCCATTATCTCAGTTCTATCTACCACTTTGTCTGTGTCTGCTCTTTGCAAAGTCTTTCTGTTTCCCATGTGTCTTTCTGATTCATGTTCTTTGTTATCTTTGGTTTTCTTTGTGTGTTACCCTTGCCCTCTTTCTTTAAGTTTTGATTAGGGATTTGACTAGTACTTACTGTGTTGACCCCTGCCTGTGACCGAGGCTAGCACAGGCGTATTGGACTGTCCCAAATAAAGTTACTCAATGCATGGGCAACTTAAAGCACAATAATTCAGGGCCTCTTATTGGCCATTGTTTTGTCTTGCCTTTTTTCTCAGCCCACCAATCACTGCAACTATTACTAGCCCCCAAGTCTTCAGTTTGTTATCAGCATTATCAGCCTTATCTGAATAAGCATCTGAATCAGCATTTTCCGTGCAATGCTAATCGGAAAGAAGATAACGGTTACCAGGAACAATAAATGATAATAAATTTAGACTGATATGAACAATATTTATTGAGCTATACATACAGAAGTAGTGTCTCGTAGTATAGTATCGGGCTAATGCAACATGCCAGACATCTCAACATGGAGTTGTAGAGGTTCCTAACGGTGTCCTGCAATAGTCCATCCCATGCAGCTTGAATATTCTCACACAGTTCCTGCAGATTTTGCTGTAGGGTTGGAGTGTTGATAGCATGTCCAAAAGCATCCCACATTTTCAATCTGGGATAGGTCTGGCAATGGTGCCTCCACACACAGATTCGTTGTTCGTCTCAAAACAAAAGCAGGACTCCTCACTGAGTCACTTCATGACAGCCTGGCATGACACCAATGCAGCCTTTGGTGACAGTGACGTGGTGTTAAGGGCAGTCGCCATAATGGCCTGTGTGCATGTAGCCCTGCATCGTTCAGCCCTCTGCCAATAGTGCTGGCACTAACAGGATGACTCATGGATGGCATCACTGCTCGTGGAATGTCCACAATCATGGCTGTTGGGTCACTCCGCACGTGTTGGACAATTCGTCAGTTCTTTCTCTCTGTGGTGTAAAGGAAGTGGCTGAATTTGCAGGTGTATGGAAGTGTATGCTCATACAGGTCTACCAGCAGTGGCTCAGCAGAAAATACCACTACCGCCCCATGTGGGAGATGGGGGTTCAATTCCCGGTATGGATAACTATGCTGTGCAACACCAGTAAGAGTCCTTGGGCAAGACTCCCAACACTACATTAGCCTGTTTATAATAATTAACATTGTAAGTCGCTCTGGATAAGAGCGTCAGCTAAATACCTTAAATGTAATTCCATGCTCTAGGAAATTCTCATCCAAATTGCGCCAGGGAAGGCATCTGACCCAACTGTGCAATTCTTTGATGCAAGAATGACTGAACATGATGTCGCCTGCATCCAGAAACCTGTCCAGTCCATGTCAAATTGAATTGATAGAACTTGCTCTATATATCAAGGAAGGTACTTCAATAAACATGCAGCTCAATGCTTTACACAGAGTGTTAGCAATTTAAAATGAATAATTTACAAAAGAAGAGAAGGTGTCCCCAAACTTCCTCAAGCTCTGCAACAAAAGAACCAATGTGCTCTGCACCACCCTCCTTAGCGTAAGGTTAAGAGGCACTATTAGGCCCTTTCAGGGCACAAGTGTGTGGAGGAAAGGCCTATTTGTGCAGTTTAGATGAGGTGCTGTGGATCTGGAAGGGCAGGGCAGTGGTCTGGCTCTGCTGGACTACTCCGTTACGTCCCTTACCGGGCTGCTGCTTTACAGACAGGACCGACCTCCACCATTTCCAACCGTCAATCCAAGCCTGGTCGGCCTGCTTCCTTTGTAGATGCACACATCTTTTTATTCTAAATCCGCTCTCATTACGGTTCCCCTCGGCCGGTCAGCAGGAAAAGCCCGGGCTGAAAGTTGAGGAGGTAATTGAGCAGATCTGGCCCTTCCGCTTTAGAGCGGCCGAGGAAGCTGCCGGCCCCCACTCCTATTTGCCTAGATTCCAGATGCGGCGGCCATGCCCTGGCTGTCGGCCGGACTTCACTTGAGCATTCATGTCTGGGCAGTAGGCGCGCAGCCTCATTATCAGCCGGCAGAAACTGTCAGAAGCGGGAAAAACGTCGGCGTAATGTAATCTGGACACTGGACTTTTTCCTCCCTCTCTTAATGATGGCCTGACTCTTTCAATGCTCCCTTGCACTTCCCAGTCATGTCTCAAAGACACGCACTGCAAGGCCGAAGAGCCGGTTGCATAATATGATATTGATCTCCGGCCGCAGGCAATTTCCAAACGCGCCATTATCCCTGATAACCACACGAACAAGACAAACAATTGCAAAAGGCAAAAAAAGAAAAAACCTGCAGTGAATGAACAATTCGATTCGCTGGGCAAAGGCTAACATCTGTTCGCTAGTTAGACTTGGTTAATAAGCAAAATCATTAGAATTCCATCTAGTTTTGATTCCCTTTGCCTTCTGTTCTTTATTCGTTTGGGTAAAGGGGGAGTTGCTGGTACCCTCAGGCAGAGGAAGCAATAATATGAGCCCTGGAGAGCCATTCACAGCGAGAGAGAGAGAGGACTGGAGGAGGCTCCACAGCTCTCCACCTGGTTCGCCTGGGAGGCTAAACGGCGGCGATATCGCTTATTAAACCATCTGCCCGATGCTAATTAGATTATCGCAGATAAAGAGAAGGAGTTTTCTTTGTACATTTTAATGAGATAATGTGTCAGGCGATTGCGCGCTGAAGATGGATGTAATTCGTTCGGTGGGAGCACGCTCAGACAGTGGAAATTCAGGTGGAGGTGTACGAAAACCGAACAGATGCAGGACAGGAGTGATTAATAGTGCGTGGCCAACAACATCTTGCTTGCATAAGGGGAATAAAAAACAAAAACAGCACCACAGAACATCCTCCTCCTGCCTGTGCCCGTGAAAGTAAGGCCGTGCTTCATCACGGGCCTAAAAGACAACAGGGCTATATGATGATATGATGTTATTGGTATTTTAATAATTTACATTATAATGTGAGATATTGTATCCAAAGAAAAACAAGTATCTCCAAAATGGCAACTTTACAGGACAGAGCAAATGCATATTTTGTACATTGTGTATTTTCTGCAATGTATATTTTATACAATGTAAATGGCAGGTCATGTGATCAAATGATGCATAAAAGTATGAGTCAACAAAAATAAACAGCCTCTATATATACATTCCGACGAGCCTAAAGAGCCTCTAAAAGTTACATCACGGAAAGTTATTATATGAATGAATATGAACACGTGGCCTGAAACCCATGATACTGGTTTACTGTTTTTGGGATAAGGTTTTGGCCTTACCTACTTCAAATAGTCAGATTTGCCACTACTTATCATTATTGACATCACACATAAAAGACCAGAAAATGACTCACTGGATGTTATGGATCATAAACAAAATGGCTGTATTTGTGTTGTAGACATCATTACCACCTTTATAAAGAAATCATAGTTGACCATTTTCTCTACAGTGAACTATTCAGACCACTCTGAATGGCCTTGTTTACATCTCCACATTTTGAAAAGTTGGTGGAATTCCATATTAAAAAAGAAAAAATAATTGTGCACAAATTGTAATGGTAAAATTGTTCCGGCGTAGTGCTATTAGCGATACTATACAAGCATCACTATCTGATTTCGCCACTTATTTGGTTATTTGATTAGGAAACAGTCTACTTCATTTTCCTAGATCAGATTCCTAGATTCCGAATCCATATTCCTAGATTGGATCCAATATTGGATTCCTACAAATGGTGACAGTTTTCAGGAAAAGACTGGATTATGAGCAATTATGAGCCATAGAACTCTCAAAGATGTACCAATTATGGAATCCTATGTTAAAAAGAAAAGTGTTGCTGTCAGCTTGAAATTTTGCCATGCCCTGCAATTATTTGATGAGTTTATTGCTAAGTTGCTAAGTTATAGTAAGGCTGCGCATTGTGTACTGTGTTAAGAAAAAAAATCTGATTATTAGGTGATCCATATGTACGCCTGATTTTTCTTATTGAAGTGAATTACTGAAACGATTACAGCTAAAATCTGAATTTAAAGCAGTTCTCAGATTGTTCTATGTACTTAACATTTTCCTGATTCAGTTTGTTCAGTGAAATTTGTTGACAAGCCTCAAAAAACGTAACACTATTTATAGTGAAAATGTCTTCAAGCATCATAACACCACATTTGTGACACATCATGCACTCTTATTAAATCCAAGTGCTGCTGAAATATCAAGCTTTATCACCTTACAGAGATAATACAAGCCCCCAACAAGGCCCCGATTGATTTAGCATCATGCTGCTGATGACAGGACGGAGCTGGAAGTACCTGCTATAACAAGCACCTGGTGCCTCTTTTGGCTAAGCGGATAAATTTCCGTAAGAAGTGGCCAGTCTTAGAGCTGGGCTAACTAATGAGGGAGAAGCTATCGATTAGGACTGTCACAAGAGGAGAACATAAAAGTACACATTCAATAAGGGACTTCATATCTCTTTGAGCTAGTGTAAAGGTTAAGTGCTGAGGAATATTGCCAGGATCAATAAGTGACTGCAACTTCACATATGGCCGTGCTATATCACCCCGGCTCCTCTTCCAATAAAGCGATGCACAAAATGCCACAGGCCGGTGGGTTTTTGTGCGAGGAGCCCTCTCTTTAAACGAAGCCGATAAAAATGGCACACCGAATTGCGATTCAAAGCTTTGCTGGTCAGCGCCCTGTTGGTGTGCTGTAATAAAGCCCTTGTTCTCATCGACAAGCCAACAGTGTAAATTGGAGCTTATTAAAATTTAATAACCATTGCACCATCTCCGTTCACAATAAATAACAAACTCAATTTCCTTCTGTTATGGCAAGAGAGGCTCCTTAAGCAAGACAAATGAATGGTTTGCAGCACAGTCTAACAACATTAACTGCTTAATTAAACAACAATAGAGGATGCTGGCACTTCTCACAATAATTATGCAATGTGCTTTAATGAAAAGGTTAACTATGCGTGAGGAATCGGATGTCTTTGTCTCTGTGCCAGGAAGCGGTTGGAGAGAAAAACACATTTTTTCCAGCTTTTCCCCCACTAAGCAACCCAAATGCAATCTCTGACACCGCTCCTATTTGTGGTGGTCTGCAGGGACCAGACGGGATCCCAGACAGAACACGTCTCTTACCGAGACAGACCTAAATCCCCCAAAGTTTCCTTTTTTAAATTACTTAAGGATGAGATTTATTCCTCTACTACACGTCTAACAGGTGCAACAATTTTCTTTTTGAAATGTAGAGACATACAACGAGACAATCTGTGTTCCTCCATAGATATTTCACGAATAGCATCAAGGCAAATCCCAGTGGTGTACATATCATCACTTTGTAAGACAATCTCAGGTACGGAAACTTTATAGTAGATGAAAATAATGTTTCTACCTTTAATGCACGTTAATGTGTGTTAATTGTAATCTAAGTGGACCATTTTTCATGAAATCCTCACACAATGTAAAGAGCAGCTGGTGTTTTAAAATGGTGTAAAAAACATAAAAAATCTAATTTTGTAATATAACAGCAGTAATTTATCGCGCACAGTTGTATACATGAGAGAGCACTGGACAAAAATACATCAAAAACAATGCATGCTTCTTTACAAATTACAAATGCAAACTTATCACCATATGTTATACAAATGCATTAATAAATGAACTCAGATGAGCCTAAGCACAGCTCTCTGAAACACAACAGCTGGGTATTATATTTGCAGAAAGTTCTTCACTTATTTATCCGGTCAGGGCATATACACTGCCACCAAATTTGGTGTGGATCACCCCATAGCGGTCTGAAGAGGGGGACGGTACTACCACAAACTCAAAGCCAACCAAAGAACAAGCATGACCCAGGAGGAGGCAGCACAAGGTCAAAGGATGAAGACTGCAGAGGTAGCACAGCAAGGACCTGCAGCAGAACCTGGCGGAGAACTGCAAAAGATGCAGCAGTGTGGATGCTTGCCTGGAGGCCAGTGACAATGTGTTAATGAAGCAGCATGGCTGCCTGGATGCATTAGTCATGACTCTCCAGTAACCCTTTGTGATGGCTCAGCAGGCATTTCTCAGCACCACAGAGGGGTGGGCACAGGCTGCCTCCTGGGTGCGCTGCTGCCAGAGGAGCTGGTTCGGCACATGCAGCTCATTCTCTTTGCAGGAGGACTGGCTGGGCACATGTCCAAGACACCTGCTGTGGAGAAATTGCAAGAGGGGGAGGCAAAGTGCCCTGGCGACTCTGCTTAGACTTCAGGGTGTCGCCAGAATGGCTGTTCTGTAGAGGAGGACTATATAGCATCCTGATAGTGGCATATGTGCCTGTGGACGCACATAGGCTCACAGGAAGCACTGGGTTAGCGAGATCTGTAAATAAATTGTTTCATTGATGTTATTAGTGCATGCACATGTCATTGGTGTTACATTATGCTGGGCTGTGGAGCTGATTAGTGGGGTTCAGTACCTGCTGTCAGGCCGAGCTGTGTGGTTAAAGGTGACTGCTTCCTGGCGCTGGTGGTGATTTCTCCAGTGCTGCTGTGTTTAAAAAAAGAGCTTTCATCTATAAAGCTATGTTTCTTATGGTTTCTTCTTCACCAGAAATATAGAAATAAATGCAAATACTTGATCGAGATGGGATGCTTGAATGCTTGTGTGTTAATGTTAGTTATCGATCTGACAAGAAACTTGAACCTGCATGAGAGAAAAGCTTTAGGTATAGGGCTGTACTGTATTTATAGCTTACACCTATTGCTTATGCTAATCAAAATCAGAATCAGAATCAGCTTTATTGGCCAAGTATGTTGACACACACAAGGAATTTGGTTTCAGCAGTTTGTGTCTCTCTAGTACTGACAGTCCACAATATACGTTATGCTGGGCTGTGGAGCTGATTAAAGGTAATTTTAATTTCAACTTTTTAATTTTGTCTGACAGCCGAAGCCATGAAGTGCATGCCATTCCATGTTTACATGTACAGCTATATTTAATGTAGAAATGTTTTATTTGACTAAGTCTTAGGTGCTGTGATGATGCTCATTTCTGTTTGTGAGTATATGTATTTCATTATGGTACACTGTAAAAAGTACAACCTAAAAAAAATATTTTAATTTGTTACAAACAAATGAAAACAAGTGAAGTTTTACTCAACTCCAAAATTACTTTAACTGAAAGAATCATTTGTTCTTTTTTAGGTTGAATAAACTTAATTCATTTGCTTGTAACAAATTGAAGTAATTTTTTAGGTTGGACCAACAAAACACTTTTTACAGTGTATCTTAGTTCCAAGCGATCTAAGATATTTTAATGTCAGCTTTAGTTTAACAGACATTTTAAGTCTGTAACAAGTGTGCAAGCAACATATTCTTTACTTTGTAATTTCATTTTTTCACCAGCCAAGAGCATCTCCAGTGGCGGAAAGTAGCATCAGTGCTAACGCTTGCTTTGCTTCTATTTATGTCACTTCTTTTGTTTGCTGGTGGTGGTTACAATGATCGAGTGCCAAGAGGCAGTGCTACGCTGTCAGGGCAGCAGTGCTACTTCTTCATTCTCTCATGTTGGACTGATTTGACACAATGCTACACTGACTCACTATCACCTCTTGAGATACAAAGTGGTATTATGAAATGGGGCGGGTCAGGGCTAGCTGGTGTACACAAACATGGATGTCTATGACGTCGTCAAAATGGCTAATTCTTCATTCAGTTATTAATTTGGGTTCATTTTGGAATGTTTTGAACTAAAGATCTCACAAAAGGCACATTTAAAGGCTTGAACTCCAAGTATGTCTTTTATAATTGGAGCATTAGTCTGTGAGCTGGTTAGCTTTCTGCTCAGCCTACTCTGGTGAGAGCCGAACATATCCATTTACAAAGAATATAACATGTAAACCAGTTAAAGAGAGTCTGTTAGCAGCCAGCAGTGATGTTGCACTGGCATTTCATCATCTGGTTGAATTTGATGGGGATGGATTTCAGCATTAACAACTGGGCTTTTTCAAGGAGTCATTATGAAGCCACATAGTCATTATGGAGCTTGTCTTCTGAAGTGCTGCGCTTTCTTGAGAGGTTTATGTTGGTTGCATGAAAAATAAGGCGGATAAGTGATTAGTGAAGATACTCACAGAACACAGCAAAAACACTCTGAATGGTTAGAGGCTGAACAACAGTCCTCAGTCATATCAGTATCAAGAGCAACTGACAAGCCAGAACTGCTCTCTGAACAGCAGACACAGCAGATGAGAGAGAGAAGGATGCAGGATTGTCGGCTTTAGGAATGAACTCCAGTGTGACTTTCCTGCGTACCAGGTCATATACTCAAATCTGTCTTCTCACTGAAAGCGCTCCTGAAAATGTAATTAAAGCCACAGCTCCAGCTGAGACACGGCCATGGCTATTCCACTCGGGCACATTTCCATAAGCTAAGCCCCTAAATATTCCAGTAATTGATAATGTAAATACACTTGAGTCTGGCAGAGCACAGGCCTAAAGCCTCAGATCACTACTATTGCCACACCTACACCATATACTACTGTACAATATCACAGAGAGAGGCGACGGGGGTGGGTGAAAGAAAGACAGAAAGAAGGAAAAACTTTGAAGAAAAGGAAAAAGAGAGGAATATAAGAAAAGTGCTCTGGTAGAACACATACCCCCTCTTATGATTCTACTAATGCCTGAAACACTTTTTCTCTTCAAGGAAACCAGTCTGGGACAGTCAGAGAAGACATGACAAACTTCATCTAGCTTATGACACAAGACGCAGTCCAGTTTAACATCAGAGTTAAGGCATTAGTGGGCATATATATATTGTGTAGGAGATCCCCAGAGCACCTGGGCAGAGGGCTCTTGTACACGAGCCTCTATGAAGTCTGCATGTCCTCAATGACAGAGAGGTGGGTTCTCCATTTGGAGTCAACCTAACCTTTTAACTCGCTGAAGGAACCAGAGTTTATACCTTTCACCGGCTTTGGAGTAAATAATGCACAGCAAACCTCCAGCAGAGAGAAGCTCCCCTGTCCCTTCCCAGTCCACAAGAGCACTTGGAGTAACACAGACCTCTGGAAATGGCACACAAGTCAGTCGACCAGATAACACAGAGGTTACAAAAGCCATCAAAAGTCAGGGAAGGAGGATCTCAGTGCACCACCTGAAGTTACCTTTCGTCCTCACAGACCGTAAGCCAACATAGTTGTTGATCTCTGTATCTGACCACACAGCTAAAACAAACAATCAAATGGTTGGTGATAAAAGGGTTAATCCAACCCACTGTGATCCTCTTTTTCCCTGGATACCTTGATACCTTAAACAAACCCCAAGCATCAAGTACAGACCCATAAAACCAGACACAGTTATTCGTTTTACAGTATGTGGTGGCATTATCCAATTATCCATCATCCAGTCCACCAAATGTCTTAAATAAGCCCAACCCAAACCAAATCCAAAGCCTGCAGCCTGTCTTTATTCTGGCTGCAACATGGATGAGCCCCTGGCCCACTTCATCCAGGGTTAGATACAGCGCTCCAGGTGGGAGTCGGTGGTACACATTCCTAAAAGAACTCTACAAAAGCCTTCGGAATATGTTGTACCAGATCTGCAGGGGGGTCCAACACTGACAAGCGATGCCACAACATAGATGTTCAAGGTATACAGAGTGAGAGGAAGAGCGAGAGAGAGAGAGAGAGAGAGAGAGAGAGAGAGAGAGACAAAGAGAGAGAGAGAACATGTGTAAAAAAGAGATTGAGAATTGAGAGAGAGAGCGAGAGAGAAAGAGAAAGAGAAAGATAGAAGAGAGAGAGACTGGGATGCATTCTTCAGTACTGAGCTGTTTTCTGTGCGTGAGAGAGATGGATAGAGAAAGAGATCAGAGAGAAAAAAGATGATAGAGAGAGACAGAAAGAGAGAGAGAGAGTGAGAGAGGGAGACAGAAGAGAGAAAGAAAGAGAGACTGGGATGCATTCTTTAGTACTGAGCTGTTGTCTGTATCTGAGCTGCAGTAAAAGGTAAATGCTTGTGAATGGGGTTTATATGAGAGGAGGTCAGAGTGCAGGGCAAAAGGTTAAGAATGTCCATGAGAGCTGCTGGCCATTGACCTTCAAGAGATGCAACGAGAGCGAGCAGGTGGGGCTGAAATCTGTGAGTGGTACTTTTGTATGGAACACCAGAGAGTTTGATAGAGAATCTTTACAGCTCCAGTGTGAGAAAATCCCATGCAGGCATACCTGAGCTATACTGGCCACACAGGCCTAACATTACACATGAGGTTATCTTCCTGTAAAAACCAAACGCATTTCCAGACACTTCCATCTAAAGAAACAGGAACAGGAACTTTTTTGTTGATAGTAATATCAGACTGCTCAAAATTAATAGTGTTCATTCATTGGAAGCTGAATAAGAAGCACAGTTAGCCAATCAGAGGGCAGCATATTATAAGTACGTAGTAAAAGGACTGTTATTGTCATATTACCATATTATCATTATCATAACAAATAGTTGCTGGATTGTCGACTTTAGGAATTCTCAGTGATTGCACGCAAGAGGTCTTAGGAGCAATTTATTACTCCTCTTTATCCTAAACTGAGGGCCTGTTTACACTTGGCATTAAAATCTATATCTGAATGTTGGTCGTATCCACATTTAAAAGATGCGTACTCGTGTTAGGGATCAGAATTTGTTCTTCTTCTTCTGTCGTTTTTTAATACCAAGGTCGTGTTGTTAGAAGACTTGCTTTAAAAACGACAGCAGTCATTGCAACTACACGGAGGCATGAACCTCGAACACATGCTGAAAGAATATTCACAGGCAGAATAACATTATTTCAGCTCACAGGATCAGATGAGGTTCATTTCGCAGAAAAGTGACCTAGCTCACATAGTAAATAAACTAACTGCCAAATATATCACGGCACTGGCATACAGTAAAACGTAGGGAACATGATGCTGTAAGCGAATGCTTCTTTATTAGAACACAGCAGCAGTGGAGAACCGCCACCGGCACTGCTGAAATGGAGCATGCAGCTCATTAATAGTCACATACTTCCCGTACATGGTGAACATACAAACTCACTATCCAGCCCACTGTCTGGCACAACAAAGTCCAAAAAGCACATGTATTCAGGTTTACAATAAGATGATCACATATTCCTGCAAATCTAGTGCTCTCATGGTGCTCTGCGCAGAGTTGCTTTTCATGGCCATGCTTCCTGTGTATCCATGTCCATTGAGCCAATAGAGGAACGATATTACTACAATTACATATAATATTACAACAATATTACAACAACTACATATTTCTAATTTCCTTTATGCTGCCTTTGATCCATATTTCCTTTTCTGTATCCATCCAAAATGTAACAGTTACTCACATAGGTTAACTACTGATTTCTTAACAACTTCACATGATCTGTTAGTCTGCTAGTTAACAGTGAACTTTCTCATTCTTGTTGTAGTATAACACAATACAATAACTCTAAATTACCAATAAGCTCTCCTTTAATCATTAGTACAGCCAGCAACATAGGTTATCCCCTAAACTGAGCAGCCACACCTGTTCCGAGGTCTGCTGAAACTGCTGATTGAGTCATCTTGGCATGCAAGTTCTTTTGCACAGCAGAAGGCCACTGCCTTATGTGGAACAAAGTTTCGATAACCTAGCGATCTAACACTAGCTAAGAGCATGCTAGCCTAACTAACAACCTGTACCAACATAAATGAATGCCTGGGATGTGAAGTGAGTTAATGTTTTATAGAAACATATATATCATTATATAGTATACTTACATAGGACTTTTTCAGTAACCTGTTTCTTATGTAGGGATCTGTTGACTGCTATAGACTGATGGAGTATGTGTTGCATGTGTTTCTATATAAAAATATTAAAAATGGTTGTGGTTGTGTATAGAAAGGGTTCTTATATTGTTACAAACATGACATCATGATATTTTTCAAAGAAGGCTTTTTATAGAACCATACTTGACACATTCTGCATCAATCTGAAGAACCATTTTACCATGCAAAGAATCGTTTAAAACATGCAAATGTTTTTTGAGTGTTTATGGTTGTATATAGAGACATTGTCTTTACTGGGGAACCCTCAAAGCACCATCTTTTTAGAGAGTGTAGCCTAAACAGAGACCTGTTTCTGACTCTTTGGAAAGTATTTACACTGATTTTTAGTTGTTGCAAATTGACACTGTGGTTTCAACTCGCTCTCTAATATGGACTAATATGGTCTCTAATATAGACTAACAACATAGAGGCCTCAGAGAAGACAACAGGTGAGGAGTCTGGCGATTTCAAGATCCGTATCTCCAGTTTTCTAGCTAGCAATGCGAAACCAGGGCTTGTTGGAAGAGCATGTCATGCTGACCTATATAGTTTGACCTAGTTGTAACATATCGGATCTACAGTGCCTTAAAGATCTACTACTAAACGTTGTTAAAAAAGTCAGGTGTTGGCATTACGCCCTATAATCCTGTGAAGTTGAAGTCGGTTACTCATATTTTCGCTGGGTTATAGTGCTCTAAATTACTCTGGCTATCTGGATCTCTGTCATGGGTGAGCAATTTAGCATATTAATTTGTGAGATTCTGTGGTCTGTATCTTTGGTTACCTGAAGGTTAGCAGTGAGATCCAGTGCAAAAGTAATGTTGAAATTGCCCAAAACTACGAATTGATGGTATCATAATGGAGTACAACACTACAAACATACATGAAATCCCAAAGAAGCGGCCAATATGAGAAGCTACCTGCATTACATACACAAACATGCCTTTTTAAAACAGCACTGCATGCACCACACAAACCAGACTATTTATTAATTGAAATGAAAACACTCCAGAGGAGGAGTCCTAAAAAACAAGCAGGAGATCAATAATGCAATGTGCCGCATTGTGCACACGGAGCAACTGTTAATTATTCACTAAACGAAGTGACACACAAGTCCATTAGTGTTTTTAAACACGGCATTCCTCAACGCAGAAGGATTAGCTTCAGGCTTATGTTTTATGGCTTATGGGCTTAAAGAATTTATGGCAGGAAAATATTTATCTCATTCTGAAGGCGGAGGATGCAAATCTCCTACGATGAACCCTAATGGATGATGCCTTTTCAAAAATGGATGCGCTGTACAAAGCGTTCCCACCGCAAGCGCCGGAGAGCTTTTTTCATGAATTCCTTATGAGCTCATGGTTGACAAATAGGAAAACATAAATATTGTAGGCATTTACAACGCTTTACTTTAAGGGTTGACACATTTAATATGCTCACTAAAAGCTAACAAGTTTAAATAACTTCTGTGTCAGAGGAGAGAAATGAGTTCCTTATGCAGAGTTGATTAGCAGCCTTGTAGTCTTCAGGGCCCAAATAAATGCTTCTTCTT
The DNA here is from genome assembly GCA_034552555.1 of Semaprochilodus insignis. NCBI lineage: Eukaryota > Metazoa > Chordata > Actinopteri > Characiformes > Prochilodontidae > Semaprochilodus > Semaprochilodus insignis. Next base: position 21,333,587 of record CM067474.1, on the reverse strand, counting down.
TAGGAGAAGATGCTTCTCAGAAATATATGCATTCTGTAACTGAGATCGAGTACTCGCCTAATTGAAATACAGTAGAGTACATATGCCTGATTCAAGCCAAAGCTTAATTACAAAACCTTATAAAGGTAGATGAATAAGGTAAACACACACACACACACACACATTTATATGTTCATCTTTTCTTTTACATTATCACCTTTATATTGTAATTTACATCAGAAATTTATGACATAATAAATTTGGCCAACATCTCTTATTGTGATAAAAGATGGAGGGTCAATATACACAGAAATAAAAGAATAACAAAAAGGAATAAAAACATTATTTCCATATATCTTTGCATATGTTTATTACTGATGTCAAATCTTCGATAATGGTTGTGCTGCAATGGGGAACCATCCTGGCCCTCCAGATTTTTAATGAAAGCCTAACAGAATCACTCTCCAAAATAGCAACTTTACAGGAGAGGGAAAAAGGAAATTAATTATAATGTAAGTCAATAGAACCAGACTTTTTCCCCAAGTGATTTTGAGCCAATTCTTTTGGTCCATAAATCATATTTTCACACAATGTAAACAGCAGCTGCAGTGTTCAATTGATGCATAAAATGAAAAATCGGCTTCAAAAATTGAGATACATGTTTTTTTGTCTGTAGACTGCGATGATATAGGTCTGTAATTTAAACTTCATTTAATTTTATATTATTATTATTATTATTATTATATAAGTGCTGTAGTAGTCTTGTTTCACTGTTAAGTTTTGGATAGAAACAAAGGGTCAAGTTCTTGAAATGCCCCACGAAACAGAGGTTTTTTAGATGTTGTTTCCAGATAGATGCAGCCAGGCAAGCTCTACATCTACAGGAGCTGAACTGAAGACCTAAGGTGTTAGATTAACTACTAAAGTTCTAGATGTGTCACTAACTGTAAATACAATCAGTAGTCCAACCAGGTTTCTCTCAGTTGCTAGAAATGGAAAACAGCGGACTGTTTTGAAAGAGTTCTGTTAAAACTGCTGCATACCAGACTAAATATATGTTAATCTTATAGATGCATTGATAAGAGAATTGTGGGCTTAGGCTAACATCAGTTAACTCTCATGTGCATATCTGTCGATGCTAATGGCTATCAGTAACCCAGCATTATCTTACTGAAGTAAAATACACATCATTGGTTAAGTACTGGTTTGACATATCAGTAAACCGATGCCATTATATTAATAAATCAATAAATCAGTATGATCAATATGATCCTGATGTTATAATGCATTCCTATCTACAATGTTGGTTACAGGCTTTAAATAAAACACTCAAGCTTAAAATATCCATGTTTAATGTAGACCAGGTAAAAAATGGTAAGGTAAATTGCTGTTAGCTTAGTGCTAACATACTGCCAGAACCTCATAAGGGGCTAACAGAAGTTAGCATTAGTGTAGAAGCGTTTTAACCTGTATGGCTTGAACAGTCAGGGTTCTCTACTGTTATGCTGTCATCTCTTTATATAATATTATCCATCCATACATACCGTTGCTGCACATTGAGTTCTACACACACACACTCTCACACACACACACACACACAAACACACACAAACACCAATGGCAGGGCTCAAACAAGAGGAAACAATAAACAGCTACACAATGGCTTGACTGAACATCGTTGCCTGAAGATCACAAGCTCTAAATTGCACCTGACATTTCAAAAGGCGTAAAGTTGGGCGCGCACACATCCGCTGGCGGAGTTTCTCCCCTGCCTCTCTCTCTGGGGCTCTGCTTTATTAATGAGCTCCGCACATAAAACACGCCTGCATGACTGAGACTGTCACTCATCAAAAAGTCTGCTCACAGCCGTTACTCCTCGCGTGGAGAGGAATTATCCTTTTTTATAAGGACAAGAGACAATCACCGATTGCCACGGCTTTCTGATGACCAAACCTTCAAGCTTCATTTTCCTGAAACCATATAAATGTTGTATGCTAAGTGAAGTGAAGCTTTCCCCAAGCGTATCACACGGCAGAGGATGGAGACACGGCTGGAAGGCTGGACGATATGCATGGAGTACTGAATATGCATTCAAGCACTGAAGTATCGATATTTATGATTGTGATGATTCTCCAATAAAATACAGACACTGAGTGTTTTCTTTTAGCGTTAATTTCAATAGTCATTTGCTGTGAAATGGAATGTGTATTGATGCTGAAAAAATGGTAACCATTATTACACAGTAATAACTGTGCAAGTCAGGACCTGTGGGAACCACAGGTGCAAGCAGGCATTTGACCCACCACTTTTTATTGTACAGGGGCAATGACCCAACATTTTGACTTATTTAGTGAGAGGAGTCACTAAGCAGTAAAACACACACACAGTACCAACTAATGCACTTGGCCGGTTTGAATTGACTAAATGTCAGTTTTAATATTTCTTACTGCTGCTGTGATGCTGAGATCACTGTCAAACCTGCCTTGTTTAGTGCAATCTGTCAGACTTTTATTTAGCTTGGTCCTTATTGACACATGAACACTCCATCCGTATTCAAGCCTGCACCGAACAAATGAACTGTGGACTGGTGACCGCTAGCACTTTTATGATGGTCCACACCTAACGAGAGAATATATATATATATTAAAGTGCTGAGTGCGGCAGTCCGGATGTAGAGGCAGAGGCTTATAAAGTGCAGTACAAGAAGAAACACCAGTCTGAGACGGGAGATGAGAAAAGTATCCTGAATACGGATTGTAATGTGTTTATGTAATTCAGGATAAGCACTGTACTGTCCACATAATCTGCATGGTACATTTGGAGGGCACTGCTTTGTTTTGTGTTACACATAGACTTTCAGTCTCTCTATTTTATATTTCCTATTTCTGTTTTTATATTGTCATAATGGTATATGTCACAGTGCGGGCAGCGTCTGAGCTCATGGTGAGTTTTAGACTCTACCTGTCTTGTACTAGCTAGCAAACATCCAACAGAACACTAAGCACAGCTGTAAGTCGCTCTGGATACGAGAGTCTGCTAAATGCCATAAATGTAAATGTAAATGTGTGATTTGGTCTACTTTAGCCATTGCAGTGTTTACCAAACTGAACAAATGAAAGCGATATAATATCACAACTCTCATGAACTGTTACTAAGTCAGTGGCCTAGTTTTTTTTTTTTTAATGAAGCAGCACAGCAGTGCAATGGGTAGCACTGTCAGCTCACAGCAAGAGGGGCCTGGGTTCAATTCCCAGCTGGGGCTTTCCAGGGGCCCTGGAGATTGTATGTTTTCCTGGTGTCTGTGCGAGTTTTCTCCCACAGTCCAAAGACATGCAGTCAGGTGAACAGGAGATACTAAACTGCTCCTAGGTGTGAATGTATGTGTCCGCCCTGTGATGGATTGGGGGCCTGTCCAGGGTGTTTCCTCCCTTCTGCCAACAGAATGCCGGGATAGGCTCCTGCAACCCAAAATGATAAAGTGGTTTAGAAGATGAGAGAGCAAGTTGTGCCCCACTACGTCTGGAGGTGTGATGTCACCACTAGTGTAGGGTAGGAACTAGAATCAGAACTGATGTAAACATGAACATTGGCTATACTTCTGAGTAGAAAATGCATCAAACCCACAGTAGAAGCAGCTAGTTTTCAGTAGCAGTAAATACAAACTCAAACATGGTAAAATATTTTGATGTTTAAGATCGTAATGTTTTTGGGGGAAATATGATCCATAGGCCTTTAAGAAGTACAAATGTGCCTCTACGTTTGCTTCCACTGACAGAAAAAGAAAAAATAATTACTTATTACTCTAATTAGAAAATGCAAATAAATGCTGTCATGCTTTGGAGCTCCAGTGTATTTTGGTGGGTTTTTGCTGCTGTGAAAAAGCAGCTAAAGTGACACAGGTTTGTCAATATCACGAATGACAACATTCGGACCATGTGGTTCAAACAACAAATATGTAGAATGACTTGTCCTGCATTGTTACCTTTCTGGAGATATAAGGGTTTGATAGGACAATGACAATATAAAGAATATGTCCTACAATAGATTTGAAAAAGCGCAAAGCAACAAATAAAATTCCCTTTATATATGTGTACAAGAACAGTTATTGATATCAACAGACTAGCTTTGATAGAACATAGTACTGAATCTAACTGGAAATGAATTACATTGCCTTGAATTATATCTCTACTGGAAGACACGTTTACCATGCGTTTGTGTGCATGCAAGACAGCATAAAAGAGGAAGAGATACAACCGAGTGACATATTTCTGAGTGACTGAAATATGTTGTCACTCCCCGCCAGCTGCGTGATGGCCCCCGGACGGCTTTTTTTTTTCTTTTTTCCTTTCCTAAGATAAGCAATAATCCCCTCGTTCCTCTTTCCCTAACAAAAACAGTCCCCAAAATGTGATTACTCTCTCCATTTAATTGCTTCTATAATCAAGGTCTCTCTCTCCGGAGCGAGGGGGAAAAGTTGCCCGGGCAAACAGAAAGAAGTTCTGGTCTCTCCACAGAGCTGCAGCACACAGCTCTGGGGCTAATGGGGGAATTTTTTGGCCCTGGCAGGTTTGATGTGAAAGCTGTCAGTGACAGCGAAGACAGCTGAGCATGTCCAAACACCAAACACAGACCTCTGCACCTCCCCAGCTCCAAAAAACAGAATACACGAACACAGGTGTTTGAATAATAAATACTCATGCCACTCCAGCGGCGCTGTGCCTGCAGAGACACGCGCCCAGAAAACAATGTTGATGTGCGGGGGGGAAGCCTCACTCGCGCACGTATGCGCAGGAATGAATAAGGTATACAGGGACTTCAATGTTTAGCGCGGTGCTTTGGGTGCTGCTATTGCTCGCAGGCTGAGGCTTTGCCTTAATGACATGATCCGGTGAGGTAACCGTGGAGGCGAGTAATGTCATTCTGCTTTTGCTGAGTTTCCAACCAAACAGGGAGAACTTTTCTTTTTGTTAGCTTACGATGAAAAAATATTGTATCACAGGCCGGAATAAAAGGCCCGTAAACGTATAGTTGTTTCTCCAGCCTGTACATACATCCAGCCATTAGCATTCAGATCCAATTAATTGACATGTTACCGTAAAACCGCCAAAGCTTTTGGCTCCACTGCATTCAGAGAGCTGCCTTCACATGTTCAGATTACTAACAAGTTTATCTACTGAACCTACTGTTGATTCTCAACAATCAGATTATGGTCACGATTAGGATTTGGACCAGGGTTTTGGGTTAAAGTTACATATAGCATTAGGATTAGGGAGACTGACATTTAGCGACCCAAAATATGATGCCTTTAACTTTGCCCTTCAATAGCCAGTTTCTAGATATTGAATGACAGATGTTGATATATTGAATATATTTTGATGGATATGTGTAAGACTGACAAGCCAGAAACAAACTGGATTATTGTTTTCATAGGTGAGCAAACGCTCCCTGGGTAAGGCGACGTTGTACTGTGTTTAAATGCTCGCTTTATTATAAAAGTTGTACACACTTCTAAACAGGCGTCTTAGAATGGAAAATTATTAGCATTGACATAGCTGAACAAAGAGGGTTCAGTACATAGAACTGATATAGCGTGAACCTCAAACACTGTTGTTCCTCCTTCAAACTGTTACACAGTCTTGACTCATTAATATTTACACCAACAAAATTCACATACAGCAACAGAGCAACAGCAACAAAAAATGGCAGACTATGTGGATAAATGCCAGGCTTAGTACTTTTCAACCTATTCCAAGGAATCGAACTGTCAGCGGGCATGGTTAATGTTTATCTTTAAGTGAGGCTGAAGTTGGGTTCCTATTTCTTAATCTTATGTCCCGTGCCACCTTAAATGCTACAGTATGTACAGACTCCAGTGTGTCCCTGCTACACCATTTAAGATGGACCAGGATTTGACAAAACAAAAGCTTAGGAAGCATAGGAAGCCACCTTCAGCTCCCACATCTTTAACAAGAGAGACAATTTTAATTCAGGCGTCTGTACATCTCACCCCAGACAGTTTCTAAAACGTTGGAAACATAGTTTAACCCCTTAAAAGCCGAGTTTTATTACATCCTTGTAATTCTATTGCTATGTGGAAGATGTAAACTGCACCCTAAATAGGGAGTTCACCGTAAGAACAATGAGAACGCTTGAACGGTTCATCTCTGTGACAAAGTAGCACTTCATACTAAATCCAGAGCCAGAAAAGAGAGAGACAAGAGAGAGAGAGCATTAATAAAAAGAAAGTATGTACATGTGCACGTCTGGATGGCATTATATTTCATTTAGTTTGAGACAGTTGTGCTTTGATGGATCTGAGAGCGAGTGCATTTCAGTAGATGATGTGTCCATCCTGCGCCGCTATTTAATACTCAGTTAGTCTCCGGGCCGAACATGACAGAAAATCATTAGCCACCATAGGCTGCTAACTGTCACATGAATGATTGAAGAAGCAGTGAGGCGTTCAGTTTTGTGGCAGCGGTACGTCTGTCCTGAGGAGCAGAGTCCATGGAGACCTATGATGAAGCTGCTTGGATGAGGGCCACCGCCACCTTCCCAGAGAGAGAGAGAAAGAGAAAGAGAGAGAGAGGGGGAGAGAGAGGGAGAGAGAGAGAGAGACTGTGGTGCCAGCTGAGATCTGACACTGGGGTTATCTAAGCCATATGGTGTCTGCTCTGAACACTAAAGGGTTTTAAATACCATCTGATAGGTGCACCAAGCCCTACAGAACCTCCTGCTGAGGTGATCCACCCAGTTAGATGGACACTTCTCTCTGGCCAGCGCCAAAGAGCACTAAAACAAATGACTACCATTCTATAAAGACTGCATGATGTGGTTTGTTAATATTATCACTGGCTGTTTTGTGATTCTGATATTACACAAGGCCACACTACACATATGAGTCTAGAGGTGATCACAGGTGATCTTAGAGCAGGTAGGGGCTGTTTCAACAGTGGAGAGACCTCCAAGAATTGACTTCTTATTCACATTTTCTCATTTCACCTTAAAAGGTGCACCAGTTTCATGCTGTTGCCTGAGGCACTGGACTTTAATTGCTGCACCATTTAAGGTGGAACATGGAAATGTGAACAAGAGGTTGGTGAAAAAGAAGTTGACTTCAGCTTCATCAAGTGCTGAAAGGCATGAAAAGAGATGAGGAGGCTTCTCTGTTCCTGCTGGACAGGTGGTGTGGTAATGGACCAATAGTTTTTTGGCTAAGGTTTGTGAAAGCCACTGCTAACATTAGTTACATTACTTGCGGTGTTGTTGTTCTCTCTAATGTTTTATAATGGCATTTCTCCATACCAACAGACAAAGGGTTTTATGGCCACAAAGACCTAAAAAAACCCAGGTTTGCCAGCACAGTGCTTGTCGCCTTGCAAGAGCGCATCCATGAATTTGGGGGTCGGAGCTTCTGAAGGAGCATTAAAGGGAGGGGTGTGTTTTGCTGTTGATTTCAAGTGATGTAAATCAATAATCCATAAAACCTAATTCATCAAAACTTAACTTAAACTTAAAACTTAATTTATTAATTCATCATTGATTTGGGCAAGAATAGGGTTGTCCAAAGTGCAGCCCACCAAGAAGTTATTGCAATCCCGCCCCTTTAACCAATTAGAGAAAAATAGATTAGAATTGTTAGATGTTGTTAAAAATGAATGGGAGTGTATGGGAGGAATAAGGGATAAAGAAGCAACACATAGAGGAGTACAGGTCAGTATGGCTATTGATTACAGTTTGGGCACCTGCCCTGGGTGAGTACATGCAGTTTGGTGGCTCTCAGGTAAAGGAACCAATAGGGTTTGAATGGGGGTAAAAATGAATGGTATCGTTTAAGGGAGGAAAGAGTGATGAAGGAAAAAGGAGAAACAGATGAGTGGAGGTCAGACCAATATTGAATTCATGCTTTGGCGTCTGCCCTGAGTGTATGTGAAACTGCGTCTGCCAATCGAGCAGAAGTACAGTAGATGGGTGTGTACTTTTCCACCTCATTCATTCTTAATGGAAGAAAAATCTGTATTTAATGAAGTTTTCCCGAGTCGGATCAAAAAGCTGTATACAAGCACCAGATTCCCCATCAGATCGAACATTCTGACACTGAGATCTGACACTGGGGAACAGTATCAATGTCTCGGAAAAAACTGCGAGACTAGTTAGCGGACAAAAAATGTGGACCAAGAAGAAGGAAAAGTAGAGGAATATACCATCAGATAACAACAGTGTTGCGCATTGCACAATCACTAATGATGTACCATGCAGCTCTATTGTACATACAAGCAAGCCCGGCCCCAGTACTGTTCAAAGCAGGTAAAGAAAGTGAAAAAACTGCAACAGGAACTGTGTGTACGGTGCCTATCTACCACAGCCACTTCCCTTATTCTCAGTACAATAATGACATTCAGCACCTAGTCTCGTCTCTGTGTGCACCACAATGAGCCAGACTGGCCATGTGGAGTTTCTCCACAATGTTCCCCAGAGCCCTATCAGCTTCTCCTGAGAGAGTAACACACACACTCTCTCAGACTGAGGGCTCCTCCGGGAGCGGCCGGCCTGTCTGCGCTCGTCGGCTAGGCACACTTATTCCAGATAACTCTGCTCTCCTTTCACCGGCTCTTGTTCATTAAGGTCATTACTGTTAAATGTTTCTCAAAGTATGAAACACATGGAAAAAAGAGGCAGGAAACTGCCAAATTACAAATTAAGTCACCACCTCAATTATTTGCTTCATTTGATAACACATGGTTAATTATTCAAAGAGATTAATTAAAAGCTGGTTGATGAAACTCGACTAAAAACAGGGCTTCTAACATTTTTTGGGTTTGGATCAAATTCATATTTATTAGGGAAATATTTCTGTACAATTAAATCTTAATTATCATAAATACTCCAAAATGGGTCCACACACATACGCACCTGTCACGCACGAAAATCCCTGCATGAAAATCAGCCAGCTGGCTTACAGTGGCACATTTTGCACATGCTGATGAATCTTCCTTGTCCCTGGTAAATAAATTAATTTACAATTTTAGCTAGCGTTTACTTTATTTTGGCTCATTTACAGTACTGCACAAAAGCCAGACACCTCCTTTCATATTTCAGATCCTTTCGCATAAAGAAGGGGAAAGACCCTCAAGACAAACATTTTGGCCACTTCTGGTCAAGATGCTCACAGTACACAGAAACATGTACTACCCAAAGTACTATCATAAGTACCCCAAAATGGATCCACATACATATGTACCTGCCATGTACAAACATCCACACATGAAAATCATGCAGCAGGTTTACAGTGGTACATTGTGCACATATTTAATATTCTGCCCTCATTCTCTCTCTTTCACTCATCTTCTAAACAGATCCTTAATCCTTCTGGATCGTGGGGGTGGGGGCCGTGGGTGCTGGAATTCAATGGTCGAAAGGTAGGCAACACCCTGGACAGGTCGCTAGTCCATCACAGGGCAGACACACGGGCATACACATTCACTTACACCTAAGAGGCCATTTAGCATCTTCAATTGACCTGACAGCATCTCTTCAGACTGTGGGAGGAAACCCATGCAGACACAGGGACAACATCTAAACTCCACACAGAAAGGACCCTGAATGCCCCAGCTGGGAGTCTAACCCAGGTCCTTCTTGCTGTGATGCGACAATGCTACCCACTGTGGGCCACTGTGCCACCGTGCTGCTCTTAGCCGCCCTGTTCCTGATAAATGATAATGAATAAATAAATAAATAAATAAATAAATGAATTTACAAATGTACCCAGCGTTTCATTTATTTTGCCCCTTTACAGTATTACACAAACATCAGATGTAATTTTTCATATTTAATTTCCAGTCCAAACAGGCATTACTATTCATTAGATATTTCTAAGGCTATTAGATATGAAAAATCCACTCATATAAACACATAACTCATATGATTCAAACAACAGTGCAAGACCTGGTAGACCACCAAAACTGTCCTTATCAGATAAACAGCAGTTACTACGTGCTGACTTCACTGGTCCTTACCACTGACAGAAAATTGTTTTGTAGTGTGTGATGATATGTTATGTCATATTAATACCTGCTATTTATGGTACCTCATACATACCTGCTTAAAATCTAGAACTTTGGGGCCTGTAAAAGAAAGCATAACTAAAATTATACAAAAAGTACATACTTTAAAAAGGGTTCTTTAGCAAGGTAGTGGTTCTATTTAGAACATTAACAACGATTTCAGGCTTAAATAGTTGAACAGTTTGAATGGTTAGATGGTTCTATACAGCCAAAAGTTTTATTCTAGACAGAACATTAGAGCAAAAGCAGAACCCTTTTTAGGTCTATATAGAAATAGGTCTATATATAATTTGTCATATAGAACAATATACAACACATTCTCTACCAGTCTGAAACATGTTTAAGCATGAAATGACTCTACATGGCTCTAAACAGAACAACTGCCTTTCCTAAAGAACCCTTGAAGAACTATTTTTTAAGTGTGCACTGTGCAAAATTCAGCACTCTTCACTAATTTGATTACCAGCCAGAATGACCATTAAGTAATTCATTTTCCAGAAGATGTTTCTGAAGCGAGTTGCTAGAAGATAATCCACTTGCATGAAGAAGATGCAAGTAAAAACTGGAGTTTCCAAAACTTTCAAAAAGTGAATGTTCCAAAAACTCAAGAACATCTTTACCAAGAAACAGAAATACCGATTGCAGACTGAACAAAGAAGCTGCTGGCGTTCTCAGAACAACGGACTGACCTCCTCAGTGTCCAGACCTCAACACCACTGAATGTGGCATTACTGGGATGAAGAGAAGCAGAAAATGCTAAACTTCCAAGACTGAACTTTGGGGGTGTAGAAAAATGTTCCTGCAGAGTTCCTTCTTGTTTTGTCTCCTGAAAAGCACGGAAGCTGTGATAAAGGTACAGAATAGACATTGAATACTGAGGAATGTAGTAGCCTGTGCTGTGGAGTGTAATTTCTTGTTAAATATGTTTTCTTCTGTTTTCCCGGATGCTAAAAAGGGATATCTTGTACTTAAAGGGTTCGTGGCTAGAAATGAAATGAAGTAGTCTCTGACTTTTGCACTATACGGTATGCTGTGTATAAACAGGTTTTTAGAGGGTCTATCCCACCACAATGAGCTGAAATTACTGTCGCCTGTATAGCTTTGAAAAGACTGTAGGTCTGTGCTTGTTTGTGTGTGTGTGTGTGTGTGTGTGTGTGTGTGTTTATGTCTGGTGGAGGTAGGGGTGGGGTGGGGGTGGGGGTTAGTGAGTGACAAACAGGGAGGTAAAAGCCCTTGCTCATTCAAACAGGAGGCATTTGACGCACAGCCCTACGGGGCATGATTATGGGGCCCAGGGTGATCCTTCAGCTTTCTGCCTGACACACTCACAGACCCGTCCCCACACTCCATCCCTCTCTCTCTCTCTCTCCTCTCTCCCCCCCTGCCAGCCGGCTTTATGCTGGCCCGTGTTTTATTTACTCCGAGTGCTTGTGTCCGTCTCAGTAATGTGTCTGCCAGGGCTGGGGGGAAATAAAGCTGTTTTTCTTTTTACAGCTGCCTGTACCGTTTACAGCTAATGTGTCCTCACCGCTGCCGCTATTTATCAGCCTCCAGACATCCGGTTCGCTAAAAGTGCAATATTTCAGCACAGCACTGTCCAGCCCATGGCAAAGAGAGAGGCAGTATGAGGGAGCGGACGGAAGGGGGGGAAACTCTCACAACTTCTGTTTCTTTAAACACTCATCCAGGTGTGCATTTTATATGGCTGGCAACCACAAAATCACGCTGTTATTTTAAAGGAATTATTTCCACTCTTAGCTCATAGCAAAGTGTGGAAAGTACAAAACTACATGTGTGATCATAAGTAGAGGAGTAAATATTGTATTATATTGTCATTGTATATTATGTTGAATGTTTGCTAATAAACTATATATTTTTGTCCTGTTTTTTTAATGCTTTTTTGGCATCAAAACGAAAACAAAAGGGATTCAAAGCTGTTGATAAAGAATGTTAATCAAATATAAATGTAATTGCATAACTTGCTTTAGTGTGTAATTACTGTGTAATTACATTTGAGTAGCACTGCATCCGCACTTCAGTTCCGCACTTTTAATAACTTACTTACTAGTTTCATATTTACTGAATTTGTATAGTAGAAGAGAGTGGAGCACAATATAAGCTTTTGTACTTAAATGAACAAAAAAATTGTCACTTGTGACTGAAACGTACCTATAGCATGTAAAACCTTCACAAGCTGAGCCTTACCACTTCTCTGATATCACTGCAGACTAGCAGGGTTTCCCAGAGAGCACCGCTAGTCGCAAGGAAAAAGCGAGAGGAAGAAACCTTGAGAGGAACCAAGACTCAAAAGGGGAACCCATCCTCCTCTGGTTGACTGTGTTGCAAAACAAGCACAAAAAGGATCAGAATTTATGATTATAGGCAATATTGACTAGGATAACTTAAGTAACTGTTAGATGGAAGACTATTATGATAGTCTATTAGAAAGAATAGGAGAAGTGTTAAGTGTTTTGTGAGGCTGAGGAAGAAATGTCTGATTAGGATGCAGGTGAAGACCACTCACAATACAGGACATGAAGAAGCTCCATGGTAGGCAAACTGGTAAGCAATGCAGGCAGGCAGTGGCACCCAGCCGAGGCAGATGAAGCATTGGCATCAGAGTGCACAGGATGGGCAGTAGCTCCCCATTAGACTACAGAGTTTGGGCAGGAGTTCAGCTCCGGCAAAGAAAACACACGGACAATTAGCTCTGACAGAAGGACTGAAAACACTACATGCTGTTGGCAGGTGGCAGGGAAACTAATTATCAAAGGCTCGAATGAGCCTTTTGTCCAATTTCGTAGGGAAAGATTCCAACCACTACCCCTTGTAAGTCGAAAACAAGGGGTGAAATACGAAATGGGATTGGGCCTTCCAGTGTGCTAAGTGCAGGGTGAGAAAAGTTTTGTCTTTTACGCTGTGAAACCACAGAGTGAACTTCTGTAAGTGGAAATGTACATTGCCAGGATCGCCCTTGACCCCCTAGGAGCAAACTCACAGACACACACACACACACACACACATACATATACACATCTGCAGTCAGTGGGATCTAGCCAGGCTTTCAGAGTCAAATATTTTCATCATGGGCTGGCAGCATCCTTTCATGCTTCCTCCTGCGGAGTTCATATAGACATGCTTGGTTTAAACCATCTTATTAAAAAAAAGAGAGAGAGAAGGAAGGGGGTGGAGGGGGAGGGGAGGATTAAAAAAAAAGAAAAAGAAACAGGGGCCTGTTGTAAATCCTGACACTTCCACGCGCACTTGAATTCCGTTTCAAACACTTGTCTTTCCTTACCATAATAGATGTCAGCTCGTGTGATGTAGCTGGAGCAGGAGGCTCCTCCAGCGCCGCTGAATAAGGTCTCACTCTCGCTTGCACACGCGTGCCTTCTGTAGCTATCAACGCACGCGCCTCTGTGTTGTTCCACATCAAAAGGGGGAGACACTGCATCACCTGCCGCGCTCGCAGCCGGATGAAGCAAAATATCTTCAAATCAGTTGTCCAAGACATTTCCCCCTATTAGGGCTCCACTCCCACACAGGCTTAGAGGCAGAGAGACAGGCGCTTCAGAGAGCGCTAAGCGGGCCACCGCGTTACAGCTGGGAGATCAGACGCCCGAGCCGCCTTCAGAACAGCCCGCGGTGACATGCCATTTAAAGTGTCGAGCGCAGAAAAAAGGGCCTCTAGACGAAACACATGCTGATACACAACTAACAAACACCATCGTTCCATCTGCCATGGAGGGAAATAGCGGTCGGCGTGTATATGCACAGGTGTGCAGAGAGGCTGAAAGGATTCAATGCGTTGAATTCCTATTTAATAGAGATCATACTGTTTCTGTCTTGAATGATCCTATTGTGGGCGCAAGATTCTTTGGCACGCATTCTCGGTTTTATCAGTATCATGCCCCACAACTGAATTTAGTTAGAAGGAGAAATGCCAGAGTGGGTTTTTGGAGTGATGCTGTAGAGCAGTTCTCTACAGAGTTCTCTACATCCAAGGCCCACTTGTCAATAACTACAAAGCATAGCGGCCCACCAGAAAACTAAAATCAACTTTTATTAATGCAGATATTTTATTTATAAGTATTCATATTCATTCATTCATCCATTCATCTTCTGTGCCACTTATCCCTGGGTTGCTGGGGTGATGGAGCTCAGTGTTTCTCAACCCTAGTCCTGGAGTCACCCTGCCCTGAACAATTAAGTAGGCTCTTCCATGCTCTCAACACACCTGATTCAACTCATCAGCTCATTAACAAGCCCTTTCAAAGTTACAGGCGGTGTGTTAAAGCAAGGCAAGGTGCCTCCAGGACCAGGACTGAGAAACACTGCTGTAGCCTATCCTAGTGATCACTAGGTGGAAGGCAAAAAACACCCAGAACAGGCCACCAGTCCAACATAGGGTAATATTTATATTATTTTACTTAATATAACACAAATATGGTTACCAGCCCACTACAAACTACTGTCTCCCCCTTACTATAGGACGATGGACCGCTAGAGGGTGCTTCGTGGCCCACAGGTTGAGAAACCCTGCTGTAGAGAAACCACTTCTAGGTCACTATAGAACATTTTAATAGTCGAACGTCTCAAATAAGATTAAGAAGACTTTAGGTTCGAGACACTTCACCAAGGACACGATGAACACAGATGCTCTGCACAAAGTGCATTCTGAGCGCTACAGCAGGGGGTGCTATAACGGCAGCCGAGCTTCTTAGCTTTCTTAGCTGCCAAAGCATTAGAATGGTTCACTTACATAAAGATAAATGATACATTATCAAACAGAACATGTTATGCAGATAGCTTTACTGTACTGTTCACGTTTAGCTGTTGGAATCGCAGTAGATCCTGTTCTGACATGTTCTCTATTGTCCACTTAAGTACTGAGCATTTTAACTGCCACAATAATGCATGTACGCATGGTGAGTTTGTACAGTGCATTTGCAATATGTTGCAAAACCATCAACTACCTGGGATGGTTAAGTGGGAGGATGCAAGTTTGAATCCTGACAACGCCATAGTCATCCTCGACCAGGAATCCGAGAGAGCATAACAGGACTCGCGATCTTGTTAGCCAACATAGGTGTCTATTAGCAATTAGTGTTCTCCTCCAAACGTGTTGAGCTGTGCGTGTGTTGAGGGAACCACGTTCTGACGTTTACTCTCCCAGCTTGTCTGCATCCTGTAATGAGGAGATGTAGCTAGTAGATGGGAATTTGCAAAGGCTAAATGTGGGAGAAGAACAGGGTTGAAATCCAGAAAACAAACCCTAAAGAACACCCACTTAATGTAAAGCTTCTATATGAATGATGGCTTTATGAGAACTACAAATCCAAGACAAGAACCATTAAGGTAACCTTAATTGTTAAGACCGTTCCATTATTTTAATTTTCTTTGTTTACGGGTTACCTCCATACTTTTATCCACATTCAAATTTGGATTTTCTGTGGTTTTGTTAAAGAGATTATGGACATTATTATTAAATCAAGCAGATAGTAGATCTACAGTTACAATGAGCCAACAATGTAGACACAAAGAAAACCACCACTGCAACGAACTGGTCAACAATACTGTAGGACTGCAGAATATACTGTAAATCAACCAATCATCTATTATTGTTAGTATATTGTTTTCTGGATTTCAACCCTGTTCTTTTAGTATATTGAAAGGCGTATTGCAATTACAGTATAACCAGAATGTGATATTTTGTACATATTGTGCAGCCAAAGTCAAAATAATGATTTATTTACACCCTTAAAGAATTTAATGATTTCTTCAAAATACTACATAATTAACCGGTTTATATATAAACAACATCATGTGAAATGCTCCATTATTGAGTCAGAATTGTTCACAGTGGTGGTGACCAGACATCATCTGAAGAGTTGAATGATGATATGAAGTAGTTATGAATACGCTGCCTAAAGCCTAAAAACTGTTTTAAGACGTGTAGGTTCACTGGTGGTTTTGGGTGGTAAATAAAATGGATAGATTTGTGTATATTTGTAGACCCCCGGTTTCTATCACCTCCCCTGGAAAGAAATTGCTATATGTGCCAATTCACACCAAAACACTCTGAATAAATTTGTGCACATCAGAACCACAATGTGGAATTAATTAATCAATTAATTCACCTTCTAATAATGCATATGTATATAAGTTTGTCAGGATAATGTTTGTGTTTTTCAAAAATGGTATTCAGTTGAATGGAAAATGCTAAATACTGCAATGTGACATTTTTACAGTATTATTCAGCCCTACTATACTATGAAGCCATTCTATATGTGCAATGTTTTCACCTTGGTCTATGTGTATAATTCCCTGAGCTATATATACAAAGGCAGGCACAGTGAGATATTGATCTCCAGCCTTTCAAATGGAAAGAATTAAAATCTCCTGTTATGGCACACCGTTAACAAATATGACTTATGAAATATGACATACTACAGTCATGTACATAGATTAAGGAGTCCACCAAGAACGATAAAAAATCACACCTGGAATAAAAACAAGGCTATGTGCATATGGGAGTACAAGTCAGATTGTGTGTGCATGTATGTGTGTGTGTGTGTGCGTGCATGCATGTGTGTGTGCGTGCCTTGTTCAGTGCAAAGTGTGGGTAGTGCAGGTGTGTGTTTTGGGGGTGAGTGTAATCTGGGCAGATCATGTTTTCGGGCCTCAGATGAAGAAAAACAGCGCTGGCAGTCTGGCGTTTCATCTCCTGCACTGGGGTCCAAAACAAAGAGAAGATGATTGATTGGATGATGAATAATTTAGAGGAGGAGAGGGCTGTGGGATGAGCAGACTGAGTGCGAGGCCTCGCTGCCTCACGCCTCCCCTTAAAGATCAGATTACACCCAAATAAAAAAAATAAAAAAAGGAAAAAGAAAAAAAAGTTGCTCCTAATTGTATCGATGTATGCCATCGCAAACCTGCAGTGCTGAAACACGACTGTACATGTAAGCCACAATAGAGTGGCCTCATGTAGCAGTCTCAGGCAAAAGCCAATGACATAGGAAATACTGTACCACCCAAGCTGAGATACCACTGGGGGCTTTCCTTAGGGGGTACGAAATGGCAGAAAGATACTGTGTTATGGAGAAGGCATCTGAGGACATGATATGAAAAGCCATTTATTTAGGCAGTAAGTAGTTATTTATTAAGAAAACACACTAATATTAGAATAAAGACAAATAAACAGATATGCATTATATTATGGTTTTATGTGTGAGAGTTCAAAGCTCTCAAACCCAGTGTTTACAATTACCATCAAATATCTGGTTAATCTAATTAGTCCTTCGTTACATTAAATTAGCTGCTGCTGCACAAAACCTAGTAATGGCTGGAGTCTCTCGAGATCTAAGGAACCAAATCTGTGTTCTGCATTTTAACCAACATATTGTCATTTTCCAAGGAAAAACATGCCTCTTCAGTTTTATATACATCGATGCTGTTAGAACAAAACTTTGTATCTCCAAAATGATAACCTTACAGGACAAAGGAAAAAACATATAATAATAATAAATAATAAATTATATATATATATATGAATACCATGTTAATGTAGTTTTAACTAAATGCTGAGTTAAAGAGATACGTTTTAGATGTTTCTTAAATGTGAGCACTGAGCTCGACTGTGTAATAGAAGCTGGAATTGAGTTCCCCAGTTTAGAAGTGTAATAACTGAAAGATTCTCTCCATGTTTTCTATATTTTACAGAAGGTATGTGCAGAAGGCCTATCTGCAGATCTAATATCACAAGCTGGAACATAAACAGAGAGACATTCTGTGATGTAATCAGGTGCTAGATTATTTAGAGCTTTACAGGCCAGCAGCAGAACTTTAAACTCTATTCTAATAGATACAAGTAGCCAGTGCAGCTCTTTCAGAACAGGAATGATATGAGCTATATGTAAGTCAATGGAACCAGACTTTTTTTCCAAGTACCTTTGGCCCATTTCTTTTAGTCAGTTCATTATGAAAGTCACATACAATGTAAAGAACAACAGGTACAAATTATGCCAAAAACTGAAAAACAACAAAAATGAAGATATAATGTTTTGCTTTGACAGCAACAATGCATTTTGTGAAAATGTCATGATTATCAGATCATTAGAAGTGCTCCAAAATGGATTGATATGACATCTCATTCCATTCACTTAGTTGACTTATGAAAGTTAAAAACATCTTGGCTTTCTCCTGTAAAGTTTCCATTCTGCAGACACCTGTGTTTTCATT
The DNA here is from genome assembly GCA_034552555.1 of Semaprochilodus insignis. Lineage (NCBI taxonomy): Eukaryota > Metazoa > Chordata > Actinopteri > Characiformes > Prochilodontidae > Semaprochilodus > Semaprochilodus insignis. The sequence goes on along the minus strand of CM067474.1, from coordinate 21,315,300 downwards.
GGACAATGACAATATTGATAACATTACTGAAAGCAAGAAATTTGTTTACACTTCACCGCATTTCTGTCCATTTGTACATAGTTGTTGCACATACTTGTGACATAGTGGTAAATCACACATCCAGCTAACACAAACAGCGATTTTTGCACGGTACTGCATTCTAATACTTAAGACATCTGCACAATACATGCGACATATCATTATGTGTTGTCTGAGCAGTTAGAACAGATACAGGAAGAACAGCAGTACTCCATCTAAACTGCTGCAAAAACTACTATTACAAAGATCTTTTTAGAGGTGAGCAATATGGGAAAATCATTAGGAAGGTCCCAATATGGCAATCCTGGGCTGATGTCTTCATGTCTATATCTGACAACGCTGATACAAAGACATCTTTAAAAATGCAGAAGTTAAGACTATATTCAAATGGAACAGTGTACAAAGAAATATAGCAGGCTTACAAGTGGGTTTACAAGTACAGTAAAATTCATCTTAGTTCTCATTTAGTGCATTTTAGCACAGTAGCCAGCGTCTTACAAACATATTCATACCAAATATTGGCCAACTCTGAACATCTGTCCAACACTGCAGTCCTTTTTTTAGGCGAGTGTCTACCAATACCATCATGCATCAATAAAAAACTAATATAATGATACCTGTAGCTATTTTCACAATACACAGTATTTACCTTGATATATCATTTTTCCGGGACTGTGACAAATTTGCACAGATAGAATTCACAAGCATGCTTATAAATTAAGGTTCATAAATGGTTGTTGGTTTGGACAAATAGTTATTTAATTGGTGCCTTTACATTATATGGTGATTATTTAAACATTCAAAGGGATCTTTATGCTCATTTCATAAAACTGGTTCTTTAAAGAACTATCCATCTATACATACCAAACGTGGTCCTTACATAAACTATTTTTTTAGCACCACATTTAAAATGTAAAAAGTTAAAGTACAATGCACAATGACGCTTTCACTGTCTATCACAACATCTGGTTTAAAAAAGACCAGTTGTGCTCTCAGGCATTCCCGGCATTGATTGGAATTTGAAATTCCAGAACTTCAGAACTCTTACTTTATATCTTTTTAATGAAACACATATTTGGTCAATTAAATCACCACATACTTCTTTCCTGAGCATATTATGGATACTGTGAGAACTTAAAGAAGCAGCGCTGACCAATATCACATTGTATTACTGCTCCCTCCTACGATCTACCATGCAGGCATCCCTCCTGTAAATTATACTCTACCAGAGCCTGTACTCATGGACTCTGAGGTGGATGTGTAGTCAGGCTTTAATGAACACTCATCTTCAGAACACTGGCGTGAATTAGCACTTCCTTAAAATACACCATCTCTGAGTGAGGGGCACTTGCGAGACAGAGACCAGGCACACACCACCAACTCCCATAGAAGTTCCTCTGCTGACCACAGGGGGCGCTAATGTGATGCATTTGCCGCAGCGAGAGGAAGAGTGGAGAGCGGGAGATACACACACACACAAGGTTTTTTTTTAATATCCACCCTCATGAAATTTCATTTGGATTGTAAATGTACTGTAATTTACTGTCATAAATGTGTAATGGGCCCCTGAATCCACTGACATTGTGCTGGCTAATCAACTCATTTGAAAATGAATAGAGATCTATTAAGAGAGAACTCAGCATTTCAGCATGGTTAGAAATGACTTTCCATCAAACACCAGGAACTTTTTAGGCATTTTTTTACACACAGAAAGAGAAAAGTTTTCTGCTCCTACAGGAGGTATAAAAGGTTTTCTTTCTTAACGGGAAGTGTGGAAATACAGTACATGTTTTAAGTCCAGTCTTGGATTCTTTTCTTCTTCCACTATTCAATGACACAATGCAGGCATGGACAAAGGAAAATGCACATTGCAACCTTCTTATCATAACACTGTAGCTACTTTTTGCTTTTGTTTCTCCTTTTATCATGGCAAATGGGCAAATAGAAATGTTTTTTACATTAGTATACATTGAAGTTAAAGTTTATATGACATTTTATTATCATTTTTGAGATATGAGGTTTTGTATGACTGCAGCAATATGAAATATTACTATAACTCACATAACTCAAATGATTTTTTATGAAATGTGAAAGAAACATTTTTACAGACTATAGTAATGTACTAACAAACAAATACATTCAATGTAACATATATTCTTAAAAGTTTAGGTACCAAAAGGGTTCTTTGATGTAATGCCATAGAATAAACACTTTTGGTTCTCTAAATTGTCAAAGTTAAGGGTTAAAGCAGCCAACATTTTCATATATTTATTTAGTTATTTATTGCACGAAACTGCCATGCAGAACAAATTAACAATGAAAATGTTGGGTGCTTTGACTATTAACCTATGACCATTTAGAGAATTTATATAGAGACTTTTATATGTATATCATATATATCGCCCATGATTGTTATTATTAATAACATTGTTGTTTTTATTATTAAACTTACATTGAGAATAAAGTACATTTTTAAATTGAGAGAAGAGGAAAAAAATAAAAAAAGATGTGAACATGAAACATGACATATGACAATATACATATGTTACACACACACAAACACACACACACACACACACACATATATATATGACTCTTAGGGGAACCAAAAGCAGTTCTTTTAGGGCTGCTTTAAAAGTGTACTTACTTACAATACACTTTTTCATATAAATGGCCTGTATGAATGGAAGTGTGGAGTTGCTTCGTCCTTTTCTTTTCTTTGCAGACCACTTCTTTCATCCATCCTTGAAAAATCCCAAGGGCCAATCTACAATGAAAACATTTAATCAGAACCTTGAGTGACCGACAGAAGGAGTGCACATTAAGAAAGACTGCTTTATGCAAATCATTAATGCTGAGAGTTAGAAATCAGGAGTACGTGTGCGTGTGTGTGTGTGTGTGTGAGAGAGAGAGTAATTCACCCCCTGGTAAGAGTAAATGTGGAGTGTATGAGGGTGAATCAGTTGTAAGGCGAGTGATTGAGCCTGCTCTCACGCAGATCGGCCAGTCAGTGCACAAATGAACAGCTCGGAGGTGAGACACCTGCAGACAGAGAGAGGCACTATCACACCAGCCGTCATTATCCCTCTCCTCAGCTCCCACAGACGACTGCCAGGCAGAGGGGGGACCTGTTTGAGGCGTATAATGGCCGTTACCGTCAGAATGGTGCCATGGAGAGGTAGAGAGAGAGAGAGTGAGTGAGAGAGAGGGGGAGAGAGAGAGAGAGAGACTTTGACAGACTCTGAGGCGCCGTGACAGGCCACTGCTTCACTCCTTTACTTTCTCTATCACTCCCTTCTGCTCCTCCATTCCTCCGTCAGGTGCCGTAAGCAGCACATGGTGAGCAAACGAATGTAGCACACTGCACGCATGCGCATACACACCGAGACCCAAAGAAACACCTAAAAGACCATCACAATCAAAGGGAGTGGTCTAGGCAAAGGGGTAGTGGCTTAAGGCTTGTATATATCAGTTAGAAGGTCAGGGTAATTAAGAAGAACCTGCCTTTAAGGATAGAATAGCCTTTCAAAGTAGATATGCTGTACAGTCAAAGTCTACTGGATCACACTAAGTGTAATATTCAGGTTTTGCATTAAATGAACAGATTTCAACTATAGAAACTACTTGTTCTGAAATCTTAAGCTTCTGTCGAAACCTATACCAACTCATCTAAACACTAAGCTTTAAAATGAGCTATTTTTAATTGAAGCACTCAATTTAAGATTAAGAGTGCACCAAAGTTTTGTCACTGACATAATTCGGGCATTCGGCGAGCAGTGATGCCCTCCATGAGTCATCCTGTTGGTGCCAGCACCACTGGCAGACGAGGACTACATGTACACAGACTGTTACGACGACTGGCTTTAACACCACGTCAGTGTAGCCAAAGACTGCAATGGTGTCGTGCGGGACTGTCATGGAGTGACTCAGAATGGCAGCAGGCCATGTTTAGTGACAAATCCCGCTTTTGTCTTGGTGGAGACGACCAACAAATCCGTGTGTGGAGGCACCGTGGTTAAGATGAACAGCTTGATGTCATGCATCACATGTCCAGAAGGCCTGGTGTCACTCCAACTCTACCCCTACCACAAAATCAGCAGGAACTGTGTGAGAATATTCAAGCTGCATGGGATGGATTATCGCGGGACACCATTAGGTACTCCATGCAGAGACGTCTGGCAGGTTGCACTAGCAAACATGGTGGCCTGACGCCATACTGAGAGACACTACTTCTGTATGTGTAGCTCAATAAATATTGCCCATATCAGTCTAAATTTATCATCATTTTATTGTTCCTGGTAACCTTTACCTTCCTTCCCAATAGCACTGCAATCCCACACTTCCTCCTGGGTGCAACTGTTCTTTTGATGATGAGTGTGTATATTCTATTCTTTCCCACCAGGTTCATGCATTTGTATTATGGCTTTGTGGAAGCACCACAGCTCTGGAGTCAGCCCTCCTTTGAGACGTCTAGCAAATCACAGTCGTTTAGGGTGTGGTTGAAAAACGAGGTGGAAATTCAAACAGGAATTCATGTGTGTTTGGTAAATGACTCCCAAGTGAGCAACTAGTTAGTCACAACACAGCCACAGCCGGATACTTCAGGCTTTTACCACAGCCAGCTGGCAAGCATGTCAACTATGCCTCATTGAGGAACCAGAAAGTAATGGTGCTGAATCTCTTTTAGTGAGTCAATCTGACAAACCTCAGAAAGGATCAGATCCGAGCAGTTGTAATGACTGGGCAGGACTTTCCGCTGTGAGTGACTGAACCATCCCAACCAGCCAGATACTACTATATACAGCTCCAAAGTTAAATTCAGTAGTAACCAGCACTTCTTTCTGATCCTACATACCTTATTATTACAGGAGGCCATGTACTTATATATGTACAGTGGCTGCAGCCTACACTTGAGGCTTGTCCTTTTCCTCTGACAAGCAGGAAAAATGTAAGGCCAACCTGTAAACTGAACTGTGAATGAATAAACAAGTAAATAAGTGAACTAGCTGTCAATAGGAATTGCTCAGATACACGCTGATGTTTAGCCACTGAGTATGAAGTTCAAAAATGTAATAACCAAAAGAAACTGACTGGATAATCCATGCCAAATGCCAAAGTGAGGGAGTGGGGTAGAAAGGAATCAGCTGTCTCCTGAGACATTTACCAGTGTAAATCACTATGGGTAAAAGCATCTGTTAAATACAATAAAGGTGCTTTGTCTTCAACATACCTCCCAGTTCTGTAATACTTAAAATGTGAGATGAATATCTTTAATAACAGTATAATAACAGTATAATATCACAGTAGCTTATTTTAGCTAAATATAAATATAAGATAAGCTCACCGGACCTGAAATTTGTCACCTTGGGTGTTTAAGGTGGTAGCAACTTCAGGATCCTGCAGATCCTGCACAAAGATGATGGGGCTATAAAACCTGTGGGTGTGTGAGTGACGGGATTCATAAATTGAGAAGAGCTGGTACAGTCCAGTGAATGTCTGGATTGATGTAACTGGATTGATGTACCTTTAATTCTTGTTCATTCTATTCTCTGGCTCTTATTAGCTATATCGGTATCCTAGTATACGTTCACATACACTGTATACTTCTTTTAAGTTACCAGCTTACTTGGTACTGGCCACTGGTTTAATGATTAGATGGTTAGCCGGGCAGTTATGAATAGGTGGGTCATTAAGAATGGGCACCCCAGGCAAGCTGCCTGTACTGCTGAGCTCAGCACATCTACCAACACTGGGCAAAATGTTACTGTCTCAGTTTCAGAGTCAGTAAAGTTCCGTCCTGCACAAAATCCTGTGCACACTGTCCTCCAGCTCTGCTGTCCTCTCCCGACTTAAAAATGAACAGACCATCACAGACAACTGAATTAGTTTTCAGAAAGCCCTTGTTTAAATACACCATTTAGGAAAAGCACCGTTGATGTTTGCCCACCTGGATAATTCAAATGCCCACCTAAAGGTGACATCCTAGCAACACCGCTGGTTGAAGTGGAGGAATCGATTCTATTGAAATCAACTCCCCAAACCTTATTCACACGTCACACGGTTATCTTTTCTGAGCTGCACTTTGTAAACATTGTTGCCTGGTTCTGTTCATCAAACCTAACTAGTGGTATTTCACTCTAACGTTCGTCTGGCAGAAAGAACACTGACCTCGAAGAAACTTTCAACCAGGACTGTGTGTAATATGGAACTAATGGCTACAAAAATCTGCATTTAACTATTTCTTATTGACTGCAAGTGAACAGTTTCAGGTAAGAGTTCATGATATAACAATTACTAGAATAATTACCATAATACATGATATCTAAATATTACTATTATAGAAGTAACCTCATAACCACCACACAATGCTCAGATTTGATGCTTTTAAAGCAATGTCAAATAAACCACTATGGCTCCCTATACAAGCAAGAGGTCTGTGAGTGCAAAGAACCCTCCAAAGCTCTATGGATACAATTTAAGGGTTCTTTATAGAACCCCTAACCCTCTAAATCTCATTTGCAAAAATGTTTCTTTGAAGGTCCCATCAAGTGAAAGGGTTTTTTTTTTTTTTTTGCAGAACTAACTTCCATGTCATTGCTTAAACATAGAATTTCTAAGATTTGTATCTGTAATTATCAACAGAATGTGAAGAAATAACCAATTTGTCATTTTGCAGAGATATCTACTGAAGCATCCTGTATTGCGATGCCACTTTATAGGTATGACCTTAAAGGTAGTAGTGAGTTATCGTAGTGTCTGACTCTGCCATCAATCCAACATGAGAGGATGAAGAAGTAGCTCTGCTTTGATGGCATATTCAGTCACATTGAACGTCCAGTTCCTGGTTAGGTCTTTTAAACACATCAATGGCTGAAGATCTTGGTAAGTGACCATTTTCATCAATGGCAGAAATCAGAAGAAGCGATATAAATAGAAGCAAAATGTTAACATTGGTGTTGCTTTCTACCACGAGAGATTCTCTTGGTGAGTAAAGCCATGAAGTTTGAGGCTGAACTTGTAATGTTTCTTCTAGACTGGTAAGTAAACAGCTGTTAATGCTAACACTGAGTAGGATGAACTGTGCATTTCCTTGTTTCCTATGATATGAGTGGATGTTTCTGGTGACATGTTGCCCCCTGTTTGTTTGTAGTATTTATTCAACAGGTTGCATCATCTTACATATTGCTCCTTTAAAGGACAGTGTTTGGTAACATTTGTGGTATGTATGTTGTTCTGCTGAGGAAATAATGCTTACTTCTAAACCAACACCACCCATATTAACCTCGAGTGAATTAGAGCTAAAGTATAAGAGCAGGAGATTTATATGTTCATACATGAGCCAACTGGCACTTTGGTGAACTGATCCTCACAGTGTTCTAACAAATGTCTCTTAACCAAACGCATAGGAAACCCTATGCTCCACATGCACAGAAACAAGGTAACCATTCACAGAGAGACTTCAGGGAGATACTAGACATTCTCCATTTCACTGGAATAAATGGGGAGTCTGTGCTTGCCACACCTACAGTATTCCAGATAAATCAAGGCCGAAAGCTTCTTGAAGGAGAAGAAGAAGAAGAAGAGATGACTGAGGAAGAGTGGAGGAAGTGGGACTGGCAGCGAAGCGAAAGAAAATAAAGATCAGATGAGCAAAAATGTGCTGATCATTGAGAAAAAGTGCATTCTTGATATGTGATCAGACAGTGAGACTTTCAGTGATATCTCACAATATGACACATAATTTGGAGTACTCTTAAAAATAAAGGTGCCAAAAAGGGTTCTGGGTTTGGAGCGATGCCACACAAGAACCTTCCCTAAAGAAATGCTCAGTGGAGTCTTTTTGCAAATGAGATGTGCGAGTGTGAACAACCTTTTTAAAGTTTAAAGGGAAAAGAGAATGAATCCTGCAACATACCTATCTTGAAATATCACACTCGCTTTGTGTGATGTGATGTTGTTAGCCATGTATTTCCTCCTGTGGGGTGGCAGAGCGTTTGAGCTGTTTAAGAATGATAGCCTACTTTTAGATTTGGAGTGAAGTGCTGTAATTAAAAAACAGCTCTTTTTAAAGTTCAATATGAGATCCCAATGTTAGTAAAAAACTAACTCTAACTATCTCTACACTATACAACACACACTAACACACCATCACCACATCAGTGTCACCCAGTGATCAAATAATACCTGCTCTGTGATGGTACTTTTGGGGGTCCTAGCCATTTAAAGAACAAGATAAAAGGGGACTAACAAAGCATGCAAAGAAACAGATGGCCTATAATCTGTAATTTCATCAATGAGAAACAGGCTTTGATAAGAACATGATGTGCATTTTTCTATCTGCATATATAGATGTGTGTGTGTGTGTGTGTGTGTGTGTGTGTGTGTGTTTGCATTTTGTATACTATATATAGTCAGTCTTATCAAAGCTTGTAATAGCTGATTGGTCCCTCGTTCCACCATTTGACTTACTAGCTGTGCCACCCGACTTTTCAGGCTCATTTCAAATTAAACAGGCATCTACTTAGACACCCATAGAAAATTTTGAGTTTATATGTGTTTATTTATTTTTTAATTAGCATAGCGAGGGGGCTAAACTACCAGCATTGTGGCTCACCAAGGCTGCACTGAAACAAGGTGCGACAGAAAAGGACAATCTTTCTGATTATTCAATTTACAGTGGGAGCACTGTTTCAGTTCCGGCTCATCCGTTTAAATACTCAGTGCATATTCATGGACCTTTGCATTCGTGTTGAAGTTTACGGATGCTTTCTCTGCCAATTTTAGTCAAATTAAATCATTTTTGTGGCAAATTATAAAACAATTTATTAGTAAACATTTTATTTAATTTGATAGTTTTTCCATGTTTCCTAAAATTCAATGATTAAAGAGAAACTGTACCCTAAAATGTGCGGAAAACGGCACATTTAACAGCAATTAAATAGAAATGTGTCCAGGGTTGTACAAACACTTGTACATGACTGTATCTCCCACTCAACGCTTTTCTAAATAGGACTTATTATTACCCATTGCTAATTTTCAATGTTCATACACAATAGTTTTCTCATACTGTACCATCTGTACATTCTCAGGCTCTGTTAGAGCTCCTGTGTCTTTAAGCTCTGCCTCCCGATGAGCCCAGTGTTGTTTCCCCCACACCATCTATTCTTCGCTGTGTCAGTTATATGTGTACAGCTGCATCTTGTTTCCATATGAACATTTCAAATAGAAAAAAAGGCAAAAAAAAAAAAACATAGCATAATGTCACAATGTATGTCACATACATCAAAAGTTTCAGGACCCCCTCCAAACCTTCCTGCTTCAGTGTCCAGGAGCCTTCCTGTTTAAGAGGGCACAGTCATTAAGATGAATGCTACCACACAGATATCCCCCAATACATCATAGCAGATCCAAATACAGCAAATTATGGCATTTCTCCTGGTTTATCTATGAAATATAAATCAATCGCTCTCAGTCAAATACCAAGACACTAACCCATTTGAACCACCTAACCCCCTTCTGACTCACACACACACACACACACACACACACATACATACACACACTCATAACATCTAAACAATTCAGCAGAAGCGCCTCAAGTATTTTAAGTACTTTATCCTTAGTGCTTCATTGGCCAAAGAGAATGCAAATGACATGCCAGTCAAATCACCTCAGAGGCATGGGACACGTTTGGAGGCTGTTTAAAAGGCCAGACACATAACCATGGTTTACAACACTCCATAAGAGCAGTAAGAAGACAGAGAGAGAGAGAGAAAGAGAGAGAGAGAGAAAGAGAGAGAGAAAGTAGATATTTTTGAAGCTGGCAGAAGCTCCACATGGGGATTCCACGCACTTCATCAGCTTGTTTAGAGTGCATTAGCAGGCAGCGACTCTGCTTTCTTTCACTCTAGTTTTCTTGTTGTTGGGGTGGAGTGTCCTGAGGCAATAATAGCCCACATCCCCCCCCCACCCCCCAACACCACCACCACCTTCATTCAGCGATACGCTGGGGCCTAATTTTCCATCAGTAAAGCATGAAATCAGAGTAGAACGCCACACAACAAGAGCTACTTCTGCCTTCGCACTCTCATCACAGCGTCTAAATGCATCTTAACTCCTGGAGAGCGCATGTACTCGAGTTTGTCTTCAGTCAAACAGATGTAAATCAAGACCCACAGCTGGATATGAACAACCTAAGGCTCCAGTAAAATCCATTTTTTTCACTCAATCACACGGATAAATTACTATGGGCTGCTAAATAGTGTTGGGTGGATTACTGAAAGGGCTTTTATTATGGAAAGTGAATTCTCCCAGAGTTTTTAAGACTTTCATGTAGTAGGTACTGGGGTATTATGGTCAATGCAACAGTTATGCTCAAGTCAACGGTTATGTAATGAAAGTTGTGTTGACATCTATTAATCATTGATGACCTCAGGAATAAAACCACAGGAAAAGGGAATGCTTTGCAACAAGCAGCTTTAAAAATCCGTTATGAAGGTCAACTACACAGGTTGGTAGAGCACACCCTTTCCAGCGAGTTCTGGATTGCATTGCTAGCCTCCAGGAAATCAGAGATATGGACCCTGGAATCTCACAAATTTGCATCTGACTTGCACCCTACACACTCGCCCATGGCTGACTTTAGAGCCAACTTCAGGCTTTACAGGATTATGCCGCCTCTCCAACAACACAACTGTTTTCTTGTAGTCTTCGGGAAACCGGAAATAACGACATTCAATATCCGATCCAGTATGCCCATTTAACTAGTTTGTGGAAGCTCTGGTAGATACAAATAGTCTGAATTTCATAATATCATGTTCACTCCCCAGATCATGTGATCCATACTGGTAAATTAGGCTGCAAAAATCTTCATCTTTGTAATGTCCCAAAACCCACTGCATTCACATATATCCTGTTTATCTGTAGTTTAGCCCTGCCCATTCACATTAAACAGTTACAAGGAGAGTTTCTAAAGTCTAAAAAAATATACTTTCACTGTATATATACAATATATATATTTTAACATACTGATGTATATGTGCATAAACTAGCATATGTTAAAATACTGAACAAATGCACAGTTAAATAAGTTTATTGTATATATTTTAAACCATCATATATTGCATCTATTGTTTTTATATGAGAAAAAAAAAACATATCGGTACGGTCCACTTAAACCTCTTTGTTATCATGACTTTAACATTTAAATATGTTAGTGAGCCTTGTTCTGATTAGCTGCCCAGTACTGTGCCTGTGACTGAACAACCAGTCCTGGCTGACACTTTTCAGAACTTCAGCCTGAATGGGCGAGGCTAAACTGATTTAGGCTGAACCGTCAGACACATGTGTACTACCAGTCAGAACTTTTTCTTTGGACAGTGGCGATATTCTAAACAGGCTGTATTTGCCCCCTGACTATACGAATCATTAAGACTGGAACATGAACAGTACGGCCTGGTAAATAATGGTTACCTAACACATCAAACTCTTTCATGACTTCAAAAAAGCAAGGAAAATGTGATTTTCAGTGATATGGGCTCTTTAATAAACAGCATCCTCTGCAGCCTGAAACTGCTCATCATCATCAGCAACTGCGTCAAAGTCCAACATCAGGCCGACTGCTGCTGCGAGTTTGACACGAGTGTATGAACTTAGTTATAGTTACAGTAAAGTCAAGCCGAGTGAAGAAGCTTGAAGTTCAGAACTTAGCCATAAGAGGAAGTCTGACCAAACTTATACACTACAAACTAAACTCACTGATCCAGTATTCATGGTACTCTATGATCTAGCTGCCTGAAATCTAATCACCATTCCCTCTTCCAGCGCCTCCATGCAAAAAACACACACCCTCATGAGAGGACACTTTACTCCAACAAACACAAGAGCCATTTCACAGCACTGACTGACAACGAAGCCATACAAAATGGATGACAAGAACAAAGCGCACATAACAAACTTGAGCCATGTTAAGATGATTTCCGCCGTTCAATAATGAATCAGCAGCAGCGAAGCATCAACATTCAGAGAAGGGGAAAAATAAGTCGGGCTCTCTGAGAACAAAACTTCTATATTTAATCTGGGAGAAAAAGAGTAGCTTGCATGCAAAAAGCACTGAAAAACAAAATGGATCACAAGTTCTGTAGCATGCAAATTGCATCCCGGATATACTCAGAGCTTATCTGGCCTTGTCTTGGTGATTGACAGCGTTTTTTTTTTTTTTAAATGTGCAGATTATAAATATTTATAATTGGGTTGATATCAGCAGCCCACTGTTGCCAAGCGCATCTATTGAACTAAGAGAGACGGAGAGACAGCACTGCAAAAATAAAAAAAATAAAAAAAATGTTGGAGCACAATATGGCATGCAGATGGCACAGGGCTGCGATAAATAAGCCCAGCTTTTGAGGAGCACTGCCACGTTTTTTTTTTTTT
>CM067474.1:21197042-21302429 GCA_034552555.1 Semaprochilodus insignis | reverse complement strand
GTGGGGGGTCTAGAACCGGATATTCAAACATTCCCGGGAATGCTGAAAAACCCGGCCTGGTTTGGAATGTTGGCTGGGAATAGGGGTGAGCTTTATGAAGATGTTATTGTTAAGTGATAAATAACATTGAAAAGTTTTTCTGAGTATATCAGGAGTTTAGAACTAGAAGTAAAACCCAATACGCCATAACGTTTTTTCATTGACTGATTTTGTTTTTTTATTATTTGATTTTCTGGTAACACTTCCTATGAATCCTGTATTTATAATGCATTATAAATATATGTATGAGGCATTACAGAGCATGCATAATGCCTTATAATAGCGTAGCTTAAAGCTTGTGCAATGTCTCTTAAGTAGTTATAACACTTTATAAAGAAAGAGTATATGACTTTATAAAGTCAGGCTCTGTAACACACTATACATTAGTATTCTATACACTAATGACCTAGAGCATAATACCAGGCTTTAAGAGAAGTGAGACCATCACATCTGAAAATGACAATTGAAAATCCGAGACTTACAAGAAAACGTTAGTACAGCTAGCTCAAAGCCATTGCAGGTGTTGGCTATATTCCTAAACAAGCCAGCTATGAAGCAGCTCTCTGTGCTGCCGACCATTTAGCTTTGATTGCTAACTGCTAACAGTTATGTATGAGTATGAGACTCAACTACGAAAACCTGGTAGACCACCAAAACCATCTCCATCAGAAAAACAGCACTTTAAGACTTTCATCTTCGAGAAAGCTCCACTCTTGCTTCAGATCTGAAAACATCCACAGGCATTTCTGTCCATCCTTCCACTAGGAGAAGACAACATTACGGGTCTGAAAGGATGTGCAGCTGTCAAGAAGCTCAGAGAAAAGCTGCTACAGGAAACGATTGGTGAAGGTAAAGCTGCTGAAGGGGGAACTACAGGTTATTTAATTCAGGGGTTCACTGTGGATGATACTCAGTGTGCTCAATGTAAGAATGAAAAGTATAACTGTTTGTGTGGTGTCAGTTAACAATCAGACCACATGTCATTAGTAATCAATGCAGAAATCCAGGTCATTTCAAGGGATTCACTTACTTCTTCTTGAAAATGTACTTGTTAAAGCTTCTGTGTAATTTTCTGTTAAACTTATGTTTCAGGATGAAAGAAGGGCTGATTATCTTAAACAAGTATCAGATGGTAAGAGAAGAGAGGTATGGTTAAGCTAACACACAGACCAATATCAATTCACAACATACAGTTTATTTGTTAATTTGTATTTATTCTAATGGTGGTAGTTCTTTGAGCAAAACTACTACTGCCATGATGCTGAATCTTATCTGATCATACTTAGTAATGTCATGAAACGTCATGAAACATGTATGGCAAAAGTAGCACCAAATATGAAGTAAAGTCAAGCACTGAGGTATTGTGTTTTTGTCATATTGCCCGTCTTTGGCATGGTATGGTGGCCAGTGCACACAGATTTCATCCAGATGAAGAGCGGTGCAAACACTGGCCCAAAGGTAGGCTATATAGAGCCTGACGAGGGCTACTCCCTCACTTTCCCCTCTGTTCAACCTCCACAGAGCCATCCAACATCAACACATCAACATCCAGCTCACTAGAAGAGTTCACAGCCCTCTCTGAACACGGCAGCAGAAAGGCTCTAAACAGTGGGCACCATTTTTCTGCAGAGGGGGGCACGGGGTGAGGAATTTGGACAAGGCCACAATGGCTTCATTATTCTGCTGCTGCTCGGCCTGCTGGGAGCTGCACACACATACTCACTGTGAACAGCTGTCAGCCGCCCTATCTGCCACCACAAGTCAGCACAGAGAGTGAGAGCAGGAGAGTGAGAGCAGTGGAGAGAGAGAGAGAGGGAGAGAGGGAGAAAGAGAGAGAGAAAGACAGACAGACAAAATGGAGAGAGAAATGAGGACAGAGGAGGGAGAGAGATGCAGAGAGTGTGAGAGAGATGGAGAAAAAGAGCAAGAAAAATAGAGGGGTAGAGGAAGAGGGAGAGAAAGAGAAAGAAAAATAGAGGGGAGAGTAAGAGGGACAGAAAGAGAGACAGAGGAGGGGGAGAGAGGGGATAGAGAGAGACAGACAGACAAAAGGGAGAGGAAGTGGGGACAGAGGAGGCAGAAAGAGAAAGAGAGACAAAGAGAGAGAAGAGGGGTGAGAAGGAGAGAGAAAGAGGAGAAAGAGAAAGGGGACAGAGGAAGACAGACAGAATAAAAGGAAGGCTAAATGAGGACAGAGAAAGAAGAAAAATACAGAAAGTGGGAGGGAGAGAGAAAGCAAAAGAGAGAGAGAGAAAGATATAAAGAGACAGGAGGGGTGAGACAGAAAGAAAGAAAGAAAGAAAGAAAGAGGCGAAATAGAGAGGCGAAATAGAGAGGAAATAGAGAAAGACAGAGACAAACAAAAGGGACAAAGTAATGGGGACAGAGGAGGGAGAGAGATACAGTGGGCGAGAAAGAAAGAAAGAAAAAAACAAAAGGAAAGGAAGAAAGAAAAAAAAGGAAAGAAACAGAAGGGAGGACCGAATAAAAAAGGAGACGGGAAAAAGGGAAGGAAGGAGCGCAGGAAGGAAGAAAGGATTGAGGGCAGGAAGGATGGAAGGATGGAGGGCAGGAAGGAAGAAAGGGGTGGATGGATGGATGGATGGATGGATGGATGGATGTTACACGTTTGAGCTCAGAATTCTCTATAAACAGAAAATGATTAAAGACCAGAAAAGGAGAGACAGTTTCAGATTGCAGGAATGAATGAAAACTACAGCATGAGCCGTTTCTTCTCCATCTGAAGCAACCGCGTCGGCTGAACAGACACACACAGCTGTCACTTGTGAAATACACCGGTGTGTAGCCTTGAAAGTTCTATTGCTGTAGGATCAGCTGAAGTTGGCTGAATCTGAAATAGCTGTCTGCTTTTGATTGCGATGCACAGTGTGGATTCACATCACACTGTATCACTGCATTCCTTTACTATCAGATCAAAAAGGCCATCAGGAGCAGCCCACGCACACAAACTCTCCGGCTTTCTACGAGCTAACACTGTGGGCCAGAACAGCCAGCTCTTCTATTCCACTCTTTGATATTTCACCACAGGGCAAAAGTGAAGTGGCACGAAAACGCCTTTGAGCCGACTGCCTGTAGCCTTCAAAATAACTTTACTGTAGCTGTATTCTAACTCCGGTAAACTCACCATCGGCATGTACAGTGGTGATGCTGCAGGGACTCTAAATGAAACTAAGCACCCCAAACAGATTTTGCATGCAAAACATAAACAAAATATATTCTCCATCATAATACACTTTTTCCCTCCTTCTCTTTGTCAAGCTTTATTAAATCTCACAGGGTGTTTGGATTTAAAGCAAGCATGAAATACAAACCCTTCAAGCAGATTAAATTCAGAATCAAGCAGGCCATGTAAATGATGTGACGACAGGGGGCCCTGCGCAATTAGCATGCGGGCTACTGCTAGTGCAATTAGGCAAAGCAGACAGCTAGAGCACAGGGGCCAGGGACAAGGAGGAAGAAGCAGCATTTCCATATTCCAAAGGACAGTGGGCGTAAGTTACAGCGAGAGAGAGAGAGTGAGGGAGAGATGGAGAGCGAGAGAGAGAAGAGGTGAGACAAAGGGAAGCAAAGAAATGCAGCTCTCTGTTCCATAATTTAATCGTATTTTAACTTTACAAGCTGAAAATGAGCCAAGTCTCATGAAGGAATAAAAGAGAACGGGGGAAAAACACATTCACTGTTGCTACGGGGAAAACTGCAAACATTTGTGGGTAAACAAGCCCAAAGAGGAAAGACTTTGGAGGAGGGGGCGGAGACACATTTACACATTTAGGCAAATCTCTCAGGTGAATCCATCAAAGTGGCAAGCTGTCGTATGTAAGAAAACAGCGGAAAGACCACCTAGAGAAATAAACCACCCTCATTTGAAGCTAAATTACCCAAACGAGCATGACAGGCAACATCCGTCCCTCCGGAAATACATGGGAATGTTCCATATTCAAACAAACGCGACAAAAGTTGACAGAGGTAAACAAAATTCCACATGAAAAGCCAGTTAAAAAATTGGATCCGCAGGGACGCACGCTATTTTTACAGCTCAGGAGATTCGAAAGCCCCTTGTGTCCATCTGTATGAAGCACGGGGGCTGTTTATTAGCCAGCAGTAGGAGTTGGAGTAGGCCTCTGAAGTCATATCTTTCTTTACTTGCTAATACACACACTTAGGGTCAAAAAACAGTTGCACTCAGAAGGAATTGTTAGATTGCAGTGGAATAAAGTTTACCAGGAACAATATATGATAATGTAGTGTCTCTCAGTATGCCACCTGGCCGCTGTGCTTGCTAACCCAACATGCCTGACATCTTGGCATGGAGTTGTAGAGGTTCCTAATGGTGTCCTGTGATAATCCTTCCCATGCAGCTTCAATATTCTTACACAGTTCCTGCAGATTTTGTAGTAGGGGTGGAGGTGGAGTGACACCAGGCATGTGACGCGTGACAACAAACCATTCATCTTGGCGCTGACCACGAATTCGTTGGTTGTCTCCACCATGTCAAAAGTGGGACTTGTCAATGAAGATGACCCGCTGCCATTCTGAGTCACTCCATGACAGTTTAGTACGACACCACAGCAGTCCTTGGCGACATTGATGCGGTGTTAAGGGCAGTTGTTGTAAACATCTGCGTGCATGTAGTCCTATGTCGTGTAGCCGTCTGCCAATGGTGCTGCCACTAACAGGATGACTCATGGAGGGCATCACTGCTCGCTGAATGTCCATAATCGTGGCTGTTGGATCAGTCAGGTACAGCGATAAGGCCCGCCCTTGCTTACACCACATGCACGTCCAAGTGTGAAACCTGAATGATTTGCATGTCTCACGATGTCAAACCTACCTATTCTTTCTGGGCGCAACTATTTGTGCAGCTATTCTTTTGATGATGAGTGTACATTATTTAAGGGAATTTCTGAAATGATCTGAATGTCTCAGTAGGCTATTTGTAAATATAGATGTCCAGAGTGGTTAGACATGAAATGCTCTTGACAAACTTACAGAGTAAGAAATACTCATAGTGGTGGTCATAAGAAACATTTAATGTCTCTAAAAGTGACCTCACAGAAATCATTTACATGGAATAGCTGCACCTACGCTTCCTCATGCCTGAGACACTGCTTTATGATACTACCTGGGATAAAGTTTTAGCCTTTTAAATCCTTTCATGGCAGAGAGGTATGTGCAAGGAGTGTGTGAAATACCCCTACACTTGCTGTAGTTAATGCTAGATTCAGTTGTTTGGTTTAACAATTCTTTTCTGGAAATGCTCTCTGGACTCTTTGGGCAAGTGCTCTGACATATTGCAACCTTTTTTCACAGGGCATAAGTTCTAGATAACCGTGCACGGTCAACACAGAAGCACACCTACAGTGGGTGAAGCAGGCTAAATGACCTTCCCCTGGATTTGAGTGTCTATTTTACCCTAACAGACAAAATAACATATCATAAATATCATAATAAATACATTTTCATTGACACCCCCAGAATCTAGATTTTTGACATTTTAGGGGGTCCAAGAGGCTTATTAGGGGGTCTTGAACCCTGCAGATCCCCCTATATTTCACACCTTGCGCAGAAGGCATTGTAAGGCAAAATCACACCCAAGGAAAACATACTTTTTTATAATCAATGAAATGGCCATATTTGTTTGCAGGCATTGTGACCCACTGAATCTCATCACCACCATTATAAAGACAGTCAGTAAGTTTTTCTACAATGACTTTATTTACATCACAAAGATTGAATTATTCAGGAAAGTTTGACAAAGTTGTGGGATTACCTTTTAGGTGATCACAGCTACACATGAATCTTGGATGTAAAAATGATTTAAGTATTGATATAAGTCCAACAAAGATGTTAAGTGGGGATGTGAACTTTTTTGGTGCATGAAAAAATCTTTATCAGATATCTCTCATACCATATTATGATTAGACTGCCTGTACAGCAATCAGAGTACTTTAGGTATTAGGTACAGAGTTTTTCTTTATTCAAATATCAATAATAGACGTCTTCAATGATATTGCATAATGAAATGAATTCACAGGGAAGAGGAGTTACTGCTGGACGGTCAGCATAGGCCTCCCGCTGCTATGGGCCCCAGTGCGACTGCCCCACCTGCACTGCTGATAGTCATGCTACTGGTCTTGGCACCGTTTTCCATTGCGTTTGTATGTTTTATTGATGTGGACAACTGCCACTAAGCACAGTAGCAGACTGATGCGCCATTGCTTGACTGGTAGTGCTGGCGACTCGTGTGATCTCCCATTGGGTTGAGTGGCTTTAGCCTTGGGGCTTAAACACATCTCACACTAGCATAGCTTCACCTCCGGACACGTGACTACCTGTCAGCGGAGAGGCAATTGTGCTACTCAGCTAACAGCTGGGGTCCGGCACACACACACACATATACACACACACACACACACACATACATGTACACACACAGAACTGTTTTTAATGGGGCATGCAGTGACGATGGCAGTAGAGTTCTCCTACACGTCTAACCTTGCTGCTGCTTATCCCAGCCTGGTGGGTCTATCTGACATCTATTATGATGTGATCCTGACTTAGTAGGGCTCATGGCAGAGCTGTGGTTTATAGCACAGGAGCAAGCTGAGTGAGAACTGGGCTTAGTATGAGTGGAATATATTTTTTGCTGATCGTTATGGTGACAATACGATCCTTTGCAATGTTGATATCATGTTGATCAGCAATCAAATCAAATCACAGTGTTTGACAACACCCTGATCAATCACAGTTTCAGGTAAGTGTTTCTGTGCGTGTGTTGATGAATCTAAGTATTTATGTAATCCAACAGCAGTAGCCAAAATACTGTAGGGCAGTGTTTCATTCATCTTATATGCCTCTTAGGGGGTTTAGGGGACAGTGCTGGAGCCTATACCATCGCTCAATGGGTGGAGGGCAGGAAACACCCTGGACAGGCCGCCAGTCCATCGCAGGGTAATTGCGTAGATTTATTCATCCATTGTTGACATGGTTTCAAATCTTTCAATTCTTATGTCAACTTTTGTGTAAATGTATTACTAGATGCCAAAATTATTAGTATTATTTAATAAGAAATACCCCTAGAGGCCTGAACTCCTAGAGGCCTGAACTGCTGCCCGTTCATAGCTCCATGGGCATGTCAGAACGCAAAATGATTGACAGGGCCGTCTCCCAGGCACTTTCAAAACCTCCCTACCGCAGAGACCATACCGCTCTTCTTGACCTGTCTATGATCAGGGAGTAAAAAGTTCAAAACAGAGAACAAGCTGATGGTCATTTTAATGATCATCACATTTCCAGGATTTCCATCCTGTATTATGAAAGACGGAAACAGAATTTCAGATACGGTTCAAATGCTTGATTGCTTCATTGAGCATTTTATTACGACTGGAAATGTATGTGATTTATTAAATCCTGAAATCTTAAAAGGTAATGATGTACATTTTGAAGATGTAGGTTATAAAGTAAGTTCACTGTTTAGTTTTAAACAGATTATCAGCTCTTGGATTCTTTAGATCTATTGTTTTTAAAGCTGGGGGCTGATATTATTGCAGGCTCCTTAGGTTATATTTATAATCTTTCATTAGCTACGCATGAAATTCATTTCATCTGGAAATCTGCTTTTGTTGTTCCTCTGTTAAAAAGAGGAGGTCCTACAATATTAAATATTTACAGGTCCATCTTTAAACAATCAGTTTTAGCAAAGATGTTGGAATTTTGTCTGTGAGCAGCTGAAGGATTTTTTAACAGTGAAAAGTATTATTATCTGATAATTAATATGGCTTTAGAAAAAAACACGGTACAATTACAGCAATTATCAAAGAATTATTTATCTGGTAAAATACACTGTGTATAAGCTTAAGGTCTTTCCCCTGGATGATAACTAAGGGTGTACCTCAAGGATCAATCCCGGGGCCTTCGCTTTTCACTGTTTACATTAACTTTTGTCAAAACGTGCCAAATGCAAATTGTCATTACTATGCTGATAATACTGTTATTTATTGTTCTGCAGCTACAAGGTCTGCCCCCATGTGGCTATTCTTACAATGCCTTTGATTCTGCTGTATGCGTCTGATCTTGAAAGTCAGGTAGATCGCATTGGTAGACTCGCTCTACCATATTAGCTCTCTGTGTGTTGTGTGTCTTGCTGGTAGGCGGCTGATAAGGACTGCTAAGATGATGTCACCTTGTAACAGAGAAAATGGCTGGAATTCCAGTGAGGCGTTTCAGGCAGCTGAGAAAAGTATATTTTTGCAGGAGAGAGTTTCTACCTGTTTACATGCACAAAAAGCTACATAACACTAAAGGAAAGAGAAAAACTGGAACTAGGAAAATCTATTAAGTGTTAAACTTGTGCTGTTAATAATTTATAGTGTATCTAAAACACATGGTTTTCCAGCACGTGCTAAAAGAACAGAATGCCCGTTGACTCTTAAGCAGCTAATGAAGACTGTGTTGAAAAATGCTGGAATATTTATTTAAGTGTCTCTTCTTCCTCTAATCAAAGACTGGAAAGAGCAGAAGACTGGTCAATCTTTGTAAGGGAAAAAAGCAGGCAGTGAAGTTTCAACTGAATCCATAACTGTCTTTCCTGTTTCTACAAATGGAAGTCAAAGGAGGAATGAGCAGTACAGCACTTCTGGTATTCAGACACACACCAAAGTAGGATCACATGGTTTCCCCTTTCCTGCACCAAGTGTGAGTAAGCACATGCTGTTCTTGCTTCCGGAACGTCAACCTTGCTTCCTTAATATCAATCAACAGTCCTCAGGCTTATTCTCAGATCACTGCCATCTTTTTGGATGGGGACATCTTAACCTGGGTTTAGAACATTCCGTACATTCATGCAAAAACCAGAAGCCGGTTACAAGTGATACAGCTCAAATTAAAGTTCTAAAGTGTTCAATAGAAGCCATCTAAAATATATGTTCTGGGGACAAATTGCATGAAAGAACCCCAGAACAGTCTCGTCTTTGAGCTTTGAACGTCTTTAGTTATTACTGTCATTTTGTTATACTATGCAATCTAAGACACTGTAGCCACAGATTCACACTTTTTCATTTGCCTGTAATGTTAAAACTGATAGAAACATAGCAAAAATGTCTCCCTTTCTGCAAAACAAGAGTCAAGAGTAGCTGGATTTAATTGCTTTTATGCAGGTTTTCACATTCAGTAGAAATCAAAAGTTTGAACGGGCATGCTCAAATGACATATTCTGCTGATTGTCTAATCTTGTACAACTTAAATATGACATTTATTCTGCAAATATATTGCACTATGTACATATATTTTGCTGAGTTTAACATATTAAAAAAAATAAACAATACAGAAATATTAATTATAATATACAATGAGCCTTAACTTTTGCACATGCCACATTTTAGGATTTGATTTGTTTTCTAAAGGGGACCCATTCTCCTCTTTCCTTTAGTGTGTTATGTAAACTCTATCCCCCAGAAACCACTTCTCTCAGCTGCCTGAAACGCAATTGGAATTCTATCCCTTATATTACAAGGTGATGTCATCTTGTAACCCCATCCTTATGCCCACCTAGCAGCAAGCAAGGCATGCCCTCACACAACACACAGGGAGCTACAATAGTAAAAACCTGCAACTACAAAAGGTCCTCCAGTCTAGCTTGTGAAGGTGAAACTACCAACTTGTTCTACCTGACTTTCAGGATCGAACTCTGGCTCAAACTGATACGACAGAACCAATGACATTGTAAGAATAGCCACAGCAGTGTGGGTGGTGGAAGTTGTAGCCGCTCTGTTGGTTGACCAATCAGAACAAAGTGAATGAGCTGACCACTGAGAGCACACTAGGCTTATCAGGAGGCGGGGTTTAAAGATGCAGGCATCTTCTACCAGAGTGTTTCAGACAGAGGGTGAATACAGATGTACAGTATGAGAATTGTGAGTGATTACTGTGTTCTGGGAAAATGGAGGCATGTATCTATTCTAGCAGAAGATACAAAAATATATATATAAACTTAATTTGCATAACAGCTCCACTAAATTGCTCAAATAAATTAATAATTGTGTATTAAAACATACAGAAATCAAGAAAGGTATGTAGGTGTCATATGACCAGGGGTGCCAAAGTTTGGTCTACAACTGGCTTTATTAAAAAGGCTTGATGGAAACAGCGAGCTTTAATCAAATAGACAAACTCAGTTTGCAAGTTCACTTGAGATCGATAGTTTCCCATTTTCCCAGAGATGTCCAAAAATATTAATTTGCCAAATAAATAATATAAATACAAACAACAAAAAGTCATATGATTGCTTCACTGAAACATCAAAGACAAAAAAATTGATAATATTGGATGGTAAACAGGTGCCTGTGTTGATTAATGGACAATTCCTGTTTATGCTCTGATGGCCACCATGGCATCACATAGCAAAGTGTCTCTACAGAAACTGGTAATAGATCAAATTAATGTTCACCCTCTAGTCATATACATTTCGTTTCATCACTTAACATTCAGCTTATCACTTATCACGCCTGGCATCAGTTTATTATCTCTTTACAAACTGACTACTTTGGAGCTGAAAAGGGCTAGGCTAGCAATGTTAGCTGAGGTAACAGACGTTTACTCTGGCTTTCAAAGGACTTGATATATTTAATATAACGCAGTAATGGTAAAACATGGCGTGCTAAGGAGTTGAACTGTGTGTGTGTACCACCATTAAAAACAATGCTTTCAAATTATTGGACACTGCACAACGTGATGGGGTGCATCTGGTATGCGGTGCCCTTTTATACTAAAATACAAACATTCAGCCATAAAACTGAACCAAACAGCAACGAGAAGCTGCTCAACATAAAAGATTTCTCTGTTGACTTATTCCAAATTTCTCAGACGTGTTTTTACAGATGTGACTTGTTTTTACAGAGTTTTATTTTCTTGTGGAGTGTTGATGGAAACCATGGCCTTGTCACTTGAACTAAATTCCACAGTTTGATGGAAACATGGCTACTAACTTTTAATGATATACAAACTCTAATAAAATATCTTCTACTCACAAACAGCAGTGCTGTACGGATTGTGTAGAGTTGGTAATTTGGCTCATTTCAATGAACTACATGAGATGAAATTAAATAAAGATGAAATCACACCATGTTTTTATCATTCCCAGCAAAGCAGTCACTTCTAAGGGTTATGATGCTGGGCAGGAATGAAGTGGTTAAGCAGTAAGTAATACATGTAGAAGCTCCAGAGGGACCAATACAGGGCACATGCTCAAAACAGAGCATCGATACTGGCGCCATTTGTTCTAAACTATGAAAAGGTCTTGAGTAAATCATGCCATGCTTAAAAGCAGTATCATCAGATCATCTGACGGATCTTGTGACTTATTGTGAGACAGGAACAAATGCCATTAATAGTGGACTCATGGTTAAGGGGTCTGCTTTTCTCTATGGGACCACACATGACACCGCTGATGAGATCCAGCAATGAGGGCTCTTGCTGAGTGTGTCATTTACAGGGTGAAATATTGTGGTTCTGCAGCTGACTGTGGCAAAACTCCTCAAGATTCCACTCCACTTCCCTTAAAAAGGCCATTCACAGGCCCAGAACTGCACAACAGGGCTGCGGCGAAACAACAGTGTGCAGAAGATTCAGTTCATCCTTCACCAGAGAGTGAAAGATATAAACAAAAGGAAGCTGTGTTGGTGAGGACAGAAACAGATAGAAAGACAGGCTGAAAGAAACAAAAGAAACAAAGAAAGAAAGAAAGACACTATGACAGAGTGTATAATAGTGAGGAATTATAAGAGACAGAGGGAGTGAGGGAAACAGAGAATGAGAGAGGCAGAAAGAAAGATGAGACAGAGAGAAAGATGAAAAAGAGATACAGAGAGAAGGGCAGAGGAAGATAAATATAGAGAGAGTGCAAGAGAGGGAGAGTAAGGGGGCAGAAAAACAGAGAAAGAAAAAGAGGGTGAGAGATGAAAAAGAATGATAGAAGGAAATATGAAAAAAGAGAGACAGAGAGAAAAAGACAAAGAAAGACAGAAAGAGACTGTAAGAAAAGAAAGGGTGAAAGGGAGAGAAATAAAGAGAGAGAAAGAAAGTAAGACGGAGCAAGAAAGAGAGGGAGAGAGAAAGAAAGAGGGATAGGGAGAGAGAGAAAGAGAGAGAGTATGAGAGAGAAAGAGGGACAGAAAGAGGGACAGAGAGAGGGAGAGAAAGAAGAGGGATAGAGGGAAAGCGAGGGAGGGAGAGAGAGAGTGCTGTGGGTTTGGGTATGGAACTCCTACATGAGTGTATAAACATTATGAGTGCAGCATGGAAAAGAGCATATTAGAGAGTAAACTGATGATCAGCTCAAAGCTCTGCGGGTTCCTTCTGTGGCTTCCATTACCACTTTACTACACGAACAGTGCTTTCATACCGAGGAGGGGTTTCTCAATTGGGTTTGGCTGTTGTGGGCAAATGCCCTGGATAACAGTCCTCATGCACTCTGACGAGAACACCATGAAGCACTACATTCAATCCAGCTTCAAGTAGGCCTGTACGACACCAACAGAATAAACGACTGTGATTACAGTACTACATACTGTGACTGTGTGGTTGTGGATTCAATTTCATTGCCTACTACAACGACCTGGCTTTTCCATCACATCACTGAAAGTCTGATTTGCATGTGGCCATAAATATATACCAAAATACCTCAATAATAATTAACAATAATTAACCTTTAGAACCCCAACAACCTTTGCAGGTAGTTTGCATGGTTCTGCCAGATGAGTCACAAGTCAGGAAAGGGTTAACTTACAGACATAACACACTTATGTGTCCTGTCTGCAAGTTAACCCTTTCCTGACCTATGAAGCATATGATATGCCATGCAAACTGCCTACAGAGCATGGACTTAGGGTTCTAAGGGTAAAAAGACACAAATGGTTAAAAATAAGGACTATTATTAGCTGGTACGGCACACAAGTCAACATGATCATGCTTAAAACAATGAAACAATGATCTATATAGATATTACAGCTTAACAATGTTTTAAAAGGTCAGTACTGAGGCATACAGGATGGTAGCCTGGTGGTAGGAGAAGGGAGTTGGAACTGGATGGTATATAACAATACCTGGTTGTGCCATTGGGGCTAAGCACAAAAGCCACCTAACCCACCACTCCAGGGGGTGCTACTCTCAGACTGGGTGTAGGCAGCAAAATGACAAATGTACATAACATACAATTACTGCCGAAGATTTGACTCCACTTGCATCATCTCCAACAGTCAATCTGTTTGCAATGGCAGTAGCCAAATGCCAATAAGAAGCAAGCTGTGATTTAGATATCTACTTTGATCTGTATTTGAACAAAGACAAGATGCATATCTTATCAAACTGATTACTTTTTATAAATCTTCATCTTACAGTACATACCAAAAAAGTCAGAACAGGGCAATTTAAGACTAGGAAATGTGTGAAATGTATATAAAAAAAAAAAAACAGAAAGAGGCATCCAGGAAATAGCTGAGTGCTCTATGCCAAAAAGCACCAGCAAAAAAATCCAACAGTTTATGAATAACATTCCTCAGCCGGGGACAGCAAGAAGTGTAGACATTTCACCTTCTACAGTGCAGGGACTCCAGAGAGTCCAGAGGAATCTCTATACCTAAAGGGCAAGGCCAAAAACCAACCACAACTAAAAGCCTGTGACCTTCAAACCGTCAGACGGCACTTTCACAGGCATGTTTTCAGTGATGGATATCATCACATGGACTCAGGAACACACGAAAAACTGTTGTCAATAAACACTGTTCACCGCCGCATCCACAAATGCAAGCTAAGACTGTACTGGGCACAGTCAAATAGATCAAGCATATCACAGTCATATATCAAAAACGTCCAGATACCCTGCTGGCTTTTTTAGATTGTGTTCTCCAGGCCAAAGGAAAAAGAGCCATCCAGATTGGTACTAGCGTACAGTTATAAAGGCCAGGATCAGTCTTGGTATTTGAGGGGGTATTAATGGGAAACCTGTACATCTGTGTTAACACTGAGCACAGTTTAAACCAACATATGCAGCCTTTAAAAGAAAAAGTCTTTTTCATGGACATCTATGATCATTTCAACATGACAACACAGAGTGCAGAATGTTTCTTGTTACCATGTTTCTTGTAACAGCTCCTATTGTCTTATTAGGGTCAAAATACAACAACAAAGCCCCCATACCATCACACAGCTGAAGACCTGTATGACTGAAGAATAGCAAAAAGCGAGCTTTCAAAACTGAATCAGTTTGTGTCCTCAGTCCCCAAATGATTATTAAGTGCTGGTAAAAGAAAATGTGATGCAACACACTGGTTAACACGCTCATTTCCCAACTTTTTAGGAACCTGTTGCAGGCATTATATTTGGCATGACCATATATTTGCAAAAAAAAAAAAGTTCATAAGATAAAAGATGAATTACTTTTTTGTACCGTTTTCAACAGAATACTAATCACTCTTATGGGACTTTATTAGCACTCTTTGAGAATTTGGGTTCTAGATGGTGTTTAAACAGATATTAGGGTTTTAATGCAACTTGCTATGAAATAATTATATGACTGTGATGTTTTGGATTAACTTTGAGGATTTCAACTATAAAGCAAAATAAAAAGTAGATAGTAAAAATATAATAATAATAATAATTCAACCAAAAAAAACATAATTGTTAATAATTAACAAACACACTTTTCATTGTTTTAGAACATTTAATATTTGAGATAATGCTTAATAGAACATTTGCACATATGAGATAGTCGCATCCCTAGAAATGTGTCAGTATTATAAGCTCTCAGATTTTGCATTAGTGTCTTATTCATTAGCTTGTTCGCTTAAAAAGATAATTCATCTTCATCTTCAAGTCGCTTTTCCTTCTGTGTCAGGGGTCAGGGTGGGGGAGTTTGGGTGTTGAAGCCTATCCCACCATTCATTGGGTGGAAGGAAGGAAACACTCTGGAAAGGCCGCCAGTCCATCCCAGGAAAGACACACAGACATACATATACACACATACCTATGTGGCAGATTAGCATCTCCTGTTCTTAACAAGCTAAAATAAATGTGGCACAAGCTTTAAGAGAGAAATCACATTTAAGGAGAAGAGTGCACAATTTCTTGCCCTGCATTAAGTGGTTAATGAGTCTGCCTGCATTATTTATAAAATAAACCAAACTGATTTATGTGGATCATGTGAAAGTTCCTGATGCCCCCAAACCTCAGCAGAAACTCATGCAAGTCATCTGAGGTTGGTCAGGATGCTCACAGCTCACAGTAACAAAACATAAAAGTTCTTGGTTAGACAGCATTCAGGCATTGCAGCCTTCTGCAACAGCAGCACTGCAAAGACTAACACTGTCACAACGATTAACAAACCGTATATTGTGCAGCACGAACTTCAAGCAGTCCATCTAAACTGGGAATTACAATACAATCCAATGCTGTCACGAACAGCTAAACAGCTCTGCTTCAGACTAAACTGGACTGAGGAAAGAAGAAAACAGGAATCGCATTGCTTCAGTCAGCTTGCCTTAAAAAATAAATGAGTACAGTATGCACTGAGAAATATGGCAGCTTGTGCCGCGCCGTGCAAACTATTTTCATCTTCAATGTCACGGAAAGCAATGAAACAAAAGGTTTCACTAACAAAGCTTTCCGCCGAGACTTGACACTGGTGTTAGTATCTATTTACATACTGAGAAAGCACTGGCAGCAATTTGCATAATGTTTTTTGTAGCTGTGTGCTCTGGGGAGCTGCATTGTAACATATTGATGCTTAATGAACTCTGAAAAAAATTGATTTTCCACAGAGTAAATTAAGAAATGCATTATAGCTGTTAAAGCAATCTTGTGGGAAATCGGAGCCTTCCACTGCTAAACTATGCTTGATAAGTAATAAATTACATGTTACACTTATTTGCTTTAATTCATGCTAATTTTGCCCAATTAATGTATCACAGTAACTCCGCAGTCCGCCACAGGAGGTTTAATTATTTATCTCGCTTTTCTCCCCCCCGTCTGTATGTTTGTGTTTGATGTTTGTACTGGATGTATGCGTAATTGAGTAGGTACCCTAAAGTGTGCATGTAATCTGTGCCTTTAACTGCAGATATCTGCCTGTGCCGGTTGTTTGCTAGTAGGCGACTGGCACAAAGAGCACAACTGAATGCAGCTTTATTTTGTTTTGTACAACGAA
This sequence comes from Semaprochilodus insignis, assembly GCA_034552555.1. Taxonomy (NCBI): domain Eukaryota; kingdom Metazoa; phylum Chordata; class Actinopteri; order Characiformes; family Prochilodontidae; genus Semaprochilodus; species Semaprochilodus insignis. Next base: position 21,286,174 of record CM067474.1, on the reverse strand, counting down.
TGTAAATGCAAGTAAAACAAAATACCTCTGCCAAAGGTAACACAGCTATAAACAAGGCTATGCACCAACTGAGTGAGTCAGATAACCCAATGTATTTGCTTGACAAAAAAAAAATCTAACTAGATCCAATTAGACCCAATTTATTAATCACTGGGTCATCAAAGTGATGAAAGCTCATATCTACCAGCTGGGTGTTGTGCAAACTGAATGCTTAAATCACCACATATTTGCATGTAAACAATGCAAAACAGACTTGTTTGTTTGATTTCTGACACTATTTTACATATTTTAATCTATAACATCTCACAGATATTAGCAGGAACCTTGAAGCCTTTGCCCAAACTTTTGTCAATGCTTGTACTTCATTCAGAACAGTAATTCATTTAGCATCTGGTATTGGCTGTGTGGGAGGACAAACAGCAGTAAATGCTCATTGCAAAATCTGAAAAAGCAGTATTTTGTTGGAAAAATGTCTTACGGACAATTACAGTCTGAATTAATGATCTGAACATCCGCCAGACTCTCAGCATAATGATAGCCCTTAGCCTTGATTTAGCCTTTAGCACAGCAGCCAGCTAGCCAGGCTAGTGTGTCCACTACCCCCGCCTGTGGTGCACCTCTGTTGGTTAGCTGCATCATGACCCTATGCTTTAGTCAATATTAAATATATATAGTAAATAAACAAAAATGTATATTTTTACACATTTAATATACACTCATCATCAAGAAAATAGTTGCACCCAGAAGGAAGTGTCAGATTGCAATACTTTTGGGGAGGAAGATAAAGGTTATCAGGAACAATAAATGATGATGAATTTAGACTGATATGGCCAATATTTATTGAGCTACACATACAGAAGTAGTGTCCCTCAGTATGGCATCAGGCTGCCATGTTCGCTAATGCAACATGCCAGACATCTCGGCATGGAGTTGTTGAGGTTCCTAATGGTGTCCTGTGATAGTCCATCCCATGCAGCTTGAATATTCTCACACAGTTCCTGCAAATCCGTTCATCTTGGCGCTGACCACACACGGTGCCTCCACACACGAATTTGCTGGTTGTCTCTACCAAGACAAAAGCGGGACTCATCAATGAAGATGACCCACTGCTATTCTGAGTCACTCCATGACAGTCTGGCACGACACTATTGCAGTCTTTCCAAACGATGAGGTGGTGTTAAGGGCAGTCGTCAAAACAGTCTGCATGCATCTAGTCCTGCGTCGTGCAGCTGTCTGCCAATGGTGCTGCTACTAAAAGGATGACTCATGGAGGGCATCACTGCTCGCTGAATGTCCACAATCGTGGCTGTTGGGTCAGAAACCTGAATTATCGCATGTCTCACAATGTCAAACCCCTGACCAAGTTTAATTTCTGTCATTTTATTCCTTCTGGGTGCAACTATTTGTGCAGCTATTCTTTTGATGATGAGTGTATAATCCAACAAGTAAAAGCCATTGGGTGAAGCTGAATATGTTTATTAATGTTTATTACACAGAACAAAATAACACAGTTTAAAAATGCATTTGTATAAATATCAGAACTTTTAGGTTAGTTAGGTTAGATGGAGATTATTAGTATTAGTGTCAGTCAGTGGCACTGGCCAAGCAAAGACAGAGTGGTATCAGTGCATCTCTAGGCAAAACTAAAGAAAGACACCAAACATATGGGAGCTGGAACTCCTGAGTAGTGGCGCTAAGAGTCAGCTCAAACCTATGTCTCAGAGGAAGCATGTGCTAGCCTTCACCTTTCCAGCTTGGCAGCATCACATGATGGGCGGAGACATAGATAGCGAGTAGAATCGGCTAACACTTAATGGGGATGAAAAAATGGGATAAGGGGAAATTGTTGACTGTGCGCTTACTATCACTTTAAGACCAAAGGCAAGCCTGTCCAGTAGGCGGAGAGGCCAGGGACTTTCCTATTGGATGACCTACACTCAAATGAGCCAGTTCAGTAAGTAGTTCTGCTTTGAGAAACGCACTGTTTTCTAAAGAACTGGTGCGGTGCTCATACAACAGATTCACTCTAAAATACTGGCACAAAGAATCGGAGGTTACTGTGTCTTCAGTGTGCCTGTGGCCAGGCTGTGCTGTTTTCCTGTGAGCGGCTCAGACAGGAGATCTGCCTTCCTTCCCTTCTCTCCCGGCGCACACACTCTGATGACTCATTGTTTACAGGCAATTGCACTCAGCTGTCCGATCAGGCCCCTCTGACGCCGCTTTTCCATTCAATCACAATGCGAACATGTGGCAGCTTGGCACGCTCTCAGCTCAGCATACACCTCTCACCGTACACCTCGACGCTGACTTTCTTCAGGAAATCAAATTTTGTTCTTTCGAAATCAAAGCGGGAGGAAAACAAACAGAACATTTGCTTTGGAGCGGCAAGAAGCCACAAACATCCATCGCCGGGCAGGAAATTTCACACCGCATGAATGTCAGAGGCTGTTCAGGACAAGCCATTTTATAGCCCTATCAACGACTTCATATATCAAATAAATCCCCATGCCATATACACCTCCCCGAAAAAGCTAAACAGAGCGTTCTCCCACAATCTGGCACGGATGCCGGAAAATGTTACTCTTCAATTAGCCTTTTGTTTCTCCAGCTATGGCAGAGAGTTCTTCAGCTACTTGTGCAATCTCAAAGGGTTCAATCTATACAGTCACAGTCACGATTAAAGGTATACTGCACCATGCACCATACTGCTACTTGTTACATCTTTGGTTGTGCTGGGTGATATACTGTCTATGCCATTATACCGGTAATGATACTGATATTTAGTGAAAGTCATAACAAACTTAAGGTTAAATTTAACATCAGCGTAATTTCCTCGGTGCTTCTGATTCCTTTGAGCAGTTCAACATGGATAACACATTGAAGCAAAGCAACTTACTGTCCTGGAAATTTGCTTTCTGGCTTGAAATACCCAAAATGGAGCTTGGTAAGTCCTAACAGTAGATAATGAGATTCAGTCATGAGGAATATGACCCAGTATTACATATCTGTGAGTGGTAAAAGTATGTGAACCTTTGCGCTCGGTATCTGGTGTGACCCCCCTGTGCAGCAATAATTGCAGCTAAACATTTCCGGTAACTGTTGATTTGTCCTGCATATCGGCTTGGAGGAATTTTAGCCCATTTCTCTGTACAGACAGTGGCGATTGTACAGTCTGTTGGGGCCCTGGGCAAAAACCTCACAGGGGCCCTCCAACCAGCATTCATCACCATTATATCAAACATCTGGCACCAGCAAAAAAGGCGCAAAATGTAAACTTGCTGTCTATTTCAAGAGCTTACATTACAATTACTTTCAAACCTACAATTATATACACTACTGGCCTGGGACCCCAAGGAGTTGCCTGCCTTGGCTGGTAGCAAGCAGGGCCTCTATGTACTGAACAGTTTTAACTATGGGATGTTTTCTTTAACCGTTCTTTGGTAGAGCAAGTTACGTACTTAGGGTTGTCGTCATGCTGGATGATCTATGTTCTCTTGAGATTCAGGTCACAAACTGTTGCCCCAATTTTCCTTTAGAATTTGCCGGTATAACTCAAAATTCACTGTTCCATCAGTGATGGCAAGCCGTTCTGGCCTAGACAAGCTCAAACCATGACTCTAATTTCATCCTCATATTAACTGCTAATCCTACAGCTTTGCATACTTTTGCCACTCATTTTCCTTAATGGATAAATGACATTATACTTTGACAGGTATAATATTAATATAAGTATAATATTTTAATCTCAATTGTTTAATTGGGTTCTTATTATCTACTTATAACCATTTGTGTTTAGCTCTTATTTATTCAGAAATATAGAAAATTCTAAAGGGTTCATAAACTTCCGAGCACCCCTTAAACACCTGTATTGACATTTGGTTTTATGTATGTAGTGGTATATGACCATTTACCAACCTCTCATAGAATACCTCAAAATTAAACAGGCTGTTTTTGCTACTGTGCTTTTGGGACTTATGTACTTTATATAGCTTTTGTTCTAATTTGCTACCCTGTGTTGAGCTTCATGTAAAAAGCAATGTGGTCTGAAACACTCAACTGTAGCCTAAATTGGCAAGACAAAACTTATGTAGGCAAAATTAATATTGTGACATCACAAAAATGTGTGACATCACAAAAAAATCCTATTAAAGCTATTGTTATAATAATATAATTATTATAAAGCTAAGACTTTTTATTCATGAAGTGTATGGACTAGTGAGTGACAAGGCTGTGTATTGCCAAAAAATCTGTCAATACAATGCATATCATGATACCAGGGTTACGATTCAATATATTGCAATACTGTAAACAAAGTGATACATTTTGAGTTTTCTTTTATACTTTTGGCAAAACTGTCATAGTATAAAAAACCATATGCCACCATATGTTACCCTTACCATACTTCATGTAGTAACAAGCAACTAAAAGTTTTATTCAACCAAAATGACTTCAGTTGCTTGGTACCACACAAAGTACCAAGGGGTTGAACCACGAAGAACCTTTTACAGTGTAAACTAACTGTTTACTGAATACAGATTACAACACTGCTATCTTAGCAGTCAGGGGTTCAACATAACATAAAATGAAGCATGTCTTCCAACAAACTTTGCATACACACTATTAATTCAAATCAGTATCACAATATAATATGTATATTTTATAATAAATAACAATACATACTACCAACAATATTTACCCCTTAAGAGAAGCAAAACCTTTAATCAAAACAAACTTTGCCAGCTTTGTAAAAAGATATTCTATCAGCACAGAGTTCATTAACTAAAAGTGCATGTCCTGAAAAACATACAGAGTGACTGCACAGCTTAAGCTTGTTGCTAGCCATTGTTAAAAATGAATGAGAGTCTATGAGAGGAACAAGGGATGAGTAAACAACACACAGAGGAGTGCGGGTTAGTTTGCCTATGGATAAAAGTTTGAAGGCTCTGTCCTGATTGAGTCTGTCTCTTATACACAGGTGGGTGAAACTGAATGGCACTCAATGGGAGGAAAGAGTGATTGGGGGCAGGGGGGACAAACTGACAAGAGCGGTCATTGAATTTGTGCTTGGGGGTCTGTCCTGAGATAGCGTATGTGAAACAGAGGATGCCGGTCAAGCAGAAGGACAGTACATGGGTGTGTGCTTTTCCACTCCATTCATTCTTAATGGGGAAAACATCAGAGTTTAATAAAGATTTTTCCATAAACTGTAAGTTGGATGAAAAAGCTGTATACAAGCACACCATTCCTGATCAGAGTTGGAACCAGTGGATATCAGTGTCTAGAAAACTGCGGGACTACTTAGCAGACAAAAAATGTGTACCAATAAGAAGAAGAAGAATATACTATGGGAAAACAATAGCATTGCGCATTGCCCAATCAGTAATAAACACCAACTTAGACATATCTCACAATGTAATGAACATATATTTTGATACTGAATTGTATCAGTACCACCAAGCGCAAGACTTTGGCCTGAAGACAAAAAAAAAAGAGAGAGAGAGGACAAAACGATGGGACGCTGAAACAAACATATTGTTAATGTTCCTGAAGGACATGGTGTCCTCTTTTTCTTCCCCCAGAGGTGACATTTATTGCACGAGCTGTAGCGGCTGTCCTATTCCGCTCACGCTCATATTAAAAAGCTTAAGCGCTGCTGGTTTTTCCACTAAATTAGAGAAAACAAAATCTCCTGATTAGTCAATTAAGTGCCAAATTAGCCCAGGAGTTAATTAAAAGATAGGGCACAATCTTTAAGGATATGCTAAGGCAGAGTGTTTAAACAGGAGATTGAACAAATGGTGCTTATTAAAACTTACTGCGAGTCACTTGACATCTAACATAACTGCACCTAGAGCTACATAAACAGATTGTCAAGCAGCGGCGCTCCCTCGATCCATCCACGCTAATCTTAGAGAGACAGCGTGGAGAAGTGCCACGCGTCACCAGCTGCCACCACAGGACGTAAACGCTTGCAAAATCACAGGCTTAGCTACCACAGGAACTGAAGTCAACACGCATACCCACACATACCCGTATCCACACACACACATCCAGGCTTCCGCTAATTCAGTTAAGCAGTGCCATCATTATTTAGTGTCACTGGCTTAAATGCTTATCACAACAAATCTTATGACACACTCCTAAACTTCACAATAAACACGCAAACACATAATCCGCGGATTAAACTCTACTGTTATAGTATCAGAAATATGCTCAAAATCCTACAGAGACATGATACACATAAGCTCTTTCAGCTTTTCAAACTAGTAACAGTTCAAAAAGCAGAAGGAAGGCTTCTTTTCTCATGTGGCAGATGGAAAAAATAGTATTAGTCAATCTTGCTTAAAACTGCGTTTTTTTTCAGCCAGTCATTTACAGCAGCACATTTCAGAGGCCTGTGCTGAAAATTGATTAGTTTCTTTTTATGTGTCAATTCAGAGCAAATTTGTTCAGAAGAAAACAGCATTAAAGAGGAATCCCCCCATAATTCAATCAAAAAGTCATTCGGACTGGGCTGATGTACAATGCACCATGCTAACAAATCAGTAGGGCTGTCCCGATTAGCATTCTGTTCGCCTCTTAAAGCTGAGCTAGTGGACAGTAGTGCAGTGGGTTAACCAGCGCACTACAGCAACAGCCTGACAAAATGTAAAGTGGTGTCACCGTGTGGCATCGTTAAGTACAACCGCAATTCCAAAAAAAGTTGGGGCGCTGTGTAAATTGTAAATAAATGTAAATAAAAACAGAATGCAATGATTTGCAGATCTAATAGAACCCTATTTTATTCACAATAGAACATAAATCAGATGGTGAAAGTGAGACATTTTACGATTTCATGAAAATGATTAACTCATTTAGAACTTGATGGCTGCAACTTTTTTGAAATTGGGGTTGTAGTTCAGTTTCTTTTAACAGGAGAAGTATTTATGTCGGGCTGTTTCAGGTCCTTCGTACAAGAGGCTGAACATGCGTGGAGTGGTGGGTTTTTTGCAGTACGGCAGAGGGCTATGTTTTTAGCTGTAAGTGCTGAAGAGGCTGCGTGTCTTTTCACCATGTTTTGATGGTGTCATTTAAGAAATATTTTCATCTAAGAATTATTTTTGCAGTATGCCTTTACTGATAACCTGCATTCAACTATAAACACATAAAAAGCCCTACAAATCGAATTTCTGATTAGACACTAAATTACTAGCATCAATACAAGGCAAGTTTACTGGTGATTTTAGATAGAAAACAAAATGTCTGTGTTTGCATTATAGTGCCCTGATTCTTATTATTTCCACCACTGTAAAGGAATCTGAATCGGTAAGTTTCTCCACAGTGCACATTTTACCTCAAATCACTCTGAATGTCTTTGTTCACACTGCAACTAGTACATACACATTTTTTAAAAAATCTGTGGAATTCCCCTTTAAAGAAGACAACACTTCCACCAACCAGCCACAACAATAAAATCACTTCCTTGTATCTACACTCCTTGTCCGTTTTATCAGCTCCACTTACTATATAGGAGCACTTTGTAGTTCTACACTTACAGACTGTAGTCCATCTGATTCTCTGCATACTTTCTTGGCCCCCTATTACCCTACTCTTCAGTGGTCAGGACCCCCACAGATCAGTTATTATTTGGGTGGTTTAGTCTCAGAACTGCAGTGACACTGATGTGGTGTTAGTGTGTGTTGTGCTGGTCTGAGTGGATCAGACACAGCAGCACCGCTGGAGTGTTCAAACACCTCAGTGTCACTGCTGGACTGAGAATAGTCCACCAACCAAAACTATCCAGCTAACAGCATCCTGTGGGCAGCGTCCTGTGAGGATCACAAATATGAACTGTGCAGCAACAGATGAACTATATCGTCTCTGACTTTACATCTACAAGGTGGAACAGCAAGGTAGGAGTGTGTAATAGAGTGGACAGTGAGTGGACACAGTGTTTAAACACTCCAGTAGCACTGCTGTGTCTGATCCACATGTACCTGCACAACACACACTAACTCACCATCACCATGTCAGTGTCACTGCAGTGGTGAGAATGACCCACCACCCACATTATACCTGCTCTGCAGTGGTCCTGTAGGGGTCCTGACCTTTACAGAGTACTTAAAGAGAGACCCATGGGCTACAGTCTGTAACTGTAGAACTACGAAGTGCACCTATATGGTAAGTGGGGCTGAATAAATGGATAATGAGTGTAGCTACAGGGACGTGGTTTTAATGTCACGGCTAATCGGTGTATTTCCAAATACTGTACAATCACATGGTGTTTCGTTAATGGTGCAATCAAGCTTTTCTTAATTTGTTATATATACTGTGTTATATATACACTTTTTACCTGTAATGTCTCCATTTCCCCTTTGTCAAAAAGGCCATCATGGTCAAAAGCCTATGAGTGTTGTGATATGCTGGGTTTCATTGCTAAATAATGTTTTTTTTTGTGTTTTTATCTTTAGGAACTACTCAGTGATTTCTGATTACCATTGGAAATGGCTCTAACAACACCAATGTTTTAGTCTGGACCAAGATACTGCATTGTAAATAAATGAAAAAAAGGATGTAGTTTTGTTTAATACAGTGGAGTATCCCTTTAATGAACGCTGCATGCACACACCCACACCCGCACACAAAAGAGAAGATTTGTGCCAGTGCCCTGAGATTTGAGAGCCAGTACACTGAGACATCACAGTTCACTGCCTGTGTTGCCGTCTCAGCGTCACTTTCTATCCAGAACAATGCGACAGCTGACAGCTTGCACAGAGAATCATCCCGCTAAGCTGAATTATTTCTGCCACGTGTTAATTTATTAACAACCTGTGCATGCTCTAATGTAGTAAATTTGCATATACATTTTTAACCTGGAAGTAAGATCATGAATATTCCTCAGGCAGCACAGTATTCCTCTTTGTTAGTCACTTTTGATTCGTAAGAGAGAGAGAGGAGGGGAAAAACTACTGTACGCTCCTGCAGGGCACATGTTCTGTAAGGGCAAATAACACTTCCCTGCACAACCTCATTTTTAATGCCTGTTAAGGGGAAATGTGATATTAAGCCTTTATATTAACGTGAACAATAAGAAAACAGACATCATGGTACAGTGTGGTTCCAGATGTCTGCAGATATAAACCAGCTAGCATGATAAGGTCAATACAAATTCTACTGCTGTATTACGGCTAGTGAATTAGCTCAGGGCTAACGTGAGCTCATGGCTAGCATGATAGATCAAGGTACTACAAGGCACAGCTTTTGTTTAGTGAATCTGTGCTTCTAAAATGTCACACTTGCATATTAACATAAGGCCTTTATGTTCAAAGCTACACTCATCATCAAAAGAAAAGTTGTACCCAGAAAGAAGTTGTCAGATTGCAGTGCTACTGGGAAGGAAGATGAAGGTTACCAGGAACAATAAATGATGATTCATTTAGACTAATATTTACTGAGCTACACATACAGAAGTAGTGTCTCTCAGTACCATGTTTGCCAATGCAACTTGCCAGACATCTCAGTATGGAGTTGTAGAAGTAATGGTGTCCTGCGACAATCCATCCCATGCAGCTTGAATATTCTCACACAGTTCCTGCAGATTTTGCAGTAGGGGGGAGGTGGGTTACACCAGGCCTTGTGACTGGTGACAACATGTGACGTGTGACAACAAACCGTTCATCTTGGCAATGACCACGGTGCCTCCACCAAGACAAAAGCGAGACTCGTCATTGAAGATGACCCACTGTCACTCCATGACAGTCTGGCACGACACCACTGCAGTCATTTGAATCATTTCCATGTTTCATGGTGTCAAGCCTACCCACCAAGTTTCATTCCTGCCGGCTGATTCGTTGTGAGTGCAACAATTTGTGCAACTATTTTTTGACGATGAGTGTAGCATGTTGTATCGCTGTATTGTGGCTAGTTTGTGCCTAGCACACTCAATCAGAACACTACAAACCACTTATAGTGCTGAAATACTGAATGCAATAGAAATGGGAAAAAACTACTTATCCTGTTTTCTTCATTCACTGAAACACCTATTATTTTGAGAGAGACTGTGTAAAGCTAGCATATAGCTCATGTGAGCTGTATGCAAGATATCAGGACACATCCACTTATTCCTGGGAGAGAACCCTGCAGGTGACTCTCCTCAACACCTGTGAAGTTTCTCACGTATTCCCCTTACGCTGCGCACTGGGGCGATGCTTAGCCCTAAACATAAACACTAGGCTGCCTTCAGGAAGCATCGTACCTGTCAGCACAACAGGCTGCCTTTCAATGGTGGGTAAACAAGAACGAACCTAACAGAGACACTCACACAGATGAGTCTATTGTCTGTGGAGAAAAGCTTGACAAGGTAATAAACAAATTAGAGAACGTGTTACATTATAATTACAGCAGCAACAGTAGCTGGTGTTTTCCTGCATTTACTTCTCATTTTATTGGAGCTCTATGGAAGAGAATGAGTGCATGCTTCAAAACGTGTGGAAGGCTTAAAAGACACGTGAAAACAGACCATGTTTAGCAATCCAAAGTATCTTTGAGTCAAGGCGCTGCCAGAAACTAAAGCCAGCAGTTGTGGCCTAGTATGGTCAATGAGAGACATAGGATAAAGAAGTGACTCTGTGGTCAATGCCAAGATGAACGGTTTGTTGTCACGTGTCACATGTTCAGAAGGCCTGGTGTCACTCCACCTCCACCCCTACCACGAAATCTGCAGGAACTGTGTGAGAATATTCAACCTCCATGGGGCGGATTATCACAGGACACCAGAAGGAACTTCTACAACACCATGCCGAGACGTCTAGCATGTTGCATAAGCAAACATGGCGGCGACGCCATACTGCAAGACACTACTTCTGTATGTGTAACTCAATAAATATTGCCCATATCAGTCTAAATTTATCATCACTTATTGTTCCTGGTTACCTTTATCTTCTTTCCCAATAGCACTGCAATCCCACACTTCCTTCTGGGTGCAACTATTCTTTTGATGATGAGTGTACTTGCAAACAAAAATGTAGCATCAAATGGAGGTTGGTCATTGTCTGTGATAAATGCAAGGCATAGGAATAAACAACCATCTAATCCACCTGGACTTTGTATTTATATGGTTAAGCAAACGTCACACATCCACAAGCTGCAGCTTCCATTGACGTGTATTACTACAGAATCAATTTCAGGAAATGGTCAAAACACACAAAGAGTTTAAACTGCTGCTCTAAATCCCTCTGGAAACAAACTGACTCACCATGGGAAAAAGTACATTCAGAGTTCAAAACTACCTTGTATAGAACATTAAAAGCCGTCCATCAATTTTTAATAGCTGCTGTCCAAAGCTTGGGGGTATGGCACTGATTTGATTACAGTACACAGCCTCAGTCTACGCTGAGCACAAAACAAAACTGTCAATCCTTTCAGAATGACTGCAGGCCATCCAAGTCCTTCATTTAAGTGATGTTAAGAGCAAACAATCAAACCACTGCTTTGGTATCCACAACACATCCATATCAGAGCATGACAAGGAATGAAGGTGACATCTAATTTATAGCTCAAGGACCGCGTACAAGCAAATAAACAGGCACTTCCGCTCCACACGTCCTTTTCAATTTGCCTCTGCTATGGTCCAGTGAGTTTAAGACGAAGCAAAAGAAGAAGAAGAAGAAGAAAAGTTGAAGGTGTAAAACTATAGTCAAATGTTGTTCTAACTCAGCAGACAACTTCCCCTCACCACACACACCCATCCACACTTGCACGGCCCTTCCACGTTAATCCCATCCTCCTGTATTACCGCACACAGCTTCCGTGTATGCAAGATTAGAGTTATGATATAGAGGCTGGGCTGCAGAATACATTGCTTGTTAATCATTATTGTGATACTGGCCTTTCCAGGACACAGCAATATGCAAATGAGTCTTCCTTTTCTTTTTATTCTGTTAGTCTTGTCAAATCAAGACATTACTGTGAGCGAACAAACAGCCTAACTTTTAGCCAGAGATGCAACTAATGTGTTTCAATATACTGCAAGCAGAACTGTCAAACAATTCAATTATCAAATGATTGTTTTTTTAACCTTATTGGCTCAAATTTGACCTCCATTGAAAGAGAATAAAAAGAATAAAGAGAGATTTCTTTCAGATTAATTAGAATATATTTATTTATTACCACATTTCTTTATTGTCTTTCTGAACATTTTTAGTGATCCGTAAGTCTCGCTCGATCACTGCCTGGTGTAGTCTGCTGAAGGGAACGCCCAAGAAGCTGTTTTAAAGCTGAATTTGCTCTAAAGGGCTACTGTTGCAGCTATGGTTCTGCTTGCAGTACTAGAGATGGTTTAAAGGGTCAAACTTGGAATGTGCATTAACCCTCTCAAGCTGACAATGTCATATGCAAATAGATCTCGGTACACTGCATGCTTTCATTTCTTTGGTGGGGGCTTTGTTGAGCCTGTATCGTTTAGAAGCTTTGTAATCCACCCTCGAACTACACCGTCTTCTCGGACACTGCGAAACAAATCTGTGATGATACATCCAACACTCCAACGTCTTCTGAGATTATTTATCCAGTTCCCCCTGTTTTATATACTTATTGTTGTTAGCATGGCGATTAGCGGGCCACTGATGCTTTGGACTGAGTCTGTTGATAAATCAAAGGCTGAGCTCCTTACTTGTCGACCAATCAGATGCTGTGTTCCTTACTTGTTAATAGCGTTACTAACTAGAGGTATTAGCATGTTTCTGTTTGACACTATTTGCAAGACCTACGACAGTCATAATCTCCTGCAGCTTTACTGAGTATAAACAGAACAGAACTGTTGAATTGTGTTGGTGAGAATATTGAACTACTGCTTTAATTCAGCTTCATTTTCTCCTGTGGCTGGTCAAGCAAGTCTGGACACTTGTGGCTACATGTCATGAATTATTTCACTCAACAGAAACTCTAACTTTTAATCAAAACCAGCACAGTAAGAATCTCCATATCACAATAAGATCCTTAGTTTTGCAGGGCATTTAAGCCATCAACATGGCAGTCTTTTGTGTCTTAAGTGCAGACTATGGTTCTCCTGCCCAAGTTCAACCAGCATTTAAGATGGCGAATCAGTGTCGTCATATACACATATAAAATTCATATGTCACTGGCTCAAGTATTGCCAAGCAATGATGAGCACATCAAACTGCAAATTCTAATGGGGTCTCTTGGTCCTATAATATCTCCAAGCTTTGACATTCAGCTGCTAATTAGCTCAATTTGGAAACAATCTGTGTTTTTTATTTTGTTTTAATTTCACAAATAACCTAAAACATTACATCATGGTTCCCCTCACAGTATTGTTCTGGCCTTTGAATAATACCTTCAAGCAAGAATACTAGAGAGGTTCAATATACTTTTGAACACATGAGTCTATTTCTCAGACAGGTGTTGTCACAGCTTGAAATTCAAAAGAGGCAAACGCTTCAAACTCTGAACTCTGCCCTGTCTGAGACTGTGGGCTCGTTTCCTGATGAACCGACATGTGCTGTCATTATCCGCGATGCTGCTTCCAGGTAAAGTGAGATTAAACAGTGCGCCGAGGGCTTGTAAAGCAGCAAAGATTTTTTTTTGCGGAATAGGTCTTTAAATATTTAAGAAGCGAGTACAGCAACACATGGCTGAGAGAGCACAATACAAATCTGCCACCTGGAAATCGTTTGCGTTTCATTTGCTCTTGTTTGTTTCGCAGTTAATGTGCTCTCTAAAATCGGGAATCCTGAAATTTCTCGCTACAGCGTAAAATTGCATGAGCAAACAGTATAGCTGTTTGCCATAACTCATCTGGTTTGAGATTTGTCAGGGACCCTACACAAATAAGGTTCTCCAGAATCAAGGAGAAAAATAAAACTAGATAAGGCAGCCGGCTTATTTCTGGGGGGAAATTGCAGGATTCATGCTGAGTTGTGAATCTGAACGATGAGGAGATAAACAGTGTCATCTCTACCTTTTAGGTGACATTTCGTTAAACGCTCGTTTGGTTCAGCAAATTGGAGGTTTATGGTTACAGCCTCCGTTTCGGATTTTGGAGCTGAATTACAAGAAAATAAATACGAGGTAAAAAACACCCATGGCCTGTGTCACAGTCAATTAAGCTCCCCAGGTAATGACCCCATTTACATTGTAAAGCGTCCCCACGCGTGCAAGCATTAACAGGGACAGGACCTGGGGAGATTAATTGAGAGTGACATTACTTGAACTCTTATTTTTTTCCCCTCCTTCCTTGTCCTTCTTGTCTGTTTTGCTCACCCTACTGATGGATCTAGCACTATTATCTTAATACCACGCTACAAGCCTGCACATCGGAAGTCCTTCAAACTTTGACAAGTGGGAGAGGACGGAGTGATACATTATGCATCGGATGTTGTCTGAGGACTTCCTTCCTTCGTGGAGTTAAGCCTAGATTTACCGAGAACGGATGAGGAACTGACGCTCGGGACACACCACGCTGAAAGAGCTGCCTGCGTGTGTAGCAGCAACACTATTAGCTGTAACCCCGTGTTTGTACTCACAGATCCTTGAAAATGACCTTGTAAAATGAAGCATCACGGTGGATTATCTTTTCTTTCCACACATGCGAAACATGCATGCAGGGTCTCTATCTTGATTAGTAGCAAAGGGGGTACAGTAAGGTCATTACTTCCCAGCTCTTGTGCACTGTACATCGCCATATTAGGAGCTTAATTGCCACATTATACAACCTGGGACAAAATGTTAACTGATATCTACAAGACGCACATGCAAATGTGAGCCTGTGATGCAAGCATGGTGAAACCAAGCCCTTTGAATGTGCCATAGATAAGAGTTCCTGTAAAAAGAAATAAAGCTGTAATTTGTGTCTGGTGGCTGAGGGCAGTGAGTGACATTCATTTTCTACTGAGGAGAAAGAGAGAGAGAGAGAGCAGAGCAAGGTGGGAGTTGCCACAGCCCTCTAATGACCTATTTAATACTGTAAAGGAAATGACCCGAGGTCCGAACAGAGCCGCCTTCTCTCCAGCCAGGAAAAAAAAATAATATAAAAATAATTTCAACCAGAAACAATAGGACCACCTTAATTGTGACATTACAAGCAGCGGCACAGAGAGGAACAGAGGGGGACTGATTAAAAGGAAGAGAGGTGGGTGACTTTGTGAAAAGGTCACTGCACACTTACCTGGACTTTTCACTCTCCGTCTCTCACTCTCACACAAAAAGAGAGAATACAGAGAGAAAGCTCATGATTAAAGACTGTCAATATTTTCGCAGATGCCATTAGTGAAATAAGATGGTAATTTCCTGGCCGGATGTGTCGGAGCAGAAAATGATAACAGGAAAGGAGATGAGTGCCAGCTGTTGGCAAAAGGTAGCACAGGTGGGGCAGTGCTGGGGTTAATTGAGAGGTTAACAGGGGGAGATGTCTGGCAAAGGTCAAAAACTGCTACCATCCAGCATTGAGGCTACAGACTCGCTGCCGAAGGACTGGTGGAAAGAAGAGTGTGGTCACTGTTAAATGGTAAGCTCATGTCTTCCACACCGCAAAGGATATGGGAAAAGACAAATAGATATAATCTTTGGTGGCACAAATTCTGTTTAGGGCCCGATATATCAGTTTTCTGATCTTCTACTGACATATAATGCTCTAAACAGCCTCGCTTCTCAGTACCTGAGTGAACTTTGAGAATGTTGGTGCCGTCATCCAGATGCTCGCACGCGTTCACTCGAGTTTGTTGACGGTCGAACAGAGGGGCGCTGACTTCTAAGAGACCCCTCACGTCCTTGTTGCCTTCTGACTCTCCTTTTTAGTTATGCTGTAATAGCCAGGCCTGCCGGAGTCATTCCTGTACTCCATATAGTGTTCCCAGAATGAACTGTGTTTCTTTGCCCAAGCTGAACATCTACCCATCCTGTGTGGTCTAATGCTAAACAACTGCCCATACTGTGTGGTGTGAAGCTGAACAACTGCTCATCCTGTGTGACGTGATGCTGAACAACTGGCCATCCGTGTTGTTGTTGCTTTATCTGTGATGAACGCCTTACAGTAGCCACTGGTTTCACTGGTAACAGTGACTGAGTTTCATTCAGACTTTCAGATCGGTTCCTCATTGCTACTCTCATAGGACTCTAAGAGTCATTGGTTATTCTCTATTCAATATTGCATATAATTGAAAAATCCTATCCTTTTCATATTGCTTTTGTGTTTGTCTTGTTATCCGGTGTCGACCTGAAGAGGATGGGTTCCCCTTTTGAGTCTTGGTTCCTCTAGAGGTTTCTTCCTCTTACTCTGAGGGAGTTTTTCCTTGCTACTGTCAGCTTGGACCTATAAAAATAAAAGTTGATTTGACTTGATTCAACTTGATCAGTATCAGCAAAACATAAATAAATGATAAAGCACATGTGGTTTAAAAAACATCATGATTATTTTTTTAAGAACTAAAAAAAATAAAAAATAAAAAACCCTTAAAAAATGAAGACATTAAAATGGGGCCCATACAGTTGCCTTAACGTAACAGCTGTTTCATTTAAAGTCGAACAGAAAATTCAAAAAGAAGCAAGTAAAAGACTTGCATCAACATTTAACATGTTTTTTTTGCAGACCTGCGGTGCTAGTGTAAAAGATATTGACAGAGGTTTATTTGTACTTCGTTTTGATTTAGTTTTGATTTGACTTTTCTGCATGACAAAATATTTAAGGTTTGCTTTGGTTGCTATAAATGCTTCTTATTAAAAAGTTAAGGCGCATCCCATCTAAAACATCCCATCCATTTTATATGAAAACATATATATACATATATATATCAGAAAATCGAATTATCCTGTGATATTTTTGGGCAAGACACATGTCACCAAAAACACGACGAAAATATAAATTACATGTTAGCAACGTTATATATGTTGTTTACATTTTTTCAGTTTCTGTTTTTTATTTGAATTAAAGAAACTTGACATTGAAAACAGAGCCATACTTGACAACTGGCAAAATATTCTGAAACACATGGTTTATCTGTACCAACATAAGCATGTTTAATTTTTGACTACATTAAATTATTTCAGCAAATAGTATATAATATTGTAGCAAAATCCTTAAGTCACAATATTTTCATATTGGTCAGAGCATACTCTGTAAAACACGACACAGCCAGGTGTTATACCTGAACATTACACCTTGTACCCATCTACACTTTCAATACCCCAAGTTTACACTTTAAGCTTTCACAGGTAGGGTCATGCCATCGGACACAGAAATTAGTAACCCTGTGTGTTTAAGGTGGTAGTAACTTCAGGCACCTGAAGATAGCATTGCAAGGGATATTGGGGCTATAAATACCTGCAGGATGTGAGTGACTGGATTCATAGATTGAGAAGAGGCGCTACGGCGCAGTGAAGGTCTCGTTCGATGTGTAGAAAATAGGTCCAAAGCAGATGTTAATGATTGGCTAAGACCACAGCATGAAGGAAGCAGCTGAATTAGCAGGTGTATGCAAGTGTACGGTCATATGGGTATATCAGCAGTGCCTAAAATCCCAGTCTACAGGAAATTCTCCTCAGAATTGTGCCAGGGAAGGAATCCACCAAATCTGGCCCAACTGCGAAATTCTTTGATGTAAGAGTGGCTGAACATTGATGTGGCCTACATCCAGAAACTTGTCCAGTCCATGTCAAACCAAAACGCAGCTTTTATTCGTGCTCGTGGAGGTATTACACACTATTAGGTATGTTTCACTCACAGGAGACTAATTGTTTTATCCAGTGACCTTTTGTTTCAATCATACATAGTATCAGTTCAAATAATTAATACAATGCAAATAATTCAAATTAAATAATATTACTTATTTGCATTCATATTTTTGGCATTATCTGTGTACTTCTCCATATGCAGACAGTACAGAGGGTTTGGTTTCACATATACTGTTTTATTCTGCAGAAAACAAAAAATCTTAGTGTTGCTGGTCCACATCAAGCAAAGCCTGATACATTCCAACAAGTTAACAAATCAAAGTAAGGTTGAACAGAGTATAAGAAAGAATAAAGAACAGGGTGTTTCTGAAGGTGTTGTAGCACAAAAAATACTGTCAAATGATATCAAACATCATCAAACAATCCAATAAAGTGAATGATTTTAACATTACAACTAAGCCCTCATTGTGCATATAGTACAAAATGCCAAGCTAAGAAAAGTATTATTCACATTTCTTGCAAAATTTCATGTTTATGGCACTTGCATCCAGTTTTAGGAAGATTTGTTTTGTTTGCTTAGCAGAATTCTTTCAATACTTGATGCCTTTTTGAAAACACCAGCAGAGGTGCTGTATCTTTTCAAGTGCGTAATAAGCCGTGAACTATTAGGGTTACCACTGATACAGTAAATTGAGAAGACTATAAAATGAGCACCAGATTACTATGAGTATCCAGAGAATACAAAATGGTTACCAAATTGGCATCTAGACCAAACAAAAACCCAGAGTTTTACCCTGCATTGGCTCAGAGCTGAAACAGGACAGTTTAGTTGCGTTATTATTGTGCTCTGAGAAGCTTGAGGTCAAAAAACAGCTGCTTAGTGCAGCCAAAGTTGTCATGTTCTAATTCCAATCTTATCCCACTACAAGGAGTGCAGTTTAGCAAGTATTCAAAAAACAAAACAAAACAAAACAAAAAAAAAAACACAGTATGGCAGAGATGAGTCACAAACACAGATGCCGTACCATTAACCTACTATGAAAGCAAAAAATGTTTATCAGCATCACACAACTCAATTATATTATTTGATCTATACTAGTAAACCTTAAATGCTTGTTCAAGGTTTTTTTTTTGGTTTTTTTTTGGAATAATACATCCAGTATATGCACTTAAGGGAAGACAAGAAGGTGCTTTGGTGTTACATCAACAGAGATTAAACAGGCAAGCTTACATAGTAATTAAAATAAGACAGTGTGTAGGAAAATTCAAGGGTCTGTCTAACAAAGAAGAAGAAAATTCTGTAGTCAATATAATGTTTCAGAGGGATTTATGGAATGTTAATGGGAGTAGGTCTTGTTAAACTGAAGCAAAGGGACTGCACCCAACTGCAACATTCTGTGGGACAAGCAACCAGGCTTGGTCCTTGAACAACTTGTGTTCAGCACAGTTTGGTTATTTTCCTGCTTACTGTATCAGAGCAGGAAAATCACTTAACTTTATTGGACCTGGGCCCTCGAGGATAGGAGTTAAAGCTGCAGTTGTTAACCCGTATAAAAATAAAGTTGTAGTATTTGCTAAATCTGTCACTATGTTCTGACATGAAACAGATGACCTGTGAAAAAGATCAGGCCCCTTTGGCTCCGCTAAGCGCTCCTAATTCCATTTGCAAGAATCTACCGCGTCTGAATCAAAACAACCAATCAGAGCCAGGAGGCGTGGCTGAGCAAGTGTCAATCACTGCTCATGCACTGGCTTCAGGAAACTCAAACACAATGGCAGATAAACAACCACCAGCAAGTAAAAAAACTGATCAACCGACAAATGAAGAAAAGCAAGCTAATGAGACGACTAAACAGAGGGTAAACAAGGGTAAACATTGGAGGGGATTTTCAGGGGCAGATGGAAAGGCTTCAAATCCAATGTCAAGTTTGTCACTTGACAGATAATTATCCCTGTATGATTTATGCTTTCATTTTTAATACAATAAACCTTAGTGCATATCCCAAGTTACAGTGATGTTGCAGTCAGGTAAAGTTAGCTTGTTTCCGATCTTATGCTAAGGCTACCAGTTAGTGTTGTTTTATTTAAAACGTTTATTGAAAAGCTGAAAATATCTTTGTAAACGTGCCCAGGGAGTCGTATCAGTTTGGTGTTTGTCCTGATATTTATGTGTGGTTTACTGCTTATTTAGCACTATGCACAACTGTTTCTGTTACCAAACAAATATCTTAAGCACTGAAATAAGTGTGTGCCAAATTTTCTAGACTCTTCTGTGGGGAGGGGCTTTGAAGACACAGCGAGGGCTGGAGTACAGCGAAGGGGGTGAGGCCTGAAAGTTGTACTCAACTCCAAAGTCCATTCTTTCTTTATTCCTACCTACTGCAGCTTTAAATGACCCTGTGGACCTAGGGATGATTTCTGGTTGTCACTTCAACTTTCCATCTTCAATTTTATGGAAAACGTCTCTTATGCCTTTATGGACCTGTAATAAAGCAAGCTACAGTAGACGATGCTTAAAGAAAGCCAAAGAGGCCATCAGTTAATAAAAGTCCAAAAAAAGACTCCCATATAACACCCACAAAGCCTTAACCTCTGACAGTGTGAAAGAGCCATGTCTCTGTGGAAATTACAGTGTTGTTCAAAGCAGACTAAAGTCATATGAAACCTGCTCTTGTATACTTAAAGCATCTGCATTCCCCAAATCTGTTATACAAACCTAGATCGAGGAAGGCATAAAGACCTCCGCAAAAAGCTGAAATTATGGAAATAATATCGATAAAAATGATAGCTAAAAGACAGACTCTCCAATAATACTTTTCAAAGTAAAAGAGTTAGCATATTTGACAGTCGTGACAACACAGAACAATAAATGTCTTTTACATTTCCCTCTACATGAATGAATAATGTATTTTGTCCTTTTTAGTTTAGAAAAGAATCTGCTCTGACAAACTCGATGGGGGCACATTTATCACTGGAGAAAGTGGACTCTCACTCTGTCTCTCACACACACACACACACACACACACACACACACACACACACACACACACACACACACACGCACATATATATAGGAATGCAGGAATTCACATACAGACCCACAGACACATACACAGACTCTTTCTCTCCATATTTGCTCTGGCGGAAGGTGATCAGGGTCTTATGTGGGGAAGCAGATACCGCAGCACTCCATGCAGATCTCCAGGCAGTCGGACGACTCACAACAGGCATCCATGATACCACAGTCCATGTCACAGGGGCAGTTGCAGTCGTCTCCAAGGTCATCTGCACAGCAACAGCAGCAGCAGGCCTCGGAGGTGCAGGTACCGCAGGATGCCTGAGCCACCACCATGTTGCACAGAGTGAGGAACTCACAGAACAGGCAGGCCAGGATGCAGTGCACGCAGCAGTCTGCTTCAGCAGGAACATACACACAAAACACTCAACATCTGAACAAAAAGAACCTCTGTTTATACAAAATGAGAAAGGGAAACAACTTACAGACATCTTTTTTTTAATTTCCTATAAAACTTAAAATGAAAATACATTTGATGTCAATTCTGTAAATCGACAGGTATGCCCTTTCTCCTTTTTCCATCCATTTCAGGTCAATTTCAAAAGGCAGTATTGATTTATTCATGTTTCATGTTTTCATGCATCAACTGAAAGTTTAGAATCAGTAGTTTTGAAAGTATTTCTCTGCTCGTTTAAATGAGTCACCTGTGAGATATAATTTGTGTAAGTCTATGAAATGCATTTATCATCACTGGTAATTATAATGAAATCTAAGGATTAGAACCCATCAATAATCAAGAGGCTTAAGCAAGACGCAGCCAGAGGCTATATCAAACCTGCGGGTCGTCAACAGAGAATTCCACTCACGTTTCCAAATATATTCAGTTATGAAAAATGTACTTTTCCTTATCATTACTTGCCATATTAGATGACTTAACAATCACAACATAACTGTATGGGCGTGTGGGAGTGGTGAGAGTAGGGAGGGGATCACCTAAGCAGGGAGAACAGATGGGAGGAATCAGAGAAATTCAAAAGAATGAATTCCACTTTTGGGTTGATTAGCAGCTTTGTGAATAATGGGGTCATCATCATGCAAAAGCACAGGCCTGATCACGCAAAGCTGATTAGCGGTGTCCAAGATTTTTACTGGCAAATTGCTGCACTAATGCTGCTATTTCTCTCAATCCTGATTAACATTTAACCTTTTTTACAACCTCTTATGAGGCTGTTGCACATGACTACAAATTACTGTTGTTTAAGATGACACAGATACTCAGCTTTTCTGCAGAATTTGCTTTTACCTGGCGTTTCCAGTTCAAAACAGACGCATGACCAGCACGTGACCAAAGAAAGATATTCAAATATTTAACAATATGTTGATAACACTGTGTGCAGGAAATTAATCGTGAAAATATATAGTTATACGAGCCAAAAAGAAAATTATTTGATGGACGTTAGAAGCAGACATCAGAGTACCATCAATAATTGCCATAAATGCTTTTTGTTTGATGCACAGTAGTTTATTGTTGGTAACAATATACCAGAGTTGTAAATGAAGAGTATGCCAGCTATGCAGTAAAAAATATCCGTTTCTCCTGAACAGAGATCAAAAAAAGATAATGACTACTACACCATTTCATCAGAGGCACCTCTCACAGGTTGCTAAAACTAATATCTAAGAGACTAGCAGAACACCCTGCCAAGCTGGACACAGCCTACTCTTTACAACTGCAATTAGCTGTGAGCCAAATGAATGGACTTTTGGGGGAATGGGCTTGATATGCATTAGTATCATTCCAAACAGTAAATTTGCATGGCTTTCATCAGTTCACGGTGAGCTGTCAGGGAAAGTCCTCAGTCTGATTGGAGCTGCTTAGAGAGGAAAGCTCAGCCTGAAGACTGCTGAATGCTCATGTTTGTTTAATCAAAGTGGGTCTTTGTAGGCGGCAGAGCTGACCAGCAGTGCAGCAATCCAGCCTGGACACTGTTTGAACTTTAAAATATGTTGGTATGCAGATTTACTGTAGGCTAAAATGCAGCATCGGATTCAAAAACCACCGCAAACGTAAAATCCAGCATTTTGACAGGATGACAGAGGTGGGGCTTTGTCCTTAACCATGTCTTAACTATTAAAACAATTGGTACTTTCCATTCTTGCTATGCACGTATCACATGTATTCACTGTTTACAGATTACTTACTGTTTTCTAGAATTAAATCCATATAGTCTCATTTGTCCAGAACAGCTTTTTACTGACAGATTTTTTTAACAAATAATTTCTAGATACAGATTTATGGAGTGCTTTATGCATTCCCTTGGATGTATAATTTATCAGCAGCGATTACTAAGAATCTTAAAGAATGAGCAGCTGGGTAATGTACACAGGAGACAGGCAGACTCGTCTCCACTGCAAAACTGACATCACCTCTAGGAGAGTGTCCATGCTTAATGTCAGCCATCGCAGAGGATGCCCAGAATCTGAGAGGGCCAAAACTCAGAGGAAATAGTATAAGACATCTGGAAAAGCCCAAAGGCCAACATCAAAAAGAGGAGCTGCATGACATAAAACAAGCTGGAATAGGCGCAGACCATTGAGCTGTGCAAAAACATTCAAATGAAGAAAGACTGACTGCTGCCTCAGAGACCAAATGAGACAGATAGAGAGATGGAAGGAGAGTGAGAAATGGAGACCTAGAGAGGGGGAGATGCATTAGAGTGGATGCTTAATGCGTAGTCAATAAGTAGGTAAAAGCTAGAGCCGTGCAATATGCATAAAATATCATGTTTCGATAAGACAAAACATTGGCAGACGCTAAATAATTGCACATAGCACAAAGATACATAATCGTTACAAATGTGTGTAACGATTATGTATAGGTGAAGCAATGCATGCAAATCAGCGCAGAACTGGATGTGGGCTATGTAGGGGAAAAAAAAAAACATTACAATACTTCAAGACATTTCCTTGCACAGTAATTGTTGCACACAATATGGATGACAATATTTGCTCTTTTTGAGATTTAATAACTGGAACTGACAAAAAGAACTAGTTGTGCAACACTATCAAAAGCTATTAATGCAATTACTTTTAACCAGTAAGTTTATCTATATTATACATTTTGATAAATAGTTGATAAATATCATTATACAGCCCATCCCTACACAAGAAATTCCCTCTCAATATCTTATACAAAACACTCCCTAATAACTGCTTTTTAGTGGACTCTGTTGCCTTCATTAAATTTGTCAATAGTACGGAAATAAATACGTTTACATCACAAGCACACTCAAGGTCCTAACCCACCCATGGAACAAAGGATCTCTCAATTAGATGACTTTCCAGCAGTGCTGCCGTTATCACAGTGGAGTATTAGTGCCGGAGACGTGAGCCAAGAACACAAAAAGCAGAATACCCCAAGCGGAGTTCTTGTAAAGCTTTATTCTTCTGCTTTCCAGGCTGTTTAGAAGCTAATTTCATAGGCAAACAGATTATGGTAATCCATGTAAACATTAAAACACAACATCTTGCTGTGTTCCAGGGGGGAAATAAATGCTTGAGAGTGAACATATTGATTTAGAATACTATTGTACAAATAACAGAAACAAAGGCTGTAATGAGGCAGATTTATTGAGCTGTGTTTTTTACCTTCTTTACCAATTAAAAAGTTAAAAGCATGGGTCTACTGAAAGAGGCATACTTGTGTCAAATCAATGGGGATATGATATTCACGCATTCTTTTTCTAGCATCATCTAACTGTTATAGTGATAAACCTGCATCAAACGGTCATCTCATCTCAGTTCTGCAAGATCAAACTCACAATTGTGCTCTGCTGAAAAACTAAAAGACCGGACAAATGCTCTGTTAGTATGAAAGGCATGAGTTTAAAGGCTGAAATATAGAATTCTAATCTGCTCTATGAGTATAAGGAGCGTTAGTATAAAAGCCAGTTTTGAAGACAAAGCAGAGCCATAAGGGAATGTAGACGGACAGAGCGGTGTCTGCATTTGAACCAAAGAAGATGGGCAGAGGTGTGGGCTGCAGAGCTAGAGAGCAGCTCTTAATGAGAGGACACTTTGAGATAGGAGAGCGAGGGCCCATGCAGAGGTGGGGTTGACACATGGCAGACCCCCCACTCTCCACAGCCTTGTTAAAAGGTCACACCTTGGTGACCATTACTAATGCACTTGTGAGCTCCTTCATTACAGCATTCACCTTATCATCATATCTGACAACGTGCTAGCAGCTTTTTGGATGATCAAAGATCTTATGTGGTTTTTCCGTTTGCATGTGCGCAATAAATATGGCTAGATAAATAAAAATAATATCAATATACGATTGTATTTGTAATGTAAATTAAGAAAAGTCACTGGTAAATGCATTGAATATTGATCGCTGTGGTTTCGTTGGGACTAGAGAGGAAAAACGCGCAAGTGTTAGACAGTGGTGTGTGTAGTATTATTTACCCTCTGGAGAGGAGCCAGGTTTGTGTGAACCTGTGGAACTGCCTTTGCTCCTTCTGCTGCTGTCACTGTTGACGGACAGGCTGGAGCGGAGCTTGTTCTGCATGCGCTGAGAGACCGGAGACGGGTGTTTTCGGCACTCACACGGAGAGGCAGCAGCCGTGGCGCCAGCAGTTGCAGGCTGTGTGCCCCCACGGGGCACTCTGTGACCATTACTCAACCCTGCATGAAGGCCATTGTGCAACCTGGCAGCGTCTCCTTCAGTGGGCTGCTGTAGACACGCTGCTGGGTGAGGCAGCGGCTTAGGTTGGGCTAGACAGGGAGAGAGTAAAAGAAGGAGAGAGATTATTGTGACGTCAGAATCAAAGAACTATTCTTCTGATTGGAAGCATGACAAAACAGCTTTAAACTCTAACCTTTAAAACCTGCCTCAGTGCCAGACATGACGGCACTGATAAAAGATCCGACTTATTAACTATTCATTTCATCAGTGTAAGAGATGTAAATATGTATCTGACGGCTTGGGTACAACTTTCAAAACAGGTATCCATATAGTATACAACCACCTTACACTTTACACAGCTAGTAGCCAAAGGACAGATATTAGTAAATGTTCAATAAAAACATGAAGCAAATATCTAGAAACAAGAGACCAAAGTTCATTATCTAGTGTAGAATTCCTAAAACCATGGATTCTAACCCAGAACCTCGAGGGTCTGATAATCAGCTAATGATTTGACTTGGTGTCCACAGAGCAGGAAAATGGGGTGAAGTGCAGGGCTGCAGGACAGGGGCTGAAAAACACTGCTCTAACAAACCAGTCCTAGCTCATCAGCTAGTTATCAAGATCTTCTTGAGTTGGATCAGCTCTACTGAGACAGGGAATACTCCAGCAGAGTATTACAATGACTGCTCTTAACACCATGTCAAAGTCACCAAAGACTGCAATGGTGTCTTGCCAGACTGTCATGGAGTAACTCAGAATGGCAGTGAGAATGTCAGAATTCAGTGATGATTCCTGCTTCTGTCTTGGTGGGGGCGACCAACGAATCCGTGTGTGGAGGCACCGTGGTCTGAGAGACACTACTTCTGTATGTGTAGCTCAATAAATATTGGCCATATCACTCTAATTTTATCATCATTTATTGCTCCTGGTAACCTTTATCTTCCTTCCAAATAGCACTGCAATCCAACACTTTCTTCTGAGTGCAACTATTTTCTGATGATGAGTGTTTATACATATCACATTGAGGATTTAATATATTGTAAGTAACACTGTAATCACAAATAGGGCTATGTTCAATGTATGTCGAAATGGCATTATACAAGGAATGAGCTTATGGCAATGCATGCCATCAGTGCAGTAATGGCTATAATGATATTCATAACTTTAATATATTTGCATGGTTATTTGTTAAGGACACTGCATTCATGTCTAAGAGCTGAGAGAACATCTAACACATGGCAAATGTGTTATCTAATAGTAAGGGCTTTGCTCTATATAAAACGCTGTGTTGAAGAAGAAAGCATTGCACTCTGTCCCCATCTATGCATCTTGTGCTTATACACCCATTGCCCTCAACAATATTTATTGTATGTATTTATATGTATGTATTTATTTGTTGGTTTAAATATTTATTTACTTGCTTTCTTACTGACTTGTTACTGTAGGGTTTCAAGACTTTGAGATCAACATTGGCCAACAATGTCTGTTGTACATCAGATGTGTTTTGCTATTGTATCATATCATATACTGTGATTTTGAAGTTGCTGAGAACACGCAGTTCTAATTAAAAAAAAAAAAAAAGTAGCAACATGGAATTTTCTCCATATTACGAAGTTCTGGTCCACAGGACTGGAGCTGAGAAACCAAGAGCTGAAAGAGAGGATAGGCTTAGCTACGATCCATTATCAGAGAGGTCAGTCCATTTTGGAGGTGTGACTCAGTCTTGCTCCCTGTGTTCCTTCCTGTCGTTCCTCATCATAAAGCCCACGCCGCCTTTCTGCTCTGGCTCTTACAGTCTTCACACGTGTGACAGGCGTGAGGAGGTGCTGGAACGGGCCGCCCTATCTGATGAAACGGGAGCGGTGGCATTTTCAGCAGCGAGAGCTCCTGCGCATTCAGCTCTACTGGGAGCGCTGCCTCCCTCACCATCTGCATCAGAGAAGGAGACGCTCCACACTCACTTATTGAGCTTCTTTGAATTATTCATTTTTTCTTTTTGGCTTTTTTCCCCTGTATATTTCTGGGTTTCACTGTTTTTCTTTCCTCAAACTCCGCATTTTGCTTTGCGTGCTTGTGTAAAGTAGCAGCACACACAACAGTAATCACGGACCAACTTTGTGACAGCTTCCAGCGAAGCGTTAATTTGCAAAACACCTGAACTTCTCAGAGTGGACATGAACAGTCAGTTCAGTTTTTTCCCCCTCTTTCTTTTCTTGATTTTTTTTTGTGTGAGAACACCAACAAGTGCAATTATTGTTAACAAGAGGGGAAAAATCCAGCCCACTGCTTTTTAACAACACATCACCGAGGGAGATCTCTGACAGGAATGTAAATGTAAAACAATGCAATTAAACACAGGCAGCGCCTGGCTCTTCATCCTGCGGCCAATCTACATGCATGCTCTCCCAAACAAATATAGACGTTTGGGGCCAACCTTCTGTGTCCTTCTACAAGCCAGGAATGTGCAACAGCAAGTGTGTTCAATGAGCTCCTATCTAATATTCAGTGCAGTTCAGTTATTCTTGTTTTAAATTAACTTCAAAGTGTTGAAGAAACTGGGAAAGAATCAGTTCTAACTTTGCTCGCATACTTCCTGTAATTTAGTCAGATGGAAGATTTGACAAGCAAAGATTTAACACTAGGCTGTGTCATGGTCACTGATAATTCTTACCTGGATGGACACTAATAAAGCCCAATCAGGAATAAATCAAGCAGCATGACAAACATGTTGTGCATATTAGTAGGTGTGGTGCTAAATGCTGTTCTTGCTTGAAGTCACCTTTTGTCTTAGCGCCAAAATGGACCATGAACATGTATCAAAATTGAAAGAATTCTCAATTAAACCAATTTTTAAAAAGCAAAAAATGCAAATTAAATTTTAGCCTGTATTAATAACATTCGCTTAACAAGTTTCAAGTGGAGAAATTTAACTTAATTTAAGCTACAGGCTTGTTCACTGCCTCTAAAAAAAAAAAAAAAAAGAAATTACCAATCAGAAGCAACCAAACACCCATGTATAGCTACATCACAACCATAGCTAAATAGCTGCCTGCTACGCAATGTTAATTGGTAAAGCCTCAGACAAGCATTTTTTCTGTTCTTCTTGGCCAAAACAGTGGGTTTAGACATTTAATTCATAGAAAATAACTGCAATTTAAATTGCAGTCACAATATTGGTCAGGAACAAATTATAGTTAGATACTTCCCAGATCCTTCCGACTTAGCAGTTGCACCAGCTGTAAAAAACTATGCAAAGGGCTTTATGGATGAACACAAACTCCACACATATTTAATACACACACCATCACCCCCAAAACCTGTCCAATCACCCCACAACCAGGCCACACACCAATCCAAATATGATCAGTCTGGCAGCATCCAACTGAGAATTCCCCTCTGCTTTTAAAAAAGTCAAACTTTCAATTTACAGCACATAAATAGTTATTAGGAAACCACCATATAAAAAACCCAGTGGCAGTTCAAGTTTCCAATTCCCTGGATGACCTAAAAAGTACAAGTCTGTGAACAGGTTACATACACGCAGACATACACACACACGTTCTGCGACCGAATAACCAGCACAAGTAAGCATAACAGAACTACAGAGTAGAAAGATAGGAACAATGTCTCGCGTGCATCAGTACAAACTTGAGCATGTGACACCCAGTAGCAATACCAAAAGGGCAGGACCTGAAACAAGCTTCACCTAGATGAAACATGAATAATGCCTTAAGCTTTAAAGTATAATAGGTGATTAAAATTGAAGGGATGCAGCTAACCAGAAAAACATGTAGCATCCTCAAAACTGTGACTGTATACAAGCTGACAGGTTGCATTAAAACACCATGTTATGGTGGAGGAGGGTGAAAAACAGCTCAAATTGGACTTCTAACCGCTCTGTTTCCAACACATCAACAACTGTTGAGAGTGTACATTTGTAGTTGAATAATACATGGTATTCCTCTACACACTCTGTCAAACACATCACAGGCAAACTGGGGGTGAGTGCTTCTTGACTGTCTAAGCAGCATCCCAATTTGGTCCCCTGTATCTGACAGGCTGAAATATCTTGGGAGCATTTTTAAAAGGCCAGTGTTTGATGGATTCATGAAGAACACACAAATATAATTGCCATTTGTCACCGTGTGTTCGGCGGATGCCCCACACAGGGACCGTGCAGCGAGGCGCCTGGAGAGAGCTGCCAGTGCAGCTGCACCGCTCTCTATGTAAAACTGTGGATAAACACCCCTCGCTTTTGTGTCACAGAAAATAGCTCCGCTGGAAGAATTCAAAATTGTACCCCAAAGACACAGAGGGAGAGCGTCACAGACCTCCCAAGAACGAATATGTATGAACATCAACGGCCACGAGCGGCATAAACAAGGTTGTAAAAAAATTCGGTCAGGTGGGAGGATGTAGGAGAGAGGTGAGACAAGGCAGGCACACACATTCATTTGCACTAGTCTCAGTGGAAAGTCTAGAGTTAAAAAAAAAAAAAAAAAGAAAATGGGAGAGTCGCACTAGGCTGTGTCTTGGCTACTGCTAATTCTCACCTACACGGATACTAACAAAGCCCAATCAGGAATAATTCAAAATGCACAAAGAGAGCATGACAAACATGTTATACATTTTAGTAGGTGTGGTGCTAAACGTTGTTCTTGCTTGAAGTCACCTTTTGTGTCAGTGCCAAGTAGGACAAGAAGATTAAAAGATTATATGGAAGTCCAAGCGAATTTGAAACAAACCAACTTTCCATTTAATTTTTGCCTATAGCAGACAAACAGGGGGAACACTTGTTTTCTAGAATAGTTGGGGTGAATATGCCACATAGTATATAAACAAAATTAAATTATACAGTCCAAACATAATAATATAATGACATACAGAGTGGCTCAAACATCTGAGACCACTAGTAATAATTCTATAATTTCATGCAATTTTCCATTATAAAGAATTGTAAAAAAAAATAAGAGAATCTTTAAAACATTTACATGAATTTCAGAATTTTAGAATAATTGGTATGCCCCCTCCCCTTTTCTTAACTGACACTGTGCACTCAAGCTGTCATAGATTCCAAAAGTTTAAGCAAAGGCCTCCAATGAATCAAGATCAAATCTGCCTGCGAGAAGTTTTAATGGAAGACATAAGGCTCAAGAAATATCTTACCATTTTTTATAAACTGTCAAATAAACAGCTTTCTTGATCTGGAATATTTAGCCATCAGTTTACTAGTCATAACTGCTTTATATCAAAATTGCAATTTAAAAAATTACATTTTCAAATTTGCAAGAGCCGCGGTATTAGTTATAGCCTTTACTATTAATAACGTCGATGATTTGGACCAATGGGTCAAAAGCAAATCAACCTCCCAAGACAACCAGAACTAACTAGCAACCAGCAACAGCAACTGGTAGCACATGTTGGACATGGTGGTCTTCTCTGCCAAAATATTCTGCCAAAGACTGTATTCAATACTTTAAAAAAAATAATTTCTAATTACAAACAAATGTGGTAGCAACTAATGTTTAGAACATGCCTTTGTTTTAAAGACCTACAAGAGGGAAATAATTAGCCTATTGTTGCATCACACCAAGCTGTAGTGTTTGTTGGCTATTTCTGCAACATCTGTCACAGAAAAACTAAATGAAATGTTTTTCTCCATTGTGCCCATGTGACCATTACTATGAAGCCAATGATGCAGTGTCACAGTTAGTGAGCCTTCAAAAGAAGTGACCTTCAATGTAATGCATTAACATATGCAAATACATACTCTTAGAACAGCCTTATTTGTATACAGGCACTCAAAAACAATTTATTTCTTTGATTGAAAAGTCTGAGAGAAGTTCCAGATTGAAGAATAGAACACACCTAAAGGGATTTCAATGTCCTCCTTTGGTGATGTGTTTCATAATATTGCCGTAATATAAATACTTCATTAATGCTCCTGTGGGCCTAGCTCCCTGATTGAAATGCTAATTTGTAAATGTGCAGTGACCTACCAGCAGAGCTACCGCCTTGTACAAAAACAGCCCGGGGTGGCATTTCTCCTCCAAACAAACACCTAGGCCTATGGCATGCTCACACATTTCAATCCAAGGGGATATACATTTTCATTAGAAACTATATATCTCCGTCTATATTTATAGTAACAAAACTAGGGGAATTATGGTGCGGAAAATGTAGAATGAATATTATTACACGTGAGTCTGATTGAACATTTCCTTCGGCACATCAAGCTCATTTATGGGCTGACCTTCCAACTCTGTGGCAAGGACTTCCTTTATTGAGCAGTGGGTTTAGAGGAGAAAAAAAGGCTATCTATTTCTGTCATGACACACTCTGAATTTCTCAACAAAAAACAGACACATACTGTCAATTTTTAGTTTCATATCAGTGATGCCAAACACCCTTTGTCCTGCGAACAGGAGAGAAGTTATAATTTAAAATTCAATTTATAATAGAACTGAATTGCTGAATAAGAAAAGTAAAACTTTTGTTAAACTCACATACCATGGATCTCAAACACTGTTTGTCTCTACCTTCAAACAAATCCCCCATTTCTGAAATAGGACGGTAAAGCAGGCTGGCTCCTAGGGCAGTGTACTGGCAAGAACCAGGTGATAAATATGCATCATGATACAGGGGTTACAATTCAATATACTGCAGTGTTGCAACCAAGGCAATATACTGTGGTTTTGTAATATCTAATTTAGGAAAACTGTAATACTCAGTATGAAGAACACACCACCATATACATAGGTTTGCTAATGCTAATGTTTGAGGTGCACCCTTAAACTGCTTGCGTCCGTTGCAGAGGAGAGATCTAAGGCTAATAAAGGAATTACAACACTGCCATTTGGTCAGGGGTTTAAACACAACACAAAATAAACCACTGCCTGCCACCAATCTTTGCATATTAACTATTTATTCAAATCAATACTGTGTTTTGGAGATTCAATACAGTACAACAAAACATAAGATTGGGATATTCCATATTTTCAGTATTTTCTTACAACCCTTACTGATCCCCAAATCCTAGTCTGTTACTCGCTAACATTTATGCCTCCAAAATTTACACACGTCAGCTCACGTTCTAGCACAGCAAAACAACAATGATGGAGCAACACAAACTAAAATGGCGGGTCATGTGGAGAAATCTACATCTAATTCCATGCTGTGAAGGGGATATTGGCACTTTTCATGGCTTTTCCAAGGAACTGTTAACTTGCACAGCTGATGATGAACATCAGTTGTGTAAGTTAAGCTTTAAACTAGGCTTAAGTTGACTTTCTTCTTGCCAGCTTCTTAATCAAATGTCCGGTTACACCACAAATGCTGCAGCTTGTACAGGCACTACAACGTAACTAAGGCACCACAAGATGAAACGGAAACTCTTCAAAACAAGCTGGAGAACAGGAAGCCCGCTTAAGCACAAGATCCTGGACAACTTTAAATTAAAGTTGTTAGTTTTCTCTACACAGATTCAGGACAGTTTCTCAAACCTTGGACAATACCGAACAGCTTCACTCAGTGATTAACACTGAGAAGACTAAAGAGAGGACCAGTTCCACCTTTATTAGCATCACAACTTCAACAGCAACCTGTAAGTAGCAACCATACTGTTTGATTTTATCCACTTTTTGAAGGCTAAAGCAGATCACCCTAGTTTTATAGCGAGTAGCAATTTCATTTACTTTGTGTTGAGGTTAAGATTGAAAACAAGTATCCAGAACAGGTAACGTTAGCTGCTAGCAAGCTCCAAGTAACTAGCATATCAACTGAACAGCATGACAACCTCGCTTACTTCATTGTGGTTCTTTACTATAAACCACCAAATCACAGTAGAGCTCATCAGCTAATTTCCTTCTAGGTTCAAATCATAAGGTGTAAATGGGCATTTAAAAACACAAACTACTTAAAATACTGAATAAATACATTTGTGAAATTTGAGACCTCTCTGGTGGAGGTGTATGAAATGTGCTTGGCACATGTGGAAGATTTTGTAACATGTAGAGATGAAATGGCTAGCAGTTTATTTATGATTAATTCATGACATTTATGATGGTTAGTATTACTATATAAACTTTAAGTTATCATTAAAACTGTGGTTGTTTGCCACACTTTAAAGAACTCATGTCAAATACTGTACAGCGTCAACCAGCGTGAAGTTAGCAGAAGTTTCCCAGACGCACCCGCATATGGAACATGGGCTTGTCTGCATCAGTAGAAACATGACAGGATGCAGTGACAGAGCTTAAGAGATTTTTCACCCTTTTAAGAGAACCAAGTCTGAGGTTTGACTGTACTTTGTAAACATGCTTTAAAAAAAAAAAAAAAACCCCACACACAAAACACAGACACGAGTACACCACTGCACTTCCTCAAACCACTCCACATTATCCTTCCCATTTCCACTCCTACATAATGCACTTCTTTTAAAACAAGCAAACATCAATAAACATCAATAATTAAACGTAAAAATGGGGATTGACTAATTTATTGCTGAATATAAATGATGTTTGGTCAGACTGTTTGTGTGGAGGTGCTGCTATTCCATGACCAACAAAGTACACTACATAAAAAAAGAGAGCGATTTCAGACAGGGCCTCGGGAAAGTAAACAAAGTTGCTTTAAACTTTAGTAGGGTTTCTGCACACAACTCTGCATGTTAACTTTAAGTTAAGTTTAAACTGTTTTTGGAGACGCAGCTCCACAGGTGAGTTCTATCTGCAGCTCACAGCACTCAGACTTTCTTCTTTGGCGATTTAGGCTGCGTCTTTCTCACTGCACAGTACTATGCGCCACTAATGCCACAACTACGGTTAGAAACTACAGAAAACCACCAAGTGCAACACTTATTACAATATAGTTATTTTCCTTTAAGGGCGCACGTCAGAGATTTGTCTACACCTGAAGCGAAACACAATTTGGCAAAGGTATATCATCATTATTATGATTATTATTATTATTACTATTATAAATAAATAAATAAAACTGGTAAACCCAGTAATGCTACTGGTTCCTTGTCCTCATCTATAGTGAGGGTTAGCTTTAATGTTATTGCACACTTTATGGTTACATAAGATAAGGATTGTGATTTCTTTAATGTTTATGCAAACAAAAAATGCATTGAAGTTTCAGTACTTTTATATTTTGCATCTGAAATGTAAACATTGAGCCAGAGCTGCTAGAGAATTGTCTGTTGAAGTTGCCTGAGTATCACACCGTTACATGTCTTTAATTCAAGTGCATTTCCTTCACTGTTTGGAGTAAAGACCAATGGACAAAGCTGTGATTAAGTCCACTGCGGCATCATTGCATTTCTGACTCCATTATGGCATCACTGCATTTCTAAGAAACACTCCTTCACATCTTATCCCACTCGCACTTCTACCAGACAAGGCAGCCGGTATTACTCAGCTGTTTTGTGACACAGAACACTTTTAATTCTCTGTGGCAATCATCTAAATGTGGTTCTTCAAATGAAACCTACTGCAGAGGTCTGACACTTGAGAAAATGTTTGATATTCCAAGTCAACCTCATTCACACTCATTCAGTGCCTGCCTGCCTCTCTCTCCTCCTTTTACATGACAAGGAGAGCCAGGCGACTGGGATTTACTAATTTCAAATTTGGTAATTTGGTTGCTGATTGAGTGGAAAAAATAACCCCTTCGGACCTTGTTCTGCTTAATTACATTTTACAGTGGAGAAAGCAACTTGAAAAGACAAGAGCAGGGATTCTTGTGGAAGAAATCCTTTGCCGCTTCAGGGGAAGTGGAGGCAATCATCAATCATTTTTTGATTTCCAAACTGTATTTACTATGATTAACATGTCTGACTGCTATAGAAATCATAACCCCGTTCAATGAGAGAGAATTTGCTGCAAATGACATTCATATGCGGGAAATCACTTTTCAGTTTTCGAGAGCCAGAATCTAAGCTCTGAAGTCTCTTTTTTGTTGTGCCATCATCATTATTACAATGCTAATTGAAGAGGCACTGAGAACACACTGGGACAAAAAGTGATCACAGTATTCAGCGATTTCCCTTCACCTTAATTCTTCACAAGTCCAATCTCAGTCCCCCTTCTTCCAATGTGTTTCCATCCCTGGGGGAAAAGAGGAATGCAGTAAATGCAAAACTTCTTCATGACTGCAGTTATAAAATGCACATCTTGTACAGATTTAGCCCTTTTACACAGCTACCACATTTTCTCAAAAGATCAATTATGACGTGACTCAGACCAGGCCTGGGGCAGCTGCCAGACTGCATGCGCCGAGAGTGCTCCACCCTGCCTCCTGAACGACTCAAAACAAAAACCCAGCAACACAGACGTGAGAGGGGGGTAGAGCGGGAGGAGGGATGTATTTTCGGTTTCAGTTACATAGATGACTCACAGATTCCTCCGAACTCCAAAAATTTCATACAGATTTGAGGTCCTGCAGAAAACAAACTGGCCTGTGAAGTCCAACTGTGCCACGCATCCGCTGGAGGCCTCACAAACAAAAACTGAGCATAAAGGTGTCTTGTGTCAGTGGCTAAAAAAAAAAAAGAAGAAGAACGCTGAGAGCAGGAGAACTGGGGAAGAAGTACTTCTCCCCAATCCACTAGGGCCTGGAGAGTTCATAAAAAAATATCTATAGACATGGTTCCTTTATTTGCTCAGTATCAATCTCTGACATTAACAGCACTAATGTGACAGCTGTGGGTCAGTGAGCTCTGGCTTTGGGGTGCCAATCAAGACCTTAAGCCTGAAAATCAGGCTAAAGGACAGAGGTGCTCGTCTGCCTCTGAGTGGCTTTTTAACGGGAGGCGGCTGTATCGATTTTTAGCCATGGCGGGGAGCGCCGTCTGCGCTGGGGCTGAATGCAGCCAGTCTTCGGCTCTCTGGTCACCCCCCGGTGATCAGAGGCCTGACGGAATGACCTAGCAGAGAGGCAGTGAACCTGCAAACACACAGGGCCAGAGGGGGCCACATCACCAGAGATCCTGATAATAGAAAAGGGGTTTAACCTTAATGTTGAAGCCAAAACCCTGTTAGAAGGCCAGTAATCCCCCCTGCTCTAGTCTCATTTGAAGTGTTTTTCTTTTTTTTCCCCCCTCAGTGAAAGGCGCCATTCCACAATGTTGTGTGGAGAGGATTTGGGGATGCTGCTAAGGCTGGGTTATGTCTCTGCTTCTGTAAAGCTATAGACCAAGAGCACATAGAATACTAGCTCTCTATAGACTGTAAACTGTAAATATCTCTTTTGAAATGTGCTTAACTTGCTTGAGAAGCTTAAAATCTAATTTGGTCTGGCCTCCGCAGGCAATGGTGTTACATATTATCAACATTAAAATATTTGGCAATTATTGAGAAAAGTCAAAAAACACACTATGATTGTGTTTAAAAATGTTCATGGAAGCAGGTGAGATAATTGAATGAAATCCAACACACAGAAATTCTTTGAAAGGGCCCTAGCACTAGTAATATGCTAATTAAAATGCTTGAAATTTTCCATATGAATTGTATCTACATCCAAGACAATGAGGAAATAATTATCACAGAGGTAGAACCACAATGGCCATTTTAATCAACCCCTGAGCTAGCATTTCACCCTATTTATACCGTTTTTGATTCCATGACCCACTGCGAAGTAATCACTTGAAAATTAGCCCTCTGTTCTAATGGGCCCTTGCTTTGGAGACACATGATCAGACATAAAATTAGCATCTTGTGCAACAAGAATGAAGCCATTCTTTAAGAAGAAAATGATCAAAATACACAGGAAAAAATACACTTCTCTTTCACTCTAAGCAAAAAGTATTTTTCCTGTATTTTAATACTTTTTTGATTACAGGTTGCCGCTTAGTAGTTTTGATTCCATGTTGCTGTTTAGATTTTTAACATGTCATAATGACAAAAATACTTGCTGGTTGTAAACAAATCAAACAGACAAGAAACTGTCTGAAATTAGTAAGGATAGCAGTGTAAACCTGCATTAGACCTGTCCACTCAAACTCAAAAGCCTCACCAAGAAGAGTTTAATAGATTCTGTTCCTGTCTTGCTATTTTCCAAAGGAAACTGTGTACAAAAATTACACATGAACCAAGTACATCCCAACTCAGAACAAAACATTCGCACAGTTCACACGACCACAGATATCTCGATAAAGACTTCCATAGCAAAACATCCAAAACGACATGCCTGAACTACAATTAAATGCACTCACCTCAGTGGTCATAGAAATAGGGATTTCACACAAAAGCAGAGCCATTTCAGATTTATGTGGGACACATCATATGCTGCAGTCTGCCTGCTAGGTTAACAGGTCAGCAAATGATGTCATCTTGCTGGGATCCCTGACAACATTAAAACACCCTGACGGTAAAAATGTGTATGTGAGAAGGATTTTTCCCCCTTTAAATGGCTCTAGGACTTTATCACAAAGAAGCAATAAGCAAATTTCACAATGCTGCCCTGCCAGGCTGCTATCCTTTTTCAGATGCAGCTGTGTTAACAATAAGTAATTATCACATGCACAATTCATTAATGATAATAAAATCACAGGGCTGATCAAATACAACACAAAACACAATTGATCACAGAGACAAGGTGAGAATTAGAGTGGTAGTTTTAAGATAATAATTTGTTAAGTATAATCATTAAATATAATTGTGAAACAGGTATGTTTGGAGAATATGATCCTTTCCAAAGAACAGCACTTTGTTTTCTGGGATGTAGGAAGCACTGCAGGACATTGAAATACTAGTCAATACGGAAATACTCTTTATTTATGTAAGAGAAAGTTTAAATAGTATTCCCCCTGTGGACTAGCTAATGTCTATACAGTATATTAAGAGAATCTGCCTACACATACCTATGAATCATCAGTCAGAAACAAAAAATCCAAAATGTGATAAATAAAGTGTGGCTATTTAGCCATCACTGAGAGGAGGACTTGCACCCTGAACAAGCGAGTGATTCCACCCCATACAGAGAGTGTGAGAGAATTCCATCCTGTAGGAAATTAAAATGGTAATAAGATAAACTACTATAAAGTGGTCAGTCAAGTGATTTCCTATTGATTTCCTGTTCTACTGCAAGACATGAGAATTCTAATTATCACATCGTACAACCTGATTGGTGAACTTCCCACACCAATCACTGCAGTGTCTACCACTCCAGCTCTCTCACTCTCCATACCTCAGGCACTGTGTCAGATGAAGCTAAAGCCCTTTCCATCATCATCAATTTGCCTGACAGCCCCTTTTACGTTTTACAATCTGACACATATGCTGGAGCCCATCTTCAATGCAGACATTTGGCTTCTATCATCATTATATGAAGAGTCTCAAAAGTAGACCAGTAACATTCCCAAAGGAGTACCACCTTACCCTGTGTCTTATGCATTGGCAGTGCAATCTGCAATGGAATGTGATCAATCACAGCACAGATTAAAGCAGAAACCCAGAAACCCATCTTGACATGCGAGACAAATCCAGCGGCAGGTCGCTGCAGCAAAGCACCTGCTGTTGATATAAAACAGGAATTTGTTTAAGAGAACTTCTCTAAAATGTGTTCCTCTCCACAGGAATCACTTTGCTTTGCTTCCATGAATAAACAAGAAACCGAGTGAACGTAATAAGAAGACAGATATGAGAAAACGAGCAAATGGTAAGAGTAAGCTGGAAAATTTAACAACTTAGAAACAAAGAGCTGTTGTGTCAGATGCAAGCAATCCAGTAACGTCGACATGGATGGAAGCAATCAGTTGCTATTAGCTGTACTAGACAGCCCAAACTCCTCTGAGGAAACAGAGTTATTATAGAAAGGAAAACTTGTCTTAAATTTCAGTTACAAGAAGGTCAGGGGATTTTCTCTATATGAAAGTGAAGGTTGTCTTCAGCAAGATCTATCACTGGCGCTATAGGGATTTAACTGGGGCCTGTGGACAGTTGATTTTTTTATTTTTTTTTAATCAGTGAAATACATAGCACAACTGTATGTAAAGGTGATGTCAGATTTTGTCAGTGCCAAGTGTGTGAGGGACAAAGAGAGAGACTAGGAGAGAGAGATACTCTCTGGCAAATCATCATGCACTGAACAAGCGTCTTACACCAAGCTGCACTCCACACAATGGAACTGCGGGAAGAGGGTGTGTCAATAATTTTCCCCTCCAAAAACAAGTGGTGAGAAATTTCCAATCACAACCTTTGTTTCAAATCTTTGTTTTCCCAATTATTTCCTACCAGAACTCAAGAATGAGAGATCTTTTCCATCAGCGCTTGCTGACTTGACCTCATTTGCATGAAACATGAGCAAAAACACTGCTAATATTTACAACTCAACAAACAGCCTCACTTGAAGTTATCACACTCAGCTACAACCGCAAAAACTCTGCTGACCTACTGTAATCTGTCATTCAGTGTACACTTTCTTCACGCTCTTAAAGTGTGTAACATTTTACCAGGTAAGAGGCTTTGTAATTCAGCAAGTTCTCAACCGTGATTCGCATATCCAGGCCAGCTGAGGCCAAACCACAATGGGATATCCTTACTCACACAGCTCTCTGAGCTGAGGCTTTGGCACAGTAACCACGTGAAGAAATGTCAACTACTATCCAACTTAAAAGCAGAATGAAGGGGCAAGTTCAATTCAGTTCAGTTCCTTAAGGCCTTCATCAAAGAAAGCAGACAACACTGTTTATAGCATTTAAAATTATCTCGCAAAAGAAGAATACAGAATGTAGAGCTTAGCTTACATCCACAATTTGCATAATCAAACTCAACGCTTGGCAGAGATGTAGCCTGAGGGAAAGAATATCAGAACTAAAGTAAATAGATGTTGAAAAAACTTTTAAATCAATTACCAGCAAACAGTGTAAAGATTAAAACCACTTCAATGTGTTTTCATGACATAAAAAATATATATATTAGTCCCAGTTCCCAGAAGCATAAGCATTGTCAAAGATGCTGACAAACTTGCACATCCATGCTGATAATTTTTGTGATCAGATCTAGCAGAGAATTTGCATGCTTTGTAGTTTATGGGCACAGTATCTCTAACACCGGACAGAATCGTACAGAATCTGCTTCTTATACGCAATGTATTTGACTGATAACAAAATCTCTATCTTTCCATGCCTTTTTTGACAGGGTGAATCTTCAACCACAGTTTACCACAACTGTAAATTTGCTAACGGCTGTAACTTTCATGAATGCATTATAAGGCTGTGTCCTTTGTTAAGCATGGAAAAGCGGTACTTTGTTTTTTTTTCACAACACAGACACTCTGAGTCACTATGAGGTCTTGCTCAGTGTGACAAAAAGTGAAACACGGGAAAGTCAGCACAAAAACCATCATGCATATATGAGGTAATAGGTGAGCAACATAGTGTGATGTCAGTGGAAAATACCACCTTATTTTTAATGGTGTCAGTTCTATGGTGCTTCACCTATTAACCTTGGTCATGCAAAAAAAAAAAAAAAACACAGAGAATCAATAAAGAACAGTCTTATTCTGCAACAGTTTAGTACTCATAGAAGATATTATATTCACTAAAATATGGAAAACGTCCATTCCAAAACTTGGAATAATCAATTATTTATTCCTATCTGCTGTCAATTGATAAATCATAATAAACAGGCCTGTGCACAACCATAGCGTAATGAAGAGCCTGGAAGTGTCATGAATAATGAGAAAACCTTTCACACCGGATGATTTCCATAGACTTCCTCTTGGAACAATCAAGAGTGTTTTGCACTTTTTATTTACAAGATAAAACTTACTTTTAACGAGGTCGCCATGAGCATGATTTTCCGTCAAATCGTCCACCTGTTCATCAGCTGAGTGCTCTCTAGAAGGTGGAGATCTGTTCATCTCTGAGGTGTCAGGCGATCCATTGGCATCATTTTGACATGTGCCTGTGGAAAAAAAATTCAAATTATTAAATTCAACAAAACCACCATATGCATTCGCCAAACACCATCACTTAAGTGTACAAAATGTTCTCATTTGTTGAAGGTAGCCAAGGCCTCAAAAACACAGGTCAGGCTCAAGACTGGCTTGC
Source organism: Semaprochilodus insignis (assembly GCA_034552555.1). Lineage (NCBI taxonomy): Eukaryota > Metazoa > Chordata > Actinopteri > Characiformes > Prochilodontidae > Semaprochilodus > Semaprochilodus insignis. The sequence goes on along the minus strand of CM067474.1, from coordinate 21,244,750 downwards.
TTCAGCATCAAGAATAGAAGGAGAAGCTTTAATTTGCCAGATAAAACAGATTCCTTTGGCGAGTGGTTGCACAACAGCGTGGGCTGCTCAGGTAAAGCCTAGGCCAGAATTCTGGATCTCATTTTCTCAACTCGGCTCCCGGGTGTGAGTTACCTGCCAACGTTTTTACAACCATAAAGACAGCATTCATCTAAATTGGAAAAAGTATGTGGGCAAAACCTGTCTGAAAGCCATACAAAAGGACAAGGCAACTTTGAAACACTGAGTTTCAGGAGTGTTAGCACACAAAGTCAGCAATAACACAACATACCCAGTATCTATGAGTATTTATATTACACATCTGATACACATCTGAAGTTCCTATAATACTGACCTACACTGTTTTAAAAGCAGCCTACCTGATGCTGAATTTCTGAAGGTTATACATCTTTGAAATTATAGGAGGGTCATAAAACAAGTTTCAAACAAATTCCAACACTTGTAGTTAACAGGTAATTAACGTCACTTCTCAGTCACTGTTGCCGAAAGTCAATTACCTGCACAGCATTCATCACATTTTGGCAAAAGTTCCACTTACACTTCCTCATTCTTTAACTGCATGACAGGCTTTGGATTTCACAGTGTTGTGAATGCAGTCCTGTTTCTCTTCATGCCATGTTTTTGGGTCAGCTGTGCAAGTCCACAGTGAGGCGAATGAACCATCTATGAGTCAGCACCGGCACGTCTTCTTTCCTAGCAGCACTTGTTTTCAGTTTTGTGTTTCCCAGAGCATTGCTCATTACACAAGACCAAGTGAAAAGACTGACATGCTACAGTTGCTTTAGCTTCCGAGATGGATATGGCTTTATAAGGGCCCAGAGCTGATTTATGGAAAGCCTTTATTCAGGCTGTGACTTGCTGAATCGATGCACACTTACAGTACAGGCGACTTGTGATGCATCACAGTATTTAGTGATTACAGTTTGAAATAAATTGGTCTATTCTCTGCACATACAGTCCCCGGAGAGGGAAATCCAGTCTTAACTGCGGGGCTTTGAAGGTCCTGCGAAAATCCATTTGCCAGCCGTGCCCATGATTGCTTACTTTGTCCTACTTTGCTATTTTTTGACAGTACTGTAATGATGCTTGGTATAAATAGGATGGTTAACGGTTCAGTGGCTTTAAAAAAAGGCCAAGCTTATTTTATATATGATAATCTCACAAGCAACTAGAAACTTAATTAAAAACTATAATTGGCAGTGGTTCCTGCTAATAGTCACCAAAGCCTCTCTGAATCCTTACTGGGAAATAATGAAAACATTATCACCCCTAATGGCAGCCATCCAAACATGCTTTGATGAAATCACTTTGCAGGCTGCCATTCGGCTGGTTATGGACAATTTACAGATTTTTTCCTTAATTTATGTATATGTCAAAAGCAAATTAAAAACAGGCTATATCAGTCAGAGGTGTGTGGCATATCCTTGTCATAGTGTCATAGTCAAGTAACAGCTTTGTTACTTCTGTAAAATAATGACTGAAGTAAAAGTATCTTTCCAAAAAATAAAGTACAAAAGAAGCAGGGCAAAAAAACTACTTATAGGTGCCACAGAATACTAGATTTAAGAGAATGAGGAACATTTAGTACATGGAATCGACATACCATGAACCTCAAACACTGTTGTCTTTCAAAAAAAAAGTCCACATACCCTGGAATTCACATAAAATGACTGCAACAGCAATTGGTGGACAATGTGGAGAAATCTACCATTCCATGCTTTGAAGGGGATGTCGGCAGTTTTTATTATACCCTGTGCAAGAAAAGTTGGCTTCCTATTTGCCAGCATCTTTTTCATAAGTTACGTTACCCCTTACAAGCTACAGTTTGTACAAGTGCCAGAATGTAACTGCAGCAATATTTAAGGTGGAAGGGAAAATCCAAAAATCAAGCTGATGGATACAAGTGCCAGAATGTAACTGCAGCAATATTTAAGGTGGAAGGGTAAATGCAAAAAAACAAGCTGATGGATAGGAAGCCAACTTTTAATGCTCACAAGATCCTGGACAATTTTTGTAATTCAGAGTTGTTAGTTTGCTCTGCACTTTTCACTCCAGACAGATTCTCAAACCTTGGACAATATGGAGCAGCTTCGCTCAGGGTTTGACACTGAAGAGAGGAGCAGTTACAGCTTTATTAGCATCAGAACCTCAACAGCAACCTGTAAGTAGCAGTCAAGCTGTGTGATTTTATCCACTTTTTGATGTTTAAAGCATATCATCTTAAATTGAAAGTTTCACACTGTATAACCTACTTTCTGCTGATGTCTAGGTCAAACATAGCATAGCATAGTACCTAACTTATTACACAAAGGTCCATTTTATTTTCTTGCCTGTGTTTATTTTGACATGCTGCTTCTGTGTGACCACTGTGGTGTCTCACTGTAAACCAGTCAATGAGAGCAGAGCTCAGCAAATTATTCATGAGCTCACGGGAAAAGGGAGAACAGACTTCATTCTAGGGCCAAATCACAGGGCTGTAAAGGAATGCACAGTCACATACCTTCAAGATAAATCTGTTGCATGGCAGGATCAGATTCATTCTTTATTTCTCCTTTTAATGGCCCAATACTGATAACAACTGATACTGACTGACCCTCCATATTGATAATCTTCTCTTTCATATGCACCTTTGGTCTAAAACACACGGATGACACCAAGTGCAAAGCAGTACGGGTGCTGTGACCAGCACAACATACATAAAAAATGAAGACTAAAACGTAACTGAGTAGAAGGAGGAAAAATGTACTTGATTGGAAGAATTATCATTTAAGGGTGCACATTCATCACAGTGTAACTTAGTCACCTGTAAATCCACACCATACATACACAGAGGGGCCTGTTCTTACATTAGCATACTCCACACGTTTGGCAGGGCCAGTTAACATGCTGTAAAAATGAAGCTCGACATCTGAACAGCTGATGTAAACTTAGTCAGTGTGTAAACTAAACCTAATCAACCTGTCTCACCTTGGGAGTTGGCCAGAAGCAGACTCGTCTCCTGCGGCAGCTCCTTCTCCTCCGGCCCCACAGGCCCCTCCGGAGGTAAGACTGTCTCCGCGGACATGAGCCAGTCTTCTTGTTGAGATACTGTACACACCCAAGAAGAGGCGAAAACACAGGCTCCTTCCTTTCGGACTCAGCCGTCGACTCTGTCAGAAAAACGCAAACAGTGAAGTGCCTGCAGATACAGCAGCATTGTTTCGAGAGCACGGGGTAGCTTCAGCGCGCTAACCTAACTTTACTAGCTGCTTCTTCTCTGAGGAGAAAAGTGACGTCAGCCTACAAAACGCCGTTAAAACTTAGTGGAAAGTTTTCTTCTCCCCTCCTCCCTAAAAATGCAAGCAACTCACTCACAAAAGACCCACTACTAACTCCGTGACTTTCGTATTTCGACTGAAACGCCACAGAACCTCCTTCAAAACTACTCCACAGCCATCTGACAGACGCACACACAGGCAGACAGGGAGCCGTTACCTTTCAAACATGTCAACTTCTCCTGAGGACTTCAAGTGTGATTTCCCTCCATCCTGCTTCACAAACAAAACCGCGTCCCGTCACGAGTTTCACTCACACCGCCAAACAAACGATGCGCAAAGACGCACTTTCTACGAGAATATGGTTGTAAAAATGGTGTAAAAAGTTTAAGTAAGTCCAGTCAGTAGCTGTGTTGCTGTATCACGGCTCCGTCTCGCTGCAGCTGCGCGAAAGAAAGTTGAACTGAAACATTTTTCATCACATCCGGGTTCCTGTAGCTTGCAGTCTCGCGCACGTGCGCGCGCGGTTGGGCCATCTTTCATCCCCATCAGTTTCTGGAGAAAACTTTGGGTTCTTTGTTTTACAGAAGCCCGTTTACGATAGAAGCCCACAAACCAAATCACCTGTGATGCTATGTCCGCTTTCTTTTCTTCCTTCTCTCATCCTGGCAGCTGTATGTCCAGCTTTTAGTATGTCGAAGTAATGATTTTTGGCACAATATTGACTTACTACGTCGAACTAGTGACAAAAGTTATTAGTTAAGTTAATAATGTTTGACATTATTAAAAAAACTGTTGCTTTAAAATATATATTTCTTTATCCTGTAAAGTTGTGGACGCAGTTTTGGACGCTTGTATGCTGATCAGCAGTAATGGAATTTGATAAGCTGGTTACCACCAAAACCAGTATATGTTGTTTTNTCAGCAGTAATGGAATTTGATAAGCTGGTTACCACCAAAACCAGTATATGTTGTTTTTTGGATGCTGGTATGCTGGTCAGCAGTAATGGAGGTTGATAAGCTGATCCCCACCAAAACCAGTACATGTTGTGTTTTGGATGCTGGTATGCTGGTCAACAGTAATGGAAGTTGATAAGATGGTCACCACCAAAACCAGTATATGTTGTGTTTTGGATGCTGGTCAGCAGTAATGGAAGTTGATAAGCTGTTCCCCACCAAAACCAGTATATGGGTTTTTTTTGGATGCTGGTATGCTGGTCAGCAGTAATGGAAGTTGATGCCTGGGTTTGATTCCCCAGCTGGGTGTCTGGTGTCTTTTCTGCATGTTCTCCCTGTGTCCACATGGGTTTCCTCTCACAGTCCAAAGACATGCAGTCAGGTGGATTTGAGATGCTAAATTTCCCTTAGGTATGAGTGTTAATGTGTATGTCTGCATCTCTTCCCTGTGATGGATTGGCGGCCGGTTCAGGCTATCCCAGTCCCCAAGCTGGGGTGACCAGATAAACCACCACCAAACAAGAGAAGACCAGCTTTCTTGTGCTTCTTTTAGAAAAAACCTTTATATTATGTTACATTTCTTTGCATTGTAATGGCATATATTATTAAATACATTGAGGACAGTGTATTCAGTATTCAGCCATCACTACTTTTTACAAAGCATCTGAACAACTCTCCATACATACCATGACATGATATAAAAAAGCAAACCTGCACAGCATCATACCACCATATCTCAATCTAGTCATATTACAATTTCTCAAGTAAAAAAAAACAACAAGCAATAGTGGTGCATAGTGGTAATTGTATGATACTGGTTTCAGCCGATCTGTCTATCTATCTATTTATGTATCTATCTATTTATAGACATATAGTACTCTGAATGGGTTACTTAACCCTATAGAAATATATTCATTTGTTTCTCAGTAATGCTAATAGGGGTAGATATAGTCTCAATTTCTACCTATTTATGTTTCAGAATTGATTTATTGGTATTGGTAGATATGTCAGTGAATAAGGTCGGATATTGGCACTGGTCTTTATTTCCTATCAGTGTAAATCAAAAGCTTCCAGCTTTGTAGGGTACAGCACAAACAAATTGGTATCATTTGTACATTACATTGATACCTTTTCTGCCCACAGCTTGCACAGCACTCCTTTTAACTGTATGCACACAGGCACAAGCAGGGTTATTTTGCCATATTTTGCATTCCGCATTGTTAATCCTAACTGTTTTCCAGCTAGTACAGGCCCAGGAACTCACACAGCACAAAGTATTAAATATTAAATTTAGTTTACATTGTTTTATATTAACTTTATATTAATTATTAAATTAGTTACTTAATCTGTTTCTTTCTTGCCTAAAACTCTGACTCATAACAATTTTCTATGCTCTATATCAATGCAGAGGCAACTCCAGTGACCCCTCACAGCATGCTGGTTGACTTGTGCGACCCAATGTGAGCAACATCCGCCGTCTCTTCAACAGCCTCGATGAGCGAGTCAAGGTACTCCAGAAGTTTTAATGGGTGCAGAGTCAAGTTTATGCCTAATGGGTTGTACTGAATTCTCAAGTTTGGGTTTGATTTACTTTGAAATGGCCCAGAATACCATCAAATTAATCAATTGAACACACCGATGTGTACCAGATGTAGTGGTGGGTTATGGTAGGTTATACTATATGTAGCGTTTAGTATTGTTATTGTTAAAGACTTCTTAGAATTGTTTTAGAATTAAATCTAGCTTGTTTTATTTGATATTGTTTATTATATGGTTGTTTTTTTTCTGTTCATTACTTGCTTGAAGCTCCAACTTTCTGCTCACATACCCAAGTGGGTTATGTGGGTTATGGGAGATCATGCCATATGTAGCATTCAGGATTGTTATGATTATACGCCCAATTGTTTCAGTATTACATTCACAGTTATCTTGCAATTGTTTGAATATTAAATTCACTTTTTCTGCCTAAAACTTTTAACTCCGTGCACTCACACAGAGTGGGCCCCGGGCTGCGGCAGTGAACTGGTCGCCTAGTCTCGTATGGTAGCTTTAGAAGGGATGAAGTCCATGAGCATGGAAGTGGGTGATTGATGTGAAATATGCCCTCCTCATTGACTGGGTGAACTCCATTTTCTGCTCCTAATGCAGAAATCACTCCAGGTCTGTGGCATAATGATTTACGATGAATCTGTGTCAATGTTGAACTCACAAACCCCACATAATCCATCTTGCAGCAATGCGCCATTCTCCGTTTTAGAAGTGTTGAATCTATTACCACACTGATTGGTAATAACTCTCTGCCTCGATGCCCCTTGGATGGTAATTACTTAGATACCAATATTCCTTGGGACCCCGCACCAGAGGTAAAAGTCGGCATCAGTGGGGGCTTTAACCTGACCCCAGTGCTTCCAGCGTTATCTGTTTAAAATCACCACAAAAGCACCTCCGTCGCCCGAGCGCACAAGCAGACAGCTGCACAGGCAAAAGGGCATCAGATCCCCCCCCCCAACCTCCCAAACCCCCCAGCTGCTTGAGCGGCACAGTTTGACACAAGTAAATGAAAGACTCCCATTTGAATATTTCACTAGGTGACGCTTCCATGGGAAGGTGCTCGGATGATTTGCTGTGAATTCCACAGTGACACTGCTGACAAACATTTATCGTGTGTTAAATCGTGTGCCTCTGAGCCTGAATAAAGGAGCCGCAACCGCAGCGTCGGTGTCAGGCCGTCGCGTCAGTGTTGTGTCAGCAACGTGTCATGAGTGCATCTGTTGCAGTCGCATCTCAGAAGAGAGACAGGGAGGACGTCTCAATTGGTTCATGTTTGTTTGGCAGCATGCCCGATTGCTGAAGGAGTTGCCAGAGCATTCTGGGTAATCCTCCGCAGTGGCATCCCTCCAAACACTGTGGTGCGTGGTGCNTAACTGTTTTCCAGCTAGTACAGGCCCAGGAACTCACACAGCACAAAGTATTAAATATTAAATTTAGTTTACATTGTTTTATATTAACTTTATATTAATTATTAAATTAGTTACTTAATCTGTTTCTTTCTTGCCTAAAACTCTGACTCATAACAATTTTCTATGCTCTATATCAATGCAGAGGCAACTCCAGTGACCCCTCACAGCATGCTGGTTGACTTGTGCGACCCAATGTGAGCAACATCCGCCGTCTCTTCAACAGCCTCGATGAGCGAGTCAAGGTACTCCAGAAGTTTTAATGGGTGCAGAGTCAAGTTTATGCCTAATGGGTTGTACTGAATTCTCAAGTTTGGGTTTGATTTACTTTGAAATGGCCCAGAATACCATCAAATGAATAAATTGAACACACCAATGTGTACCAGATGTAGTGGTGGGTTATGGTAGGTTATACTATATGTAGCGTTTAGTATTGTTATTGTTAAAGACTTCTTAGAATTGTTTTAGAATTAAATCTAGCTTGTTTTATTTGATATTGTTTATTATATGGTTGTTTTTTTTCTGTTCATTACTTGCTTGAAGCTCCAACTTTCTGCTCACATACCCAAGTGGGTTATGTGGGTTATGGGAGATCATGCCATATGTAGCATTCAGGATTGTTATGATTATACGCCCAATTGTTTCAGTATTACATTCACAGTTATCTTGCAATTGTTTGAATATTAAATTCACTTTTTCTGGCTAAAACTTTTAACTCCGTGCACTCACACAGAGTGGGCCCCGGGCTGCGGCAGTGAACTGGTCGCCTAGTCTCGTATGGTAGCTTTAGAAGGGATGAAGTCCATGAGCATGGAAGTGGGTGATTGATGTGAAATATGCCCTCCTCATTGACTGGGTGAACTCCATTTTCTGCTCCTAATGCAGAAATCACTCCAGGTCTGTGGCATAATGATTTACGATGAATCTGTGTCAATGTTGAACTCACAAACCCCACATAATCCATCTTGCAGGAATGCGCCATTCTCCGTTTTAGAAGTGTTGAATCTATTACCACACTGATTGGTAATAACTCTCTGCCTCGATGCCCCTTGGATGGTAATTACTTAGATACCAATATTCCTTGGGACCCCGCACCAGAGGTAAAAGTCGGCATCAGTGGGGGCTTTAACCTGACCCCAGTGCTTCCAGCGTTATCTGTTTAAAATCACCACAAAAGCACCTCCGTCACCCGAGCGCACAAGCAGACAGCTGCACAGGCAAAAAAAAAAAAAAAAAAAAACCCCAACCTCCCAAACCCCCCAGCTGCTTGAGCGGCACAGTTTGACACAAGTAAATGAAAGACTCCCATTTGAATATTTCACTAGGTGACGCTTCCATGGGAAGGTGCTCGGATGATTTGCTGTGAATTCCACAGTGACACTGCTGACAAACATTTATCGTGTGTTAAATCGTGTGCCTCTGAGCCTGAATAAAGGAGCCGCAACCGCAGCGTCGGTGTCAGGCCGTCGCGTCAGTGTTGTGTCAGCAACGTGTCATGAGTGCATCTGTTGCAGTCGCATCTCAGAAGAGAGACAGGGAGGATGTCTCAATTGGTTCATGTTTGTTTGGCAGCATGCCCGATTGCTGAAGGAGTTGCCAGAGCATTCTGGGTAATCCTCCGCAGTGGCATCCCTCCAAACACTGTGGTGCGTGGTGCATGCATGCGGGAAAACTGAATGTCACTACTCCAGCACTGCTGACAAGAAGCCACCTACCGTGATTCCGTAAATATTTGAAGGATCACAGCAAGCATGGAATGTACTACGTGGCTGGTGACATCACCTGTCACATGATAAATGTTCACTTCTTTCACCCAGGCTATGCTGACCACGCTTACACATAATGGTTAATGGTTTTTAGCTTTCTAGGGCAAATGGGTTTCTAGAACTAAGTGGTCTAGAACCTTCATGTTGGGCTTAAATTCTTGAAAAACTTCTTCTCATCTGCAGAAAAAAAGGTTCCATTCTTTGAAAAGTCCTTCTGGGGAACCAAAAGTGCAGACATCTAGAAATCTGGAAGGCAGTCTGGATTCCAATCTCCGGTCCTGGATGGTGTAGTCACTGTCATTAACTGAACTGTTTAAGCAACTGATTGGCCACCTAGTGTCAAGTCCAGGACTGGAAACTGGATTCAAGGTTCCAGATTTGAAGAACTCTGCAATAGTGGTTCTTCTATGGCAAGGCTTTATTTTTAATTAATTGATTTATTCATGAGATTTATTTGTTTATTGATGGGATTATTGTGAAAGTGATTAGATTATCCTCTGCTTCACCCCATATGGTGGAAGAATCTCACTGTGTTTAGGATAACAGAGAGTGTGTGATACTCTGTGTTCCTTTCATCTTTCCAAAGTGTGATGTAGCCTACCAAGCCTGCACTTTATTGACACACATGAAATAATTTATCTGATTTGTTCATTTAAACCTTGTGAACGACATATGATGTTCCAGAAAGTATTGTTGAGTGAGGGCAAAAGACCAAGACATGTTGCAAGCACATGTTTCATCTCATGGTGTTTGCTTTCGTTTCAGAGGGTGAGGGGCTACAAAAATTCATAAAAAAATACCCAAATTCTTTTGGCATGTCAAATAAAGGCATATCAGAGAACCTATGGTTTCTGGAAACATGTGTATGACCGTCTCATGTATATACTTTGTAAAAGAACAAAATATTATTTATAGTTATAAGTGTCAAAGCAACACTATGCAGGATTTGGGGATTTAGAGACCCCTCTGGTGGAAATATGTAATTGCATGCAATGTAACATTGTAATATTGTGCTTCAGACCCTCAGAAGCGGATTAATCTGGCCTTGGCGAGTGGGCTGAAAGAGCATTTAAAGGGAACTCAGTCAAAACATGAGTGAATGATCTGCTGTTGTCATCATATCTTTGGTATAATGTTTTTTTGCCAAATCCATCATGTTACCACTGACTTTCAGCGCAGCAGCACATACCCACCATATTTAGTTTTTCTCGATAGTAAAGATACTTCTTTCAGTTTTAATAAAAAAGCTATTACATAAGCATGATTCATCATATCATACCATGTAAAGAACAAAATTCTTGTTTACCTGTAGTTTTGATTACATCAAAATTAATATTAACCAATATGCAGTACCAGTCAAAAGTTTAGACATAGCTGCTCATAGAAGGTTTCCTTATTTTTAGCTTAATGCTTTACTGTAAAATAAAAGTGAAGACATCAAACTATAAAATAGCACTCATGGAATTGTACAGTCCACCTTAAAAAACTGAACTTTACAGGAAGATAAACAGCTTTAGTAACCTGCAGTGGAGGTTAATTTAACAATATTTTTTTCTAAGCAATTTTGCACCAATTCTGTTGATCTGTCCATCATGAATATTCACTGCTTTAATTTGGGCAAAAAAAGAGTTTTTTGTGCAACAAAATATATATTAGAGAGTGCTAAATTATAGAGTTTTGATGATATGGCAAATTGTAATATTGTGACACATCAAGAGTATATGTGGTATATCAAGCTATGTATTGTATCTCATCAGTTGGAACTGCTAAGTGTAAGCCTGTAGACTCTTTATGAAGACCAAATATATCCATTTAGTTGGGTGTGTCTATACTTTTGACTGGTAATTTAATGCTGCACTCCTACCAGGCTACCTATCTAGCTACCTACCTTCTAGCTCAGAGACCAACTGTTCATGAAAGTTTACAGTTACCCATAGATAGATCTAATACAGTGCAACTCATACCTAGCATGCCCACTGACTTGGCCACCTCTTTTTCTGTGCCAGCTTGATTTTAGATGGATGTTTTTTTATTATATGGCCTTTTTCTCCAACTCCTAGATGTGTTTTGGAGTCAAAATCCTAGCACTCAATTATGGCTGTTATTCAAAGAGGAGAACAAATTGCTCCAAAGCAGGCAGGCAGGGGAGGAGGCTTTAAACCTGGAGCTCACAAAGAGGAGCAGGGGGCCCCTTGTGGAGCATGGCGTCTCGCTCTCTCTGTGTTCTTACCATTTGGTTTTTGTTATGGAATTAAAATTTCACACCAAACGGGGCAGAAGAAAAAGCCATGGAATAGGAAACCTGTAATTAGCACTAATGAGCTTATTCTCCGGCTCTGTGATTGGAATAAAAATGGGAAACTTACCGATTCGTTCCTCATATCGACTTTAATGGCCGGCGAAAAATAAAGGTGTCACTTTGAACCATGGCACAGCCACAATGCACATCAGTAACTGATCAAGCCTTCAAAGAAAGCTGGCCGAAGTCTCGGCTGAATGAGAAGAACTTAATAAGTTCTGCTTTGAAGCCAGGAGCAAGCCCCGCACCCCCCTAAGCGGAGCGTGAAAGCTGGACGAACCCCGGTGACCTGTATGATTAATGGCGTTGAGGTTATTTTTGCACGTTTTTAGCACGGCCTCTGATCAATGGGTTCAATCTTTTCTTCACTGCACTTCTGCGAGACAGACAAAGGCTCAGGGCCGACATGTCAAGTGACGTTCTTAGGTTTGAGTGACTACGGCACGGCTAAATACTGTAAACTCATCTTAAATGGCCTCACGTCATGCACAAATTGCTGTAATTGCTGATGGAAATGAAAACAAGTGCCATTCTTCTTGTAAAAGGGAAATCAAAGAAGGAGAGAAAGGAACCAGTGCAGTGATTTGCTTGTGCTTTCGGACACATCTGGAGGCAACTGCGGAATGACTGAAATATGCACGTATAATCAGTAGCAAATGTCTGCGCTGACTTGTTTTGAGTTCATAAATATGTATCTCTCTGAGTAAAAGGAATGTTGTCTGCTCAGGGCCTGTGAGATGATAAGTAACTAATAACATACTTAACCGAGAAAAAGTTCTGGCCTTGGCGTGGGGAGAGCTGGGCAGAAAACAGAGAAGCCGTAGAAGAAGAAAAAATTGATGGCTAACGGGTTCTGAAAAGAGGAAGCAGAGATCAGAGTGCTGACCCATGTGCTGTCTGCACGGCCCTATTGACATTTCAGTAAAACCACAAAGACACGTCATATTATACAGTCCATCACAGGCCTGCACATTCACAGTAAAGGCTGTGGAGGTCTACCTGGGGAGAGAGAGAGAGAGAGAGAGACATGTAGGATGGCACAAAGTCAACCCAGAGCATCCGAATAATGTTATTTCCAAAGCAAAATCTTGCACTCCAAAATGGATTGCAATGCTATTCGGAGGGAAGGTACCAGGAACAATAAATGATGATAAATTTAGACTGATATGGGAAATATTTATTGAGCTACACATACAAGTGTCTCTCAGTGTCTCTCAACTCCATGCAAGTATGGCATCAGGCCTAATCTGATCCATCCGATGCAGCTTGAATATTCTCACACAGTTCCTGCAGATTTTGCAGTAGTGGTGGAGGTGGAGTCACACCAAGCCTTCTGGACGTATGATGCATGACAACAAACTGTTCATCTTGGTGCTGACCACAGTGCCTCCACACATGGATTTGTCATTTGGTCATTTCCACCAAGACAAAAGTGGGACTTGTCACTGAAGATGACCCACTGCCATTCTGAGTCACTGGCATAACACCATTGCAGTCTTTGGCAACACTGACGTGGTGTTAAGGGCAGTCATCGTAAAGGTCTATGCACATGTAGTCCTGCATCGTGCAGCCGTCTGCCAATGGTGCTGGCCCTATCAGGATGACTCATGGAGGGCATCACTACTTGCTGAATGTCCACAGTTTTGGCTGTTTGGGTCAGTCAGGTACAGCAATAAGGCCCGTCCTTGCTTATGTCACATGTCTCACAATGTCAAATCTACCCACTTCTGGGTGCAACAGTTTGTGCAACTTTTTTTTAACTGTGAAGGTATTTACAACAGTGGTGTAAAAGTGAAATACACTCTGCAACTGTAGGGGGAGACCAAGAGCAAAAATACAAATTCTTGCAAATAGCTGATTTATGTAAACAAATACTAAGATAAATTTGAATGATAAAAAATTAGCATTTTTGAATTATCATACCTATCCTGACTATTATTTCAGATCTAACTCCTACAAACCACTCAATCTCTCTCTTTCTGTCTGTCTCTCCTACCTTCGTTTCCTCTCTGTCCCTCTCATGAACAAATGTACGCAAATTGTAAAGATGTTTACTTATATGGTCTCCATGTAAGCTCTTAGTTCTAAACCTCCAAAGTGTTTATTCTCTTTCACAGCCAGCTGTGACTGTGAAGTGTGATGAAGTGGACGATGCTTATTGCAGGGTAATGCAGTGTCCTGTACCCGCACTGTCCTGCAGCAAGCACAGCTTAAGCGCTGAGTCCTGTTAGTTCACCCCTGGGTAAGCATGGATCAGTGAATGCACACATACACACACGCACACACTAGTGGGCAGCCTTCATGCATTATTGAAATACAGCAAGAGAACACTAGCGGTTTTTGCCCGCTCTGATTAATTTAATGCCTTAAGTCCAAGATTAGGCTTCAGCCGTAATTAAATATTAAAAATGTGGAAGTGCAGGAATACTCGATTCTTCTCTTAACAAAATCGGAGTTTTAATTTACCCCATGCAGCGCTCACCTGCAGCGAAGGAATCTACATGGCACAGGGTAAAGGCAGCAAGCCAGGCCTTGGCCACGGCGCAACTCTAAAACCAACCCCCTTCCAATTTCTGGAATGGCAGTCAAATATTTATCCAGTTGATGAGGCAAACGCGGCGCGCCTGCTCTGCCGATAATTAAAGTCCAGCCCAGACTAAGGTGAACACCAATATCATTGCTAATGGCTTGCTTTAATCTGGCCTGGATGGGCCTAGTGGCTTCCAGTAGCTCTCTCCGAGAGAGTGCCGGACACGGTTGGCGTGAAGTGTATTTACTGGATGATAAATACAGTTTGTGTGAAAGCTGACGTTTAGCTGGAGAGCTTGTTTCCGTCCACAGCGCTATTTTACGAGAGATGATTAAAGCAGTGAAAGCTCAGTTTAAACGGCTGTTTACTAAACTCGGGTCATCTGCTTGAGAACAGAGACTTGGACAGACCATGAGAAACTAGCGAGGAATCTTTTGACTCATCATCTGTGTAATATTTTCAGCTCCTTCTCCAAAGATCAAGCATAGCTTGGATTTTAAACTGCACGACCTTCCAAACGCCAAGTAAAGAGAAGCAGTAAATCTCTGTGCTGTGGGCAGAAACAGGAATTTGTCATGCTATACGCCGACATTTTTCAACATGCATCTCTATCTGTTGCGACTGCATCATAGGGTTGATTACCATGAATAGTAGCTTTGACCAGTTTCACTGTAAACAGTCATGCAAACGTGTGGTCTTTTTGGAACTCGTTTCCCAGAAAGAATTTACCGTAATACATTACCGTTGCAGTGGAGTGTGAGTGAGTTTTCACAGGCTCCGCCCTACATTCCTGAAAACCTTAGAGAGCAATTTGTAAGATGACACCACCTGTCAAATTCATACTCCATACAACAGGCAGCAACATATCACCAGACACTGCAGAGTCCCTCTTCAGTGCTTACCAGTCTAAAAGAAACATTGTTGAGTTCAGCTTCAAGCTTCATCTCTTTACTCACCCAGAGCGCCCCCAGCAGTGGAAAGCAGAACCAATGCTGACTCTTGTTTTGCTTCTGTTTATTTCACTTCTTTTTCCTGCTGAATGTGGTTTCTAGCTGAGAGCTGGCAGTGGTGGTCACTTGGCAAGAGCTTCAGTTGTCTGTGTGTTTACTCTTGCTTTCAGTGGCCATTAAATGATGTAACTGGGAGCAGAACATTGGACATGATTGACGAGAGGGTAGAACATGCCGTCAGTGCAGTGCTACTTCATCCTCTCATGTTGGGCTGAAACTGCAGTGGTTCTCTAACACCTGTGGAGGTACAAACTGGGATTACGAGACAGGACAGGGCAGGTCTACCTGGTTAACATGCTAACTTCAGTAGATATCTCTGCAACACAGTACACAGACATCTTTAATGTACCGTCCACACTGTTATTTCTTCACATTCTGTTGATCATTCTAGTTCATTTTGGAATGTTTCAATATGAAAAACTTCCATAGGCAGGTTTAGAAAGGCACACTCTCAGGTCTGACTCACTCTTGCACTGGGAGAGAGTACTGCTTGTAGTTTTGAATGTTTATTCACAGGATTCAGCCACTGCCCATTTGGCTTCTGGTATAAATGTTTTATGAGTCATTCATTTCTTTAGTTCTTTCTTTCAGTTCAGAAAGAAGCACATCATTGTAACCATTCTGTGTTTAGTAAAAGCTGCAGGGTGACCTACGGTCATTCAGTCTCACAACACACACTTTACCAGAATCACACAAAATAGGAGTGCCAAACATAGGACGGTTACCTGAGAACCTGAGGATGTCCACCTGCTGAGCCAGAGAGTGTGTGTGAAAGAGACACACAGACAGAGAGGGGGAGAGAGAGAGAGAGAGAGAAAGGGAGCGGTGGAGGTATTTTTACCTGAGTTCCCCCTTCTTAGAGCGATTGCTCTATTTGTCTGATCTGAGGTTTGTGTCAGTAAGCCTCTCTCTCTTTCACTCTCCTTTCCTATTTCTCTTTTCTTTATACTCTCCCTCTTTCTGTCTCTCCATTCTTTCCTTTCCCATTATTCATTCACACTCCCTTCTCTTTGTCTTTCTTTGTTTCTTTCTTTCTTTCTTTCTTTCTCTCTCAATCTTTCTTATTCTTTTTTTATCATTTTAAGTTTCTCTGTCTTTCCCTCTCTTCCCATTGACATTTTTTCTTCTGTCTCTCATTCTACCCCCCTGCTATCACTCTCTCACTCTCTCACTTTGTCTTTCTTCATCTCTTTTTTGTTTTCTGTCTCTCTTTCCATCCTCGTTTGTGTCTTGCCCAGTCTCTCTCACCCCCCCACCCCCTCTCTCTGTCTCTCACTCTATCTCCCTCTCACTATGATAAAAGAGTAAAGGAGAAAGGTAGGTGTTGTTATTATATCATGTTCTTTTGGTGGTGTGTGTGTGTGTGTGTGTGTGTGTGTGTGTTCTAAATTCTATGGAATTTTTGGAACTCTTTTTCTCCGTGTTTTTCAGCACGCTCTTCTAAATGTCATCTCTAAGCCGGGGACTAGCAGTATTACTGCAGTGATTGGGAGCTGTGTGTGGAAACAAGTCATCACTGGTGAAAAGGAGGATTTCACAAATCACTGATCAAAGTTGTCTAATTATGTAAATCATGAATTCTCCAAATGTCAGCACCAGCAAAGCGGATTAGAATTTGCCAAGGTAAATGATAAATCACCGATCAAGCAGACATATCAACACTAATTTAGCTCTTAAAAAATAAATACCCTTTTACTGCTCCTGCTAGCAAATAAACAGCCTTGTATTTTGAATACATTAAGATATCTCACTGTTAAATCCGAACCTCATAAAGTTTTGTTCTGAGTTATTGTGTTTTTTAGTCCATTTGAGAACGTCAGCTGTCCATAACATTGTGTGAATATTTCATGATGAATAGAGCAGTAGAATACAACCCTGCCTGGAGCATACAGTAACAGTAAGAATGATCTTTCCTTCTTGTATAAACAGTGGTGGAAACATACTGAGAAGCTTTACTCGAGTGAAAGTGTACGTAATTTGTCAAAAGCAGAAGCTTATTCAGTTGAACATGGAAGTACAGCTCTGTTAATAACAGAATGCAGTGATGTATAATTAATTTAATCCCCATATTTAATTGTACAAAGACAACTTATCAAATGTTGAAACTGAGATTTTATTGCTTTGTGAATAATCAATGCATATTCATAATGAAAGAAGACAGGCTCAAGTTTACCACTGTGTCCATCACCACTTCTTACAGCAACACCCTTAAGCATTTGGGAACTGAAGAGCTGATTGCTGTAGATTTGAAAGTGAGGTGTTTTCCATTCATGTCTGATATAGGATTTCAGCCACTCAACAGTTCAGGGTCTCCTTTGTTATTTTTAGCTTCAAAATGCATGAAGTGTTTTCAATGGGTGACGAGTCTGGACTGCATGCAGGTCAGCTCAGTTTGGGCTCCTATTCTATGGAGCCATGCTGCTGTAATACATGCAGAATGTGGTTTTGCAGTGTTTTCATAAAAATAAGCAAGACCTTCCCTCAAAAGCACGTTGTCTGGATGGCAGCATATGTTGCTCCAAAACTTGTATATATCGTTAAGCCTTAATGGTGGTCTGTAATAAGTGGGCATAGGGCCAAAGAAGGTGGAGGCATTTCTGGTTCCTGTTTAAATATGGTTTCTTCTTTGCGTGGTAGAGTCGTAGCTTCCATATTTAGATGCAGCGACAAACTATGTTCACAGTCAATCAGTTTCAGAAGTGTTCATATTTACATGAGAATTTTCCAGCTTCTGTTTAGCACTTAAAGTTAAACAGGCCTGTAAGACAGGTACATGTAAATGAACTCTGTTTTGATCAGTTGCCTCGTATTGTGCTTCATTGCTCCAGCATTCCAAGCTGAAATACTCTTTATAACTACACTGTGAATGGTTGGGACTAAACTGCAGTAGGATAAACAGGCAGATATATGTAAATGTGTTGGCTTTAGTGGCATCACAGAAACACAAGTCAGGTTTCCATTCAAATGTTTTGCAAATGTTATGCACATTTATTAAATTTCAGCAGAAAAAGGTGAGTTAGGTTGTGTCTTTATTCACTGCAGTTATGCAAAGAAACCTTAGATGATGTAGGCTTGGACCATCAGATCATCTGTAGGCCACCCATGCCAACTGAAAAGAGAATTGACATTGAATTATACAAGCTGGCCACTCGTGTCCGGTATAGGGTAGTAGCCAAAACGTTTGTCATAAGTGCAACAACATCAGGTGGAATGAAGTCATGTGACCATTTGCATTTCAGCTTTAGCGGCCTTCTAACTTTTACACTTCGTCCTAGCATAAAAAAACTCTTCATGCTCCATCCAGTTTTATGTAGCATAATTACAAAGTTTGCAAAAAGGTGGATTTAAAACCTGCTAATGAAGTCAAATGGGGCTATT
This sequence comes from Semaprochilodus insignis, assembly GCA_034552555.1. NCBI lineage: Eukaryota > Metazoa > Chordata > Actinopteri > Characiformes > Prochilodontidae > Semaprochilodus > Semaprochilodus insignis. The sequence goes on along the minus strand of CM067474.1, from coordinate 21,226,560 downwards.
TTGCAGATTAGTGTCTGTAAGCTGCATGGACTGCAACCTAAAAAAATACTTTGGTTGAAAGAATCATTCGTTCAAAGTCATTTTTGGGTTGAATAAACCTAATTCATTTCTTTGTAGCAAATTAGAGTAATTTTAAGTGGGACCAACAAAACACTCTTTATAGTGTGAGGAATGAACAGTATGTTTTGAAACTTTTGCAATGTTACTACAAAAAAAGTGAGGGAAAATGTAGTTTTCCACTATATGGGCCCTTTAAACATAGTACATTTGTTTAAGTATCTTTCACCTCTGGATATCATTGTTAAAAGTGCAACCTAAAAAATTACTCTAATTTGTTACAAACAATTAAATAAGTTTTGCAACAAAAAAAAATACTTTCATTGAAAGAATCATTTGTTCAAAGTCCTTTTTTAGGTATAGGTTGAATAAACCTAATTCATTTGCTTGTAACAATTAGAGTGTGTTTTTTGGGTTGGGCCAATTAAACACTTTTTCACAGTGTATAAAGGTACCATTTTAGAGAAAGGAGTTTTTGTTGTGACAGCAAAAATACAGGATATGCAATAAACCTCTCGGCCACTAGCACCTATGTACACGGTTCGAGCAGGTTCTTTCACCTGACAGGCTGCATGCTGTAGAAACAGCGGTCTCCATAAATCAGCAAGTCCTGTGAAATCTTATCAGCAATCAGGAGGCCACATAGGAAATAGCATATCCTCTAAGAGCAAGGCGACATTACACATGACGAAACAGCTTCTGGGAGATGCTATCAGAATGTGCACTGACAACGAGCAGAGTGTATATGTGTGTGTGCTAGCGTGTGTGTGTGTGCACTGCATTGTTTGGCATTTATCTCTGCTGCCTTGGAATGTAAATTTGGCAAAGCTTGTTCCACGGAGCATAGCAAGCCAAGAGCTTGGCCTGTTTCCCCTTTTTCTACAGAAGCGCAGGCCACCCTGCTAGAAGAGGCAGCGCAGCGGGCTTAAGAGAACAGTCCTCATGTTCATTGATCTCTGATATTGATCTCCGACCCTTAACAAATAATATACAATCAAATAACACCATCAAGAGTGCTTACCGATGACACCGGATAGCCTGTTAAATCTATAGCAGGAGCTGACACCCCCCTGTCGGGTGTGTACGTAATGGTTGTACCGGTAAAGTCATTTTAAGGTTAATGAAATATGGTGCTTATCAGTGGGGAGGGTATTCCCTGACTTAATATAATGCAGTCAAACTCATCTGAAAGCTGAATCCCCCACGGTAAGATATTGGGAGAGATGCAAATGCATAAGGCTTCAAATTCAGTATGACACTACCGGGGGCCCTGAACCAACACCGCAATCATTAACTCTGAATAAATGCTGTTTATCTACCAAACATCAATTTGAGAACCACATCTGAAGGCTGAGTTGTAGATTGCATGGGCTGGAAGTGTGCAGTATGCGATAGATGGATGATAGATAGATAGATAGATAGATAGATAGATAGATAGATACATACATAGATAGATAGATACATAGGCACATATATATGGAAATTGCAGAATTATAGAATGTACAGTTCATGATGTTACTACTATATGTGTGGAACCTCAGAGCCTTCCAGGCCTTCAGAGAAGCCTTACTGATTGCTAGAAACTAAAAGTACATATTCAAATTAATAGTATCACCATACTTGTCTCTGTATGGATTATAGTAATACTCTCATTTCACTGATTTATTTGGGCTAGAAACAAAGGGGTTATACTCAACAGCAAATTATCCAACCAGACTTTTTATCCCCATGATTTGTGGCTATATTTGGCCTAGCTATCTCTTTTTCCATTCTTTGTGCCCAGGGGCAGTCTGCAGTACACAAAGGTAGTCGCCTAGGGCCTCAATGAGTCAAGGGCCTCATGAAAATACAAATTAGATGCATATTAGATGCATTGTATGTGTTGATGTTCAATAATCTATCCTTCTATCCATCTATCTATATGTAGCCAGAACTAATTAAAAAAGCCCAAAGCCTGTCTTTTGCCTAGAGCTTCAGAATCACTAAATCTGCCCCTGTTTAGGCCATCAGGAGTTGGACTGAAGGTCAAACCCCTATACTAGAACTAAAACAAGAGTGGGGCATCCTGAAAGGCATGGAGGTGCAGGCAGGTTTGCTGGTGCAGGATAATATAATGCACCATAAAATCCCAAATGGCTCTTTATTCCCTAGTAGTCCCTGTACAGTATATTACTTGTATCCTCTTTGGAGGTGTATACAAACGGCTAGATGCCTTTTTTTTTTTTTTTTCAAGTTATGCAGTATATCAGTAATATGTAACGTATTTGATTTATAACAGCTAAAAATGTTCGTGTTGGCTAGCATTATCTTAGCACTAACACGCTATGAGAGGTCACATGAGATCGCAGAAATCAATAATCAAGTGGGTCATACAGGGGGTCCTTGGGTGGGGGGGGCGGGGTGAGAGGGTCCAGGACAGCCTATTTAACCTTTTGGACCCCTGAATGTCTCAAAATCAAAATTCTTGGGGTGGACCATGAACATAAACTTCGTTTGGGAAAATAAACGCTCAAATACAAATTCAGGGAAAATTGTTTAACTTACTTCACCCACCAACTGGTGAGCCTCTGTCCTAACTAAGGGTTCCTAACTAATTAAAGATGCAGCGCTGGTCTGCCTCAGCAAATTGGTTCTCCCAGTTGGACCTTCATATCCTAGCAGGTGTAACTGCGCCCGGGACACCTCTGAAAAACTTTGTCATAACATATTTGTACATCTTCCCAAGAGGCTGGTTTAAAGACTGAACTGTTACTCATTTCTCCTAGTGAGGACCAAAGAGGAGATGTAGGTGTACCTCACTTGATATGTGGAAGATGCTTCACCAAACTAAAAAAAAAGGGCATTTCTAGAAGAGGAACTGTTAAACCAATTAGCGCTGCTATGGCGAGCGAGTTAGCAGCCCATCAGCGCTGGAGAAGCCAGTCGACATGGGACCCCACATATGCCAGGGGGTATATCACACGCTGTTTGTGCTCCTAGCTGAAGGCCTAGCACTAATTGTCACGGTTTGCCAGATAATAAAAAGGAATAACACTACAATAGCTGGCGCAGTACAACTCAGTAGGAGATCAATAGGCCCTGACAGCAAGACGACTCATTCTAAAGTACGTCTTCACAAATAAAACTAAAGTGCTCACTGTCAGTGCGATTATTAATGGCAGTTCTCAACAGGGAGGCCGTCGTCCAGTCCGTCAGCAACATGCAGATGAATAAGAAAAAGACAGGCCCTAAATTTGGGGTCTTTAAGATAAATGTGATTGGTGCAGTAGTATATCTATATGTCCAGTTGAGGTTTGTTCTTCTTTCAGTGTCCATCTCTGTGGTGGATTGTGGAGATTTCTGGCAGCGTCATGAATAAAAGATCAGAATCTCTCTTGCCAGCAGACCATGGTGTTCCTCACACACACCATGAAACACACTGGAATAAACTTGAGACAGAACAAAACATTAGGTATTACATCCCATTTGCATATCATTAGTAAGACGGGGACCACCACCCCCTATGGGTTATTCCCTTATAAATATATTTAAATATATAAATATCATGAATACATTAATTGATATTGCCCTCACATCCCCGCTAAAAGCATCCCGGCTCTTTATCATTGTATTGCTATCTCTCTCGGGACAGGGCGACATACACCAAATGGATAGACACCAAATGGATAGACAGACAGACAGACTGTCACATGCACACACACATACACACAGATGTCTGTGGTGTTTTTTCTCCCCTCCTTCTGCCTGAATCGGTGCTAGAACACTGTAAGTTCTCCCTTTTCTTGTTTTCACGGTTCACCGCAAAGAGCAATTACATCAGCGTCTGCAGGCCTGAAGACGTTAGCATTGCTCGGGGCAAACACCTGGCTGTGGTTACAGCAGCGGCAGAAGGGCACAGGCCAGATGTGTGTGTGTGTGTGTATATATATATATATATATATATATACACGTGTACATGTGTCTGTGTGCGAGCCACTCTGATCTCCTCCTTGCACACCACCTCAGAGAAACCCTCATCCACTCCTATCACGTCCTATTAATATTCTGATCCTTCACTGAGGAGTGCTCAGGCCACCTGCGTTTTACTCACAGCCTGTAGTCTCCTCCACATCAGCTGCTTCTGACCAGAGCCTCATACCCTGCTAGCCTAGCCACTTTCGGTGCAAGTAGTACAGTCACACTAGAAAATGCATGTTAGCCTCTTTCTGCAGACCCCCCGGCAGCAGTCAGCTAGGATGTTTTAAAGTAATAAAATAAAATATAATAAAATAACTGAATAGTGAATAGCAGGATGATGTACGATGACTAGGCATGTTGCAATTATTACGTATTATAATCAGCTAATTTCAAATATTTTAAAATGTTTCAGGTGTTATTTTGTCCCATTCTTCCTGCAAACACGTCTTAAGGTGTGGAATGGTTTAGGACTCTGGGCAGGCCAATCTAGTACCAGCAGCCATGACTTTCTAATGTGTGCAGCACATGGTTTAGCATTGTCTTGTTTAAAAATGCAGGACGTCCCTGCAAAAAAGATCTTCTCGAAGGCAGTATATGTTGCTCTAAGACCTCAGGCTACTTTTCTGCATTACTGCTACCATAGCAGAAGTGTAAATGACCTTTGTCAAGGGCACAGAGACACTGACGCCATACCCTGACTTGTAGTTGATAACAGTCCGAATGGTCCTTTTGGTCTGCTGCCCGGAGCACACGGCATCCAATCTTTCCCAAAAAGATGTGGAATATCGATGTTTCTGACCACAGTATGTTTCTACTGTGTGATGGTCCATCCCAGAGGCCTCTGAGCTCAGAGAAGTTGACGTCGCTTCTGGACAAGGTCAACATAAGGCTTCTGTTTTGCACAGTAAAGTTTTAAATAGCGTTTGTGAATGTAACCCTGTGTGGTAGTGACTGATAACAACTTGTCAAAGTAATCACTCGGTCATGTGGTTATTATCAGCTATTGTTGAAGAACTTGATGCAATGCTGTCTGAAGAATCAGAGATCACAGGTGTTCAGCTGAGGCTTTCGACCTTTACACACTGAAATTCCTCCTGATTCCTTGAATTGTTGAATGACATTATGCATGGTAGAAGGAAAAATATGCAACTTTTTATGCATTTCTGGACAAACTGGAGATTCACTGCCCAACTTTGTTCCTCTATTCATGGATACTGCTTTGGTACCAAATCATGATTACAATCACCTGTTTTTTTACCTAATTATTAGCCCTAATTTCTCCCATCCCAACATTTTTTTGTAATGTGTTACAGGCCTGAAATGCAGGAATATATGTTTATTAACCAATGAAATAAAGTGGACCAGACAAACCAGGACCTAGCTTGGGTTCATACTGTTGGCAGTGAAATAAAGTCAAAGTAAATGTAAGAAACACTGCATTTTTATTGACATGTTCCATACTGTCCCACCTTGTGTAAGAGTGTAAAAATACAACACCCAGTGGCTACAGGTTAACATTACTATTAGAATGAGCGGAGCTATCCGAGGAAGCTGTGGTTTCAGCCTTGCTCATATGTAATAAGATTTTGTCATAGCACTGCTGAGTATTTTGCATTAGGCTCAAGCAGGACACTGTCCAAAAGCTAATTTTACTGAGAGAAGAAGAGTTGTTTAGTTCCAGTGCTGAATGAACGCCTACAGTGTTGAATTCACTCATACACAGGTCATTTGTGTCCAGCTGGTGTTCAATAAATCCCATCAATTTTCCACATTTTCTGAGCAACTGAATATCGTAAACAACATTCATTCAGAGTTGTTAGATGTGAAACAGTCTATTCTAGAGAAACTTAGAGACTTGCAGATTTAGTTTTTTCGACTCAGAAAACTAGCTCACAGAGAGCTGTTATATGAAATGGCTATGAGTATGTTGTCAGATGCCTGAGACATTGTTTTTTGATACTTTTGAGAAAGATGTACTGTTTGAAATGCATGTAGGGCAGAGAAATAGAGCCCTGCTGTGGTGTAAACAAGAGCCCAAAGATTATAATCACTAACATTAGATATAAAAGCTCAGACAATGTGTGTGTCTCTTCTTGCCCTGCATAGTAAATACTGGACAGTAAATGAAATGGCTATATTTGCTTTGTAGACATCAAAACCTCTGACAGTAAGCACCTGGTTCAGGGGTGTGCCAATATGATACTTGGTACTTTCTGGTACTGCCCAAAATCAGTGGGAAAAAAAGTATAATCCAAGATGACTCATTAGCCCAAACTGTCATGTAATTGCTTAATTAAACATTTGCACAAAGTTGCAATTTCAATTTAATTCTTGAAATTTAAATGCTTTTTTAACCTTTGAGTTTTTGACAGTGCTGACCAATCTGCTAAAAACTCTGTGTGAAATAATGAAAACAAAACAAATAAAAAAAACATTACCAATATTGCATTACTGGCTCATGTTGTGGGCTCTGTATTGTTTCTGAGTATTTGTTTCACAGTTTGAGCATAATGTTAGGAAGATGGCTATGTTAGACAAAGTGCATCCAGACAAATGTATTATTAATAGGGGTTTAGCAATGCATCGTAAAACTGTGATATGGCAATTCAGAACTGTGACAATGTGCATCATGGAGGTGAGCAAATGCATCATGAAGCATAGAAACACTATTAATTATGCCATCTAATGCAACTGCACTGGTTAAACAGTATTTGTAAACAACAACACACTAATCACTTCAATCCAGCACTCCTAAGGGGCAGTCATGGGCAAGGGGCATTTGTGGGCAAGGGGCAGTTGTAGGCTAGAGGTTAGGGAACAAGCCTTAGCAGGAGGGTTGCCAATTCGAGTCCCTGAAGTCCCCTTGAGCAAGACACCTAACCCCCAACTGCTCCCTGGGCACCATAGATAGAGCTGCCCACCGCTCCGTGTATGTGTATGTGTGTTCATTAGTGTGTGTGTGTGGGTGTTTCATTTCACGAATGAGTTAAATGTGGTAGATAAATTCCACTGTGTGTAAGCACAATTGGCAAAGGGTTCTAAATTCGAATTCCTTCTGTCTCCCAGCTCTAGTGTCATTAGTAAGCTGGGCAACAAAATCAGTACAGCATATAATCAATAAAAAAATTAAATCAGAAGCATAATCTCACACTGAACATTGTAGAAAAATTTAACCTTTAACTCAAGTGAATTTTAAAAAAAAATTCCTAACTAAGAAATCATTATTTTTCCAAAATATTGGGTGCTATCTACATGCCAACAAGCTGTTTGGGAGGGATGCACAGAAAAAAGTCTTTTCTCACTTACAAGCATAAAGGTAAACGTCTGGAGTTCGCAAAGCGGTACTGGGACTTCAACTAGGACTGTGTGCTTTGGTCAGATGAGACCAAGATAGAGCTTTTTGGCAACAAACACACTAAGTGGGTCTGGCGTAACACAAAAGATGAGTATGCGGAAAAGCACCTCATGCCCACTGTGAAGTACGGGTAGGATCGGTGATGCTGTGGGCCTGTTTCTCTTCCAAAGGCCCCGGGAACCTCGTTAGGGTGCATGACATCATGAACTCTTTGAAATACCAGGACATTATAAATCAAAATCTGGTGGCCTCTGCCCGAAAGCTGAAGATGGGTCATCACTGGATCTTTCAGCAAGATAATGATCCTAAACATGTGGCCAAATCCACACAAAAATGGTTCACCAGACACAAAATCAAGCTCCTCCCATGGCCATCTCAGTCCCCAGACCTCAACCCAATTGAAAACCTGTGGGTGAGCTGAAGAGGAGAGTGCATAGGAGAGGACCCAGGATGATTTAGAGAGATTGTGCAAAGAGGAATGGTCGAAGATCCGTCTCTCTGTATTCTCCCATCTTGTGCTGTCTTTTTGGCAAAAGGGGGTTGTACAACGTATTAACATCAGGGGTGCCAATAATTGTGGCACTGATGATTTCATGTACAATAATTATTTCATAATGTGGGATTTTTTTCCAACTGAACTAATGCACTTGAAGGTTGGATTTTTCTCTTTTTTTGCATTGTTGTCCTGTATTATTAAAAAAAAAAAAAAGATTTTATTAGAAGCCTAAGAACACATCTTAACGAGGGGTACCAATAATTGTGGAGGGCGCTGTATCATGTGAATGCCAAATTGTTGATCTAGTATGCTTCTAGTATAACCAAATTGTGGGTGTATCATTATCGGATTGGTACCTGCATTGGTAGATACTCAGGCAGTTGTATAGGTATTAGTATAGGATATAAGAAGCGGTTTTAAGTCAGCCCAGGTGTGAAAAACTGAAGGAGGTCAGTTTCATATCACAACAGTCTGAATGACCTTACATCTCAGTGGCTGAATTATGCAGGAATTCAGAAAAATCAGTGGAATTGCCATTTAATTGGTGGAAGTGGATAGGAAAGCTACTCTAAAACAACCCAGACACAAACCTTTGAAGAATGTGGTTGTTAACTCAGTCAGTGCCTTAAGGGTAGCTACAGAAAAAAAACACTCTGGAAGAATGACCTTTGAATGACAGCCGCCGTGCTTTTATTGTCATGTGACCTTAGTCTGACCAATCCCACACGGCCTCCCAGCATCACTTGTTGCTGGCGGAGAGCCGGCACGTACCGCTTAGCCAATTAACGGCAGAATAAACCCAAACAGATTTCAACTGATAAATCTTTAATGATACGAGGGATTTTACACAAACGCACACTTGACAGTGCTAAATTAAAGTAAATACTGCACATGATTAAAATTCCCTTGGCTGTGGGAAGATAAATGTTTGAATAATTTATCAGATTTAATTGACATGACTGTGATGTTGTAAACAGAAATGTTTTGATGTTCATAATACATTCTGACATGAAGAGAATTTTTTCCCCCTTTTTTTTGGGATGGATCCAAGAAAGGCGCAACATAAAGTGTGACAGCCAGAAGCGTGTGAAAGTATGTGTGTGAAATGGGGGGGGGGCGGGGGGTGACTAATTTATACTCCAGCCATGATTCTTGTAAATGAACTTTCAGTGCTCTGTATTTACATACTGCTCAGTGTGGGTAAAGCAGGCTAACGCCACTGGGTATCTTATAATAACTAATTTGAGGAAAAAAAAGGACGTGAGCGCGTGAGACGCGTGGAGAGACACCATAAGAGTGTGTGCGTGGACGAGCGTTCTGCAAACAGACCGGTACACAAAGCTCAGAGCCAGCCCGGGGCTAAAGCACTTCACTCTGACCCTGATAAGTCAATGCTAAACAAGGATGTAAATACAGCAGGAGAGCGATTCCAACACCAGTCACATTAACTCACTGATACAGAGTCAGAGCGAGTAATCTCCACATGTATCGGCTGTACCCACATGTGCATTTATAGACTGTGGCACTGGGTTGTGACCCCGATCTCTGTTTTAACATGTGCTAAAGGACTTATAACTATCACTGTGTAATATCCAGATCCATAGAAATGCGTTTAGTTTTGCTCCGTCAGAAGTAGTGCAAAGAAAACTGGGAAAGTGCACTTCCTGAAGGAAACGTGGAATAGTGCCACTCTTAATGGTTGCCAACAGGTCTCAGTAGGTCTAAGGATCTACCCAAAGTCAGTACATGTAGTTTGGTGGCTGAAGGAAACAATGGGGTTTGGGCTGTGGAAACAATGGAGTCAGTATAGCTATGGATTAGAGTTTGGGGATCTGCCCTGAGTGAGTACATGCAGTTTGGTGGCTGTAGGTTAAAGGAAACAATAAGGTTTGAGTAGGGCGAAAAATGCATGTGACTCAATGGGTGTAAAGAGGGATGCGAGTAGACAAGATGAGTGTGGGTCAAACGAACACTGATTTTGTGCTTGGGAGTCTGCCCTAAGATTGTTTTTGTGAAACAGTGTCTCTCGGCTGAACAGAAGTACAGTAGATGGTTGTGCACTTTTTTATCCCCTTCATTCTTTACGGAAAAAAATTCGGAAAAATCTGTTTCTATGCAGAAACTGGAATTGCAGAGGTGGAACAGTGGACAAAACAAGTCACTCAACCAACAAGAAAATAGAAAAAGAAGGATAAGAATTTTAATCGGATAAGATCGGATAACGAGTGAGAAAGCACAGGTGAAGTAGTTTATTATGCTGCACATCGCTTCATTTGTGATTGGTTGCTGTGATTTAAATGAACATATAGAAATGAAAACTTGGGACAGGATCATGTGTACCACTGTTTAACACCTATGTAAGCATTTGGGAACTAAGGAGAGCAACTGCTGTAGTTCTGAAAGTGAAATATTTCCCATTCTTGCTTACAGAATTTCAGAATTTCAGCTGTTCAACAATTTGGGGTCTCCTTTGTTGTGATTTTAGTTTAATATGTACTAAAATGTTTCAGGGGCAGGTTTGGACTACAGGCAGCATATGCTGCTCCAAAACCTGCATATATCATTCAACATTAATAGTGTCACCCCCATGCCATCATGGATGCTGTTTTTTGCACTGTGCACTGATAACGAGCCGGGCAGTTCCTCTCCTCTTTAGCTAGGAGGACATGGTGTCCATGATTTCCAAAAAGAATTCCAAATTTTCGTTCACTAGTCTACAGGACACTTCACCACTTCACCTCAGTCCACCTTAAATGAGCTCAGGCCCAGACAAGGTGGAAGTGTTTCTGGATACTGTTTATATCTGGTTTCTTCTTTGCATGATGGAGTTTTAACTTATATTTGTTGATGCAGTGACAAACTGTGTTCACAAACAGTGGTTTTGGGTAGTGTTCCTGAGTCCACAGAATTGTGTCTGTTCTAAATGCAGTGCCCCCTAAAGGCTGGAAGACCATGGCCATTCAATAAGTTTTCAGCTTCGTTCCATAAAGAGATTTCACTGGATTCTCTGAATGTTTTAATGACATGATATACCGTAGTTGATGAAGTTCTGCTATTGCACTATATGCCTGTGCATTCCCCCTTGTCCTCCTCTCTTCACTTCTGAAAGACTCTGCCTCTCTGGGATGCACTTTTTATTTCCCATATATAACCGATAATATTGCCGATAATATAAGATATATAACAGAGTGTTCATCTAGGCCAAAGGGCTGGTGTGGCTGCAAGAGTTTGTTCTAATAAGCAGAAGCACACCTGATTCCACTTGTTAACTGGTTGGTAGCTAAGATCGGACACCCTAGCCTAGCTGCACACAAAACACTGTCAGAGGCTTGAGAATGTGATTTTTTGTATAGAGTATATGTGTAGTGTATGTGTAGAGCCACCAGCCACATCACTTCCACCAGAGGCATCCTGACCAGCTCTTTGGTCAGATAAGCAGTGTTTGCTCATCTCCTGCTTTTCTGCTGCTCCCCAAACTCCCCCCCACTGCTATCTGTAAATGCGACTCGCTGGCTGCCCTAAATGAATACATCAAACTTTGATGGAACGGCCTTGTCGCGCGTCCATGGCCTGCAGTTCTGTAAGCCATGATACAATGTACACCTGCATACATGAATAGGAAAGAAGCAGCTTTCTGTTTGCCAGCCGCTGTTGACTGAATGTCTAAACATGTTGTTCTGTTCTGAGGCCAGGCCGCGTCTTGTCTCGCTCTAGACAGACAACACAGAGGCGTGAGAAAGGGCTTTACTGCTGTTCTCTTGACTCTCGAGCGTCCTCTCAGGCCTACAAGCATGTGAAGTGGAGCGGAAGCCTGCTTTGATTTCAGCAGAAGAAAAGAGAAAATGATGATGCTATGGGTTCAGATGACTAGGCGAACTTGTAGAAGAACCACTGTGTGTTTCCAAATCAGGCTCCACCTTTCACCATACCCAGTCCAGACACATACTGGTCCTAGGTGGATGGCCTGTTTCAGAAAACAGGATTTCTCAGGTTAGCTGGATAATTAAAGGGCACATGAAAAGCAAAGTTGTTTTGCCGTTCACAGTGTTTTACAATGTACCATTCATTCCCCATCCATAAAGCCCATATATGGAAACTATGGTTTTGAATTCCCTGTTTTTGTGATGTCACAAAAATGCACTAGTTATGTTGTGCTTTGCTTTGCAGTGCACAATATATTGTTATTCCACAGTATATTCTTCTTCTTCTTCTTCTTCTTCTTCTTCTTCTTCTTCTTCTTCTTCTTCTTCTTCTTCTTCTTCTTCTTCTTCTTGGCACACAGACTAGTCCACACTGTTCCAACTCTGAATTGTTCAGTCTGATTGGGAATGCTGTGTGCAGCTTTTTGATCGGATGCACGGTTTCTGCATAGCAACAGATTTTTCCAGAATTTTTTCCCTTTAAGAATGAATGGGATGGAACGGTGCATGCCCATCTACTGTACTCAACCCAGAGACACCGTTTCCGATACACCATCTCAGGACAGATGATGCCTGAATTAAATGTTGGTTCGACCCCCGCTCAGCTGTTTCTCTTTTTTTTCCATCCCTCTTCCCCCCCATAGAGTGTTTTCATTAACCTACAGCCACCAAACTGCATGTTCTCACTCAGGGCAGATCCCCAAACTCTAATCCACAGACATACTGACCCACAGTTTATTTGTTTATTCATTTCTTGTTCTTGCTGTAGCAACCACAGACTAGCAGGCAGTGGGAACCATGTAAGCTGTGCAACATTCCGCATTTCCTTCGGGAAATGCACCTTTCTAGTTTACATATATCCTCCTATTCAGTTTATGGAACATTAGTGGTTTAGCCATATCAGATCACACTGAGCATGGCCTGGAATGCTTTTTAAACAAGTTCAGTTAAACAGTGCAGTTAATCAGAACAGAGGTCATTTACATACCAATCTTAAGGCCATATTAACAAAAACAGCCTGTCTGATTGTAAGGGACAAACAGAGGCACATAAAACCACAAAGACATTGTAAATGGACCAAATATGAGAAAATAAATAAAATGCAACAAATATAAAGAGTAGTGTATGGGACAGTTCTGTTTGGGAGCATACCCTAGGTACCATGTCTCTACATTTACTTGCTATGTTTCAATGATTCTTGAAAACTCAAATTTCCAGCTGCTTGATTTGACCATAAAGAAGGTGCCTGAATACACGCCAAAGTTATGAGAAGCAAACTCAGGAATATTTATTGTTACCTGAGTTTACAAGCTGTAAGGTCCTCCTTTGCTACAGTAACAGCCTCTAGTCTTCCAGGAAAACTTTACACTAGAATATGTCGGAATATTGCTGTGAGGATCTGATGGCATTCAGGCACAAGTGCATTAGTAAGCTCAGCTACTGTTGTTGGAGGATTAGTTTTGGATCACAAACTCACTCCAAGTCATCCCAAAGGTTGTTGGAGCTCTGCCACTTCACAAATTGCAGTTCCACTGCTCCACGGCCCAGTACCGGGGGTTTGTTCCCCTTAGGCCGGCACTTACCATTGGACTTGCTGACCTTAGGCTGCTGCTCCAGAGCATCCGATTTGACTGGCAATGCTTTTCTATGGAGACATGTACACTTAACCGATTGCTTGTAGCAGCAACGGGTGCATCTTAAAGGAGTTGAATTTGTCTAGATACCTTTGAAATGCCTTTTTTGCAGTGAGTGGTATCATTGGCCCATCCCAGTCAGAAACTAATGTAATAAATTAACCAGTCACTGACGATCATCCTAATGCAAATTTTGGCAACTTGGCAGTTTTCTGACTTGGCAAGTTATTGAGGGTTTTTCGAGTCTCATTAGCTAGCTAGCCAACATAGCTTGGCTGGCTAACGATAGCAAGCTTGCACTCAAAATCAAAATCAACACAAACTGCATAGCTAGCAGTGGCTATCAAGTGAGTTTGAGAACTTTAATGTTTTGGGACACACAACATGTCAGTCTAACACTGATTTACATTTACATTTACATTTACGGCATTTAGCAGACGCTCTTATCCAGAGCGACTTACAACCGTGCTTAGTGTTCCATTGGATAATATTCCAGCTAGTACAGGAAGGTTAGAGCCTAAAACTCACCATGAGCTCGGACACTGCCCGAACAGGGTGCCAGTGCTGATACCTAGATAGATCAATACACATATATATATATAGAGCAAAAAGAGCACTACCTGGCAACCCCAGCCCAGTGCTCACACCTATAGAAAAGAAAAGGTCATTATAAGTGCATTATAAGTGCAACACAACACAAGTACATACACACAACTTACACCTCTACTAGTGCTTACTCACTTAAGTGCATTACGAACACTCCACACTGCTGACAGAAAAAAAAGAAATTAGTAAGTCACAACCTGATGTGTTCAGTTACAATGGCCCCTGTTTATCCTGCTGCATCAGGTCTTACAGCAAGCTTCTCTGAACAGTAAGTAAGAACAAAGCTCATAATGTCATTGGGGTTTATGCCACTTCCACAGTTTGCATAGCTATAGGATGCACTTCAAAGGCCAGGCCAGGCCAGGCATCTCCTTTTAACATGTTCGGCAGAGCAGTTTATTAACTTCCAATCAATAAACATGCAGCCGGGCGGAAGGTAATCAGGAAATGCCAGCAAATGGGCTGACAGTGTATCAAAGCTCTGTGCTTGGAGGCAACAGCAAAGCCCTAACAAGCAGTTTATTACCGGTAGCTGTTACTGACATTAGTCAAAAACACCCAAGAAAGATAAAATGGAATAAGCAATGCGGCGCAGGAGAAGGGCCCACGGGCGGCATGTTCCTCGCGCGCTTTTGATAACTGCACGTCTCCTCTTTGATATGATAACAAACATAAATTGTTTAAAAGCATCAAATGCACAGAGATCCAGGGCCAACGCGGCCTTGGAGTGAGCGTGGCATCAGGCGGCAGCACAGGCCGCTCTGAGCAGGCGCATGAAGCACTGGGTGACGTCCAGGGTGGCTGGTTATGCAGCAAAGGGCTGTTGGAGGTGGTGCGAGATGTTCTGTGGCTGATCCGCGATCAGTTTCTTTAAGCTATGTTGCTGGATCAGTGATCAGGTGCAGCTACAGCTGATCCCAGACCAATTGTAGTGATTCTCAATGATTCTCTATATTTCACATTATTCATTTCCATTCTCTCTCTCTCTCTCTCTCTCTCTCTCGCTCTCTGTCCCTGTCTATCTCTCTCTTTATTTCTACTTCTTCCTATATCTCCTTTATGTTCAGTCTTTCTTACTGACTCAGACTGTTTTTCTTTCTCTCTCTCTCTCTGTCCCTGTCTATCTCTATCTTTCTTTGTACTCCTTCCTATATCTTTCTACTGTTTTCTTCTGTTTTCCTCTTCTGTTTTCTTTCTCACTCACTCATATCTCTCTTTATGCCTGTCTTTTTCTCTATCATTATCTACTGTGTCTCTATTTTTCTCTTCTTCTTCCCTCTCTTTCTTCTGCTTTGTCTTCTTTATTTCTGTCTCTCTTAGCCTTTCTCTCTTTTCACCCTAATATTCTTTCTAGCTATCTTTCTCACTCTGTTTGTCTTTCTCTTGCTTTGTCTTTTCTCTATATCATCTCTTTGTATCTCTTTCACATTCACATGCTCTCTGTTTGTCCATCTCCCTGTCTTTCTCTTTGTCTTCTTTGCCTTCTGTGTCTTTCTCTTTTTCACATCCACTCTTTCTAATTTTTACACTCATGTACTCTTTCTCTCTCCCTCCCTACTCTGTCGTTCTCACATGTTCTTTCTCTCACCCTCTCTGTCTCTCTCTCTGTCTCTCTCTCTCTGTCTCTCTCTCTCTCTCAGTGCTGTAGTAGAGGTTAAGGTGGTGAACGAGGCAGAGTGAACTCATGTTCAGGGGGGCTGTTTGTTTCAAACCAGAGCTAAACGGAAGAAACAGATATTAAATATCTGTTGGGTGTAGTGTGAGTGTGTGTGTATGTGTGTGTGTGTATATATACCTGTGTGTCTGTGTGCAGTACGCGTGTGGGGTGAAACACGTCTCCTCACCCTGGGGTATATTGCGAAGATGCTACAGCGAGAGAAAAAAATCTCATCCAAATAATTTTCTTGCCCTGTGGGCAGTTACATGCAAATAAGAGATCAAACGCGTGTTGGGTGGAAAAAAGGAAGATTGGTGTGAATATCATCAGACAGGAGTGACGGGTGGACTACACGGAGGAGAAAAAGAGCAGGATGCTGATCACCACTGACCATGAGAGAGAGAGAGAGAGAGAGAGAGAGAGGGAATGAGAGAGAGAGAGAGAGAAAGAGAGACTGAATGAGGGAGAAGGAGGGGGAGAAAGACAGAGTGGAAGAGAAACATTGAAAGTGTGATAGAGAGAGAGAGAGAGAAAGAGAGAGAGAGAGGCTGTGCTGGATTGAATACAGATAAAGTATAAAAACTCACTCAACACTTTTTTGGTTTCAGATGCAGGAGAGAAAACACTGCGCTTTTGATCTCTCTCTCACTCTCTGGCACAAACGCACACACACACACCTGTGCACGCACATACACACACACACCTGCACACACACGTGCACACACACATGCAGTCTCTCAGACAGATATACAGTACTGTGCAAAAATTAGACATCACCTTTCATTTCATATCCAGTCGACATGGCCAGAGCTATTTATAAGGAGAGTAGATAATCCACTTGCAGTCACAGAAAAATAACTGAAAACTTCAAAACTGATCTTCAAAACAACTGTGTAGTCCACCTGTCACTCCTGTCTGATGGTATTTTCCACCCAACCCACGTTTGATCTCTTATTTGGGACTTGGTAGTAGGAACCTTGTAGCCTAGCTTGTGAAAGTGGATTGTGTCTTCTAACTTCTTAAACCTGACTTTCAGGATCACACTCAAACTGACACTGTAGGACTGGCACCTGTAATAGGTTCAGTGGTGTGGGGGCAGAACTTGTAGCAGGATGCCACTCTGGTGGTTTACCAGCTAAACAGAATAGGTGAGCTGACCAATCAGAGCACACTGGGCGCACTGACGGATAAGGCTTCAAGACAAAGGAACTCAAACAGAGCAATTCAGAGCAAAACATTGTGTTTTGGGACAATTGAAGCATGTAAATCTATTCTAGTGTGTCCTGGAAAGTTCAGTTATGAACATGAGCATAAGAGGTCAATTTTAAGCTTTTAAAGAGGAGAAAAGCAAGCTCCACTCCTGTATCAGACCTGAAAAACAGTGTTTCTGTCCATCCTCCCACAGTGAGAAGATAGCTCAGCGTTATGGGTTCAGAATGAAGAACATTTGCAAATCAAACAAAGAAGCTGCTGGTGTTCTCAGAACAGAGGACTGACCATCCCACAGTCTAGATCCTCAACATCATTTAAAGCTTTTGGGATTATTGGATTGTTAGAAGCAGGAAATGCAACCAACTTGAACTTTGGAGGTGAGGAAAATATCTCTGCAGATTTCTTTGTGAAAAATGAAAGTAAATGTCCTGACAACAACACATATGCAGGTAATCCAATAAAATCATAATAAAAACATCAATAATAACATTATAGTTCATTTATAGTTATATAGTTATATAATTAATTCTCTTGGACCTTTATTAAACTGACAAAAGTCCTAAAAATGCTTTTTGTTAAGGCTGACCAACTAAATCGTATTTTGTAAAAGTGAATGCAGTTTGAATTTTATGCCTGTAAAGCCCTCAAAATAAGGCTGAACATATTTAGAATATGCAAGTTTTGAAACAATAAGCAGGTGAAATGGTAACAGACAAAGCGGTCATGGTAACAAAGAAGGGTTTCTTTGCAGAAACGCTGCCAGATTCTCTGGGCCCAAGCTCATCTCAGATGTTCCGAAAGACAGTGTAATTGTGTGCTGTGGTCAGATGAGTCCACACTTCAGATTGATTTGGGAAGAAATGGATATTGAGTTCTTAATGCCAATGATAAAAGGTACCATCCAGACTTTTACCATTGAAAGGTGGAAAAATCAACACCTGCCATGTTGTGGAGAAGCATTAGTGGCCACAGCATGGGTGACTTGCATATATGTGAAGATACCATCGACGGACATGTAGTGTATTATACTATATTGGGATTGAGACGTATGCTGCCATCAAGATGACGTCAGCAAGACAGTAGCAGGCCTCATTCTGCATGGGCCACAATAACATGGTAGACACAGGGTGTGTGTGCTAGAGTGGCCTGCCTGCTGTCCAGATCTGTCTGCTATTGGAAATGTATGATGCAAAATGGAGAGAAAAACAGCATGTGTGAAAGCAGACTGCACCAGATGACGTGCAGATGAGAACGGGCCCAACACCGGGTTTCCGTGACTACTGCTAATGGCCCATCTTACATGACCTTCACCTGCGTTCTTGAGCACCTTCCATTACAACATCAACATCAGCCTGAACTGAAAGCTGCCATATCAGAGCCCCATAAACTGCACTGAGGCGCTGGAGAGAGGCTGGTCTACTCCACCAGTCTGCCTGTAATGAATCTGGCTCTGAGGGATATTTAGCTGCTAACTGAGAGATTGCTGCAGGGATAATTCAGTAAGAGACACTTCAACATTTCAGATCATATTTAGAGACATAGCAGGGCACTGTAGTAACATGTGTATGAGTACATAGCAGGGCACTGTAGTAACATGTGTATGAGTACATAGCAGGGCACTGTAGTAACGTGTGTGAGTACATAGCTGAGCATGCTAGTAGCATGCGTGTGAGCACATAGCAGGGCACGCTTGTAACATGTTTTTGTGATGCGAGCGAGAGAAAAACGTTCCCATAAATGTTGTTTCCTCTCCTCTCTGAGCAGCAGGTTACATCCTGCAGCTGCGGCGAGCCAGCAGTGGAGACTGAGCCAGCACGGTGGTCAGAACAGTCAGCGGTCAAAAAGCAGCTTCATCTACATTCATTCACACCTTCAGGCCAGAGAGAATATTCACCATTACCCATAAACCCTTAATCCTCCCCTGTTCTTTTCTGTTCACCCCCACCCTCTCTTTCTTTTTCTCTCCCACTCGCTCTTGTCCTTTTTTCTCTCTTCTCTCTTTTTTCTCTCTCTCTCTACGCTTTCTCTATTTCCTGTACAGTCTGTTTTACTCTGTCCCTCTCTCTCTCCTCTCTCTTTTATAGTCTCTCTCTCTCTCCCTTCCTCCTCTCTTCAGTACACACTCTCTCTTTCTCTCTCTCTCTCTCTCATGCTCTCTCTATAGCGATCTCTCTCCTATCTTCAGTACATTCTCTCTTTCTCTCACTCATACTTCATCTGTCTCCTCTGTCCTGTACACACTGTCTACCTCTCTCTCTATCTCTATCTTTATCTCTCTCTCCTCTCCTGTATAATCTCTTGCACTCTCTCCCCTTCTCTCTTTCTCTTTCTCTCCACTCTTTCCCTTTCTCTCTCAATCCCTGTCTCTTATATAGTCTCTCCTTCTTTCTTTCTCCCTCCCTCTCCATCTCTCTCTCTCCCTCTCTCTCTATCTCTGCTCTCTCTCTCTCTCCCTCTCTCTCTCTCTGTCTCTCCTCCCCACCCCCCCTCTCTCCATGCCTCATTATTGCCAATCATTTGAATGTGAGTGGCCAGTGTCACCTGCTCAGTAATCTGATTACTTCATGCAGGAATTAGTATGTATATTTAATGTAGGGTTTTTTTCTCTTGTTCTTGTTCTTCCTCGGTCTTGATGAGTGCAGCAGTGGCAAGGAAGCGGAGGAAAGGTTGTCTGGCGGATATGCCAGCGTCGTGCTAATAAATGACAGCTGATTTATGCATCTGTATTCTTTTATTTATAAAAAATAGCAAGCCGGCCGATATTCCGATATTAATAATACAAGTGGATCCACTTTGATTAGGCCTGTGCAGAGAGGCGCGCATATTCAGCATTACAATTAAATCTTCTGATGTGAAATGGGGATGACACGCTAATGAAGCGCGCCAGCGAGCCTGAACCGAGACTGTCCAACATCATTATGGGAAATCTTAGATGAAGAGTAATTATACGAGGAACACTGAAATGTCATTAAAAATCTTCAGTAAGTGATTTAACCCACTATTCCTGAGTAATGCCATCTCTCTCTCTCTCTCCCTCTCTCTCTCTCTCTCTGTCCCCCTCCTCTCTTCAGGACACCACTGTACTGTACAGAAAGTTCCTCTTCAGAAGTTTCTCCAGATGAAAATTGTAGGCCTTTGAATGTTCTGAGATTTTCTCAGACAGATATAATCAAGTGTCCTAATTTAATTTGGTGCATCAGAACTCAGTGGCGATGATGATGGCAATGATGATGATGGTGGTGGTGGTGGTGGTGGTGATGGTACGTAATTGAAATCGTGCTTTAATAAATGCAGATGAATTGGCAATTAGGTCTGGATCTGAACCCTGAGTGCTGGATTGGAGCCGATAGCGGAGCGCTCCCTCATCCGTATTACTCCAGCCACTTTAAACTATTACGTCTTCAATTCTGATATGTGCTAAAATGTGCTTAATAAAGGATCATTTATGAGAGTTCTCACTTCTGCGGCTGTGCATAGCTTACTACTGAATATATCCATACTCAACACTACTACTAATAATAATGTGTTTATATGCAACAATGCATGTCATTTCATCTGAGTGGACCTTGAACAGTGAACAGTGCAAGAGAGCAAGAGACATAGAGATAGGAGAGAAAGAGAGAGAGAGAGAGAGAGAGAGAGAGAGAGAAAGAAAGAATGAAAGAAAGAAAGAAAGAGAGAGAAAGAAAGAAAGAAAGAAAGAAAGAAAGAGGAGATAGTGTACAATAATAAAGAATTAGAAAGACAGTAAGAGGGAACAGTGCAGAAGTCTAGAGAGGACATAAGGTAGCTATCATTTTCTGGACTGTTTTTTGATAATGTTACATACATCATAATTAAGTTTTCTTGTTATCTCAAGATAACAGAAGTTGTTTGTTTAGATCACAACTCATTCTTCTTGAGATCTCAAGATAACAAAAGTTGATTTATTGAGATCACAACTTATTATTTTGTGATATCAAGATACAAAAAATCTTTTAAAAATTATTATATTGAGATCGCAAGATAGCAAAAGCTATTTTCTGAAGATCCCAACTTATATTGAGATCACAAGAAAAATAAGTTGTGATCTCCAGAAAACAAATTAAGATCACAAGACAATTAAATCATGATCTGAAGATGACAGTTCAGAAAGCTGTAACTACCTCGTTTCATCACTGGACTTCCATAGAAGAGACAGGGAGAGAGAGAGAGAGAGAGAGAGAGAGAGAGTTAGAGAAGAGATAGAGAAAGATACTGATTCACTGGCCCCTCAGTTCCTGCTTTGACGACTTCCACATCATGCCACCAAGAAAATGTGTCAAAACACGTAATACATCAAAATACAGCCCAAAATGAAGTAGTGGTAAATAAACCAGCCCTCTGAGAGCTCAGCCTAGGAGCCCACAGAGGAACCCAGCCTCAGACAGTCAGAAGGACATCAATGGGTGTCATACAATGGGCATACAGTGTCCATTCCACTGGTGTCATCCTCTATTGGTGGTCTCCAGTGTGCTTGGACAGAGAGAGACCTCATACAGACAGAGATATGGGGCCTCCATTTAGAGTCCACCCTCCCCTGTTAGCTCACTGAAAAGATGGAGAGTACGAGACGGAGAGAGAGACAGAGAGGGAGGGAGGGAGGGAGGAAAGGAATGCGAAAGTATGTGTGTGTGGTAGAAATGTGCCACAGGCTGAAATTTATCAGTGTCAGCAATTTCCAGAGTTTCCACACCTGTTCTAATGGCTTTCTGTTTTACACAGAACCCCCAGAAAAAAGGGAAAAGTTTTGTGGAATATTTGCAAGGATTGGCTTTATGGACTTTCATAATAACACATGCAGTTTTATCCCTCATATCATTCGGTTTTCCAGAGCGGGTTCCACACACTTTTTGTAGATGGCTGGCAGTTTGGTGAACACTTTCAAACGCCGGTTTTCCCACCACATCCCTCTAGATAATGTGTGTGATGCTTAAGCATGTAGTAACATCATCACGGCGTAAACAGTGATTTCGACCCGCGTCTCTGATGTCCTCTTTCATACCTTCATAAAAAATGCCGCTTGTCGGTTTGTGTGAGCTGGCGTCGTGATCAGACATGAAAGACTGGCCCCTTTGTGGCGATGGAGTGGAGCACATCAGTAACGTGACCAGCAGAAGAGGAAGAGGAGGGAGAGACAGCAGTGGTGTCCCTGAGGGGAGCAAGAGAAAGAGAGAGAGAGAGAGAGAGAGAGAGAGAGAGAGAGAGAGAGCTAGAGCTGTCCAACCCAAACGTGCCTTCCAGCCATGCAATTATTTTTTTGCACTGCGCTCCAATATCAACTCGAGAGCAATGCAAATTATTTAAGACATACTTTTTTTTTCTGGAGCCGCAATTATAATAATGATGATCTCAATTAGCGTTGCCATCGCCTCAGACTATTTAGTGGCCGATTCTGCAGCCCCAGGGTGCGTCCTGCTGCAGAGCAGACACACACCGTCAGGGTTGAGAGAAGAGGGACGTTTCTGGGCAGTGAACCTATAAACTCTATATATTATGATAGATCACTATTCTCATCCACAATCATGCGCTATTAGCAGGCCCGTGTACAGATACGAGTCCCCCACTGCCCTGCTTTACCAGAACAACACAGAACCTCTGTCTGCTGTGGCTGTAGCGTGTGGTCCATTACTGCCATTCTTTACCATATGCTTTCCAGTACAGCTGCTCTAATAGGGGTCAATGAGCAGGTCCTTTTTTTAGGTGCCCATTGACTTTAATTATAAGTCTGATTGGAGTTTTTGCACTCTCCTCTAGGGTTAGGGGAATTCTTGTGTTTAGTGCAGATTGACCATACGCTACAGATGCAGCAGATGGAGAGTTTAAGATGTAGTGGCGAGCAGCTCCCCAGTGTTGAATGCACTCACTTTAGTTCAGATGGACAGAACCCAGGGCATTATATATGAGGAGACTGGTCACCGGTTGAAATATGAAATGAAAGTAACGCTTGTAATGCTCAACATGGTGTCTGTTCACAGGGAAAGTAAAAAAGAGCCAATCAGCTTGCTGGATATGCCATGAGCAGGGAAGAGTTGGCGCTACTGTGGTCCTAGTGGGGAAAGCCCCACTACTGTTGTGGAGATCTACTAATGCACGGTAGCTAAAACAAGTTGAAACATCAAGCGTTTTATGCAAGTGAGGGCATTCTTTTTTTTTTTTTTTAGTGAGTTTCTGAAACAATAATTTGTTTTTCAGCTTTGAGTATTTTGGTCTCTCCTCATTCAAAGGGATTGGGGTCTGGTTTTGTATATAACTACCCGGCCACGTTGCAAAGATGGCCACTGAATGAGCAGACTTTCCTATAAAGCCTATGCCAGAAATTAACCACTGTAGTTGTTCATTCAACACTAGGTCAAACAATGACATATTTTACAATATTTTACAGATTAGCAATATAAACGCATTCTAAATGCTTAATAAACATATAATAAATGTATTATAAAGATGTATCTACTAGGCCTGGACCTGAATATTTGACTATTTGGCTATTCATCTGTTGGGTAGGTATTCAGTTCCTAATTTTGGGATTTGACTATTAATTTTCTGGCCAAGTGTAGCACATCAATAAAGGTGAAATGCAAAATACTGCAACATTTATAGTCCACAGGAGAAACTTAGATGACTTGAGGTTACAGCACCAAACACGGTAGGGTAATAAACACAGCCTCCTTGGTGCTAACAGCTAAAATCACAGCCCCCTGCTCTACTCTGGAAAACCCACAACTCCACCCGTATTCAGGCTCTTCAACATAAATGTCCTTGTGCGAAGGAAACTAAAATGGCCCAAAATGAACATTTCTTTCCCTAAATAAATGGAACTACTTACATTGCAGTGTGGTGGCTCCATACAATTGGTCAGCACAAGTTGTAGTATACTCTTTATTTACACTATTTAATCGCACAGTTAGAATGTGGAAGTGTATACTACCATAGCTTGGTTGCTCAGCATGTATTCCCAGGGTGGCTGCAAACACTGCCCTGCCATAGTAAACCCTTACTAGGGCCACGATGTATGCCCTTCGTACCTCGAGTTAGATCACCTTTGTGAAGTGCTGCTTAAATCATGTGCTATTACCTGCTACCCCACCACTTAGTGAGGCTAGCGGGGACGGTAGACGGAGCAAAACCATGCTGTGAGCGTCGCAGTGCTCTGTGAGAAATGCAGCTAGTCTAGATTTTTGGCTTTTACAGCGGATAAAGCCACGGATGTGCTTTGAATATTTGCTGGCTCGAATGTTTACTGTTGTATGTTATATGCTCCGGAGCCTGAAAAATAGTATTCATGCCCCTTCAAGGATCTAAAGCACAACCCCAGGTCAAACAGATCTCCTACAGTGTTGCTGTAAGTCCAGCTGGGCACAAATGACCACTGCATGTTTGTTTAACACTGTAGGTGTAATTTGGCCAATACCAGGCATTATGCTGCTTATCTGCACCAAACAAATCAGCATGAGCGCAAAAATTAGATATATCGTAATTTACTTTGAACCTTTCTCCATTCAGTCCCAGCTGGAGACAAATGACCACTGCATACGTTCCTTCAGCCCTAGCTTTCTCCTTCATGAGTCAAATGCTGTTTTGATGTATTATTTGGCACGATGAAAAGGAATGCAACCCCTGTTTTCAAAAAATGCTATCAGCTACAATCCGATTTAATGAGTAGACGTGGACCTTTTCCTCAAGAGTAAAACGCACGGTGACCTATTTCAGCATTTCATCTCTCTTTCTCTCCATCTCTCTCTCGCTCTCTCTCTTTCTCCTGCTGCCGTTTTAAAGTGCCTTCCTCCTTCCTCTTCAGTTCATGTGTGAAAGGCTTGCACCACTACCCCTTTCTTTTATTCATTGCACTGTAAATAACTCCACTTTATGAAAAGCAGCCAGTGTGACTGGCGGATCCCCACTAAACCACAACACATTATTATTTCATGGCCTTTGAAAGAGGGGTCTGTAATGTTGCTCACACTTTAATGTCTGCGCTCTCTCTGATGTTGTGTAGTACACAGCGCCCCTTGTTGCGCGCCGTATGCCATTCCTCACTTGAATTCACAAACACTTCCAAGTGCATAAATAGCACGGAAGAAGGAAGTGTTGCCCCCGAGAGGTAGTGTACTGTACTGTGAATGCCAGAGACGAACCACAGCTAGCAACTGCCAGCTACTGCCACTGGGCCGAGGGGGCAGCTGACAGCGTTTCGTATGTTAGGCAGGGGGTTTGATCAAAGTATTTTATGCTGCTGTGCAAAAGTCACACCCTTCATTTATTTCCAATAAGTGCAAGTTACTGTACTCAAAGCCTCAGCAAGTAAATACCATATGAATTCTTTCCACACCTCCAAAGTTCAGTCTTGGGAGCTGGTTGCATTTTCTTCTGCTCATGATCCAAGTAATCCCAAACACATTCAGTGGTGGTCTGGACTCTGGGGTGGTCAGTCCATTGTTCTAAGTAACACCAGCAGCTTCTTTGATGTAAGGGTTTCTTGACAGCTACATATCCTTACAGCCCCATAGTGTTGAGTCTTCTCACAGTGGAAGAACGGACAGAAACACCTGTGGGCTTCTGCTCTCACTCAAAGATGGCCGCTTTAAGTGCTGTTTATCTGATGGTGTAAGTTTTGATGGTTCACCAGGACGTGCATAGTTCTTTGGAGTTCCATTGTCCTGGAAAATCTTGTTTTTTCCTCATACGTTTTTCCTTGACTTCCTCATGCACATGGATTGCTGTGTATCAATCTCCACGGAAATATCCCCTGAAAATTAATAACTTATATATATATATATATATATATATATATATATATATATACGAAATAGCCGGAATTTTTGTGGTGGTCTTTGATTTTGTACAGTACTATATATATATATATATACCGTATATTCTCCATTGGCACACTGGTGAGCTACTTATAGAAGGGTTCTCAGGGACCTGTTAGATCACTCTTTGAGGTAAAGTCAAACCCCTTCAGACTTTAAGGGCCACTGAGAGAGTGGGCCATCAGTCATTGGGGGACTCGTGTGAATGATAATGAGGTGAGAGTTTTACACCAGAGACTTGGACTCAGTCACGTTTGTGACTTTGACAAGTTAAGAGCCGCTCTCAATGCTGTTTCCAGCTCTTCGTCACATTAAGTTCGTGGTCAGTGCATTTCAATGGCAGTGTGAGATATTGGGACAAGTTGAGTGCAAACTGAAGTAGAGCAGTCAGGAACAGGCAATTTAAAAAGGTGTCAATTAAAAGTGGGAAAAAGGGATTTATCAGTCTTCAGAACAATTTGAGTACTGATATAATCAGTAGTGACAACCCAAACCTGAGGTACACTTTCTTTCTTTGGTGCGAATAGACCAAGTATCTTGTGCTCTGCAACAGAATGCCCTGCACACCAGCCCAGCATATTCAATTATGAATGTGCCCCCCCTCCGTGCTACAGCTATCCTACTGCTGGCAGACATCTAAGACTACATGATGCTCGACGCTATGCATTATATCAGCTGGGTAAACTGCAGCGGTCCCTTCCGCCACGCTTCAAATGCGCTTGTAAACATGTAACGTGCGACCAGGGGCCTGAGAGCCAAAAGAAAAAGAGCAGGAACGAGGCACTGGCGATAGCAAGATGCGCTGTTTTCCCAGGGAGGCCGCGCTCTAGCCCCAAACAGCCTTTCAAGTAAGTTGTGCCAGGCCACGTTCTCCAAAGATCAAAGCCTGAGGCTGGAGAACACGGGCCATGCCCATTAGATGCAGCCCAGCCCGAGCTTGGCCACGCTCCCCTCCCCGCCCAGCCCTGCTCATCTAAACAACACTCTAGGTGCTGGAAGCTGGAACAAAGAACTTGTAACATAGCTATTAAAGTTTAATTGTTTTTTTTCCTTTCTCTCACTCCGGCTTTCTTTCTGGAGTTTCTGCGATGAAATTCCTCTACATTGCATAAAAGCGTAATGCCGGCCTGATTTCCATGGGCCTTTGTAGAATAAAAGATATATGTGTACAAAAAAGTAGGAACTCCCTGATGTTGGAGGTAGACAGTTGCTTTTCAAATCCTAGTTTTGGTCCTTTATTTTATTCAGCAGTGAAAAGCCATGAATACAGAAAATAATAACGCCTGTTACAATTCTCCATCATGATCTCTACTCTCGGCGAGAAAACCTTAACGTATGGACACAGTACACGGTAATGAAAAGTATCAAAAATTAGTTGACCTCGATTTAAAGGAATAATAACCAAAAAAAAAAAAAAAGAAGAAGGAAAAAAAGGTATTCACCAATTACATAAACATGTTATTTTTTTGCTACTGTCCCAATTTACTGTATACATAGGGGATCATATTCCCGATCATTAAAGAATGACAGTAATAGAAACGATACATGACTCATCGGCCAGACATAATGCTCCATAACGTATGCACAGAGGTACAAGCAATAAATACACACATTAGGTAAAGCCTTACAGCTACGCAACGCAGATGCAGGAAAAAAGCAGGTTTGCTATTCTTAGCAAGCAATGTGAGAACAGTAAAAAGTCATGAAGGTCTGGAAAAGAAACACTGAGCTTTTAGCTTAAAAAAAAAAGTCTGGTAAATTCATGGGTCCACCAACATTTTTTTTTTGTATCTTTTTACATAATATGCACAATTATCAAAATACAGACAAAATCATCATCCCAGAAAAAATCCAGACAATCCTAAATCTAGTGGAGGAGCAGATTGCTGATCTGGAGGTCTTTCTGGTATTATGTGCAAGCAACTATTTTAGACAATTTTTTTTCCATGTTTTTACAAAACCCATGCAAAATCTACAGGTAATATGCATTCTGTGGCTGAGAGTTCGTTTGTTCCATCCATCCCTCCCCTCCCACCCTTCCCACCCCCTTCCCAAAATAAAAGAACAACAGAAAAAAAAAAACAGTATAGCTGAGGTATGCATATTATATGCATTGTACACTTAGGCCATCATCCTGATCTTTTTATTATATGCTTTTATTAACTCTTATTTCCAGTCCACCACATGAGTTTAGACATGCATTTTTAAAACACAATATCCCCTTACAGGTATATTTTTACATAACCATTCTACAAATGTTTCAGGACAACCTATTACAATGCAAAACAAAAAATAAAATAAAATAAAATAAACACTTTCCGTATCCGGCATTGGGAATGTAAACTGTCTTGTTGGCAACGTCTTATGAGCCAGGCGGAGACGTAACGCGACAGCTTTTCGTAGCATTCTAATAAGTCGTGCAATCTGCCATTATTTGTTCAGAAATCGTCATTGTGAAGAGGTAGAACCTTTTAGAAAGCCTTTTTGGATAAGTGGGAGAACCCTTTTTTCCCTTTTCACCAAAGACGCTGCGTCCCTATATTTGGTGTGATAAAATTATTAACGTCTTCAAGTCAATTTGCTGACTCCAGCAAAGATAAGGGATAAGCTTTGTTCCTGGATCCAGCTGCTTCTTCTTCTTCGAGCCGAACTGGTGTAAGAATCGTATGTATGTGTGAGTGTGTGTGCACATGTATGCATGTCTGTGTGTGTGTGTGCATGTGTGTTTGCGCTAAGCTAGCAGCCAACCCCTCGGTCTGGCACAACACTGGAGACTGCACAGTATGTTTCCATACGTACAAAGCAAAAACAAACTTGGACATTTCAGGTACAATACGTAGCATTATCAGTTTCAGACAGTTTTAGCTGGGTTGCTAGATGACCAGAACGAGGACCAGGAAAGTCAGCAGACCAAAGAAAACAAAACAAACAAACAACAACAAAAAAACAAAAACAAGCAAACCAACAAGAAAAGGAGAACATTGCTGGACTGAGTGAGCCTTACAACAGCTTTGTGTGCTAGCATCTCGAGAGGAGGCAGAATTTTGTGTAACTTTGGTTTGACTGAAAACAGAAATGACCTTTTAAAGCAACAGCCGCTTTTCTAGATGACATTAGCTGTGAAACACTCAAGACTACTCCTGCTTTGATACCTAATCCCATCTGTACAGAACACAGACTGCACTGTGAATACCTTCTCAAAAGCCAATACTGGTGCTGAGGATGGTTTCTAAGAGAATCTGTGGAACAAAGCAAATCTCACCTAGAAAAGGTTCTTCTCAACTTTGATATCCTCTTTTACAATGGCTATATTATTTGCTTTCACAAGATAACCAAGCCATAATCATTTCATATCAACTTGAAACTTTTTTGGCTTCACTAGATATCGTAAAGTTTGGTTCCTATGTTTTTTTTTTTTAGTTTTCGCTTTGACGCGGCTCCGAGAAGAAAAACCATACAGATAGAAGACATGACATATCGGACAGGTCCACCGAACAATACATTTCACTAGGAAAGGAAACAATGATAAGATGGGAGACGCAAATAATGAAGGAAAAAAAACCCATCATGTATATATATTTATATCTATATATAGAACTAAAATAAAAAAAAAGATTTTCACAATTTTTTTCTGCACTTCCACTGATACACAAAATGGTTGTTTTGGTCATGATCCACTTATAGCTGCTCTCTACTGCTTTTAGCCAGCCCACACGCCTGTAGTATACTCCCTGGCATGCGGCGGACCCTCCGCACATGGTCAATGTGAGCTCCCCCCCCCGCCCCCCTCCCCGAC
>CM067474.1:21177581-21196972 GCA_034552555.1 Semaprochilodus insignis | reverse complement strand
CCCCGACTGGAATCAAATTAAACATCAAAATCGCCTTCTTTCAAATCTTTGTACAGGGCTAAACGACACAATCCCAGAGGTTATTCGAAGGTAGTTAGCGGAAAACAAAGCTTCTCTTTGTACTAGTTAAAGTCACAGAAGGCTGACCAAAGAGTCTGGTGGCTTCTGTCTAAGCTATTGGCCATTGATAGTGTTGGCTTTGGTTTATAGCTGTTGCCTGTGACTCTTTGCAGGTAGACAAAGCTCTTAGAACAAGGAGGTAAAGAGACTAGTAGAAGAATATGCAGAAATTCATCTTTTTTTTGTTCTTTTTTTTCCTCAGCGTGGTGCTTACACAAACATTTACGTTTCAACTCAGTAATCACATTTCACTTTTCAGCACAAACAGAGATAAAGAGACACTGGAGAGACCTACTTTTTTTTTTGGACAGCTGCAACAGTCTTGATACCGCGGTTCTGTTGTGGGTGTGAGGTTTTAAAAATGGCATTTACAGTTGGTGGTGACTGAAAAGAAAATAAGCTTTTGGTAAAAAGAAAAAGAAAGAAAGAAAGTAAGAAAGAAAGAAAGAAAGAAGGAAAGAAAGAAATACTGTTTGTTAAGTATTTTAGCAACATACAGGCAGTGACACTAATTTCTGATACTACTCCTGTGCAAATAATAACAGAGCAACAACTCGAATTGAACCAGCAATTGTATCTAACATCAGCGACTACTGTGGGCTGGATATTCACAAACTTAAAACTTTTTTTTGGCAGTATATGTGGCCAACGACTTTTTGTTTTCGTTTCCGTCCATGAGTCTTGGTGGTTCACGTTGTGAGGTGGCCATGCCATCCGAATGAAATCTTTTTTTTTTTTTTTTGTTTTCATTATTCATAGTCTGTAGTCATTTTAAAAAGCAGACATCTTATGCCTGTTCATATGTGGTCCTCAAAGGGCTGAGAGAGAGAGAGAGAGAGTTTCTTTGGGCCAGTCTCCCGGATGCATTCGAAATAAATATTCCTCGCTTCCATTTGCTGCCTTCCTGTGGTTCGTGGAGTGGTTAGAGGGGTGGAGTCCCAGCAAAGGTGGGCGGAGACGACTATCACTCCAGGTCCTCTGATAGGTTGCCCTCCTCCAGCTCCCGTTCCTCCTCCAGCTCTGGACTGTGGTTGGCTGTCGTCACCAACGACATCGGACAGTCGTCATCGTCCATATTTAGCGGTTCCTCCTTGACGTGAACTGGAGGCCTGTGAACAACAACAAGAAGAAAACTGTATTTATTATATTTGAATATGTTCAATGAGCTACAGTATTAAATATGAGCATACAGGGGGTGACTGAATCCTACCTACGATGTGCTGGAGTATTGAGGTGAAAAGGGAAGGGTTCTGTAATGTTCTGCATTAGCTACCATTCTACTCATGCACAGATACAATCCAGAAGTAGACTTCATATTCAACACATCTTTGGCAAATGTAGAGGGTTTTTTTTAGTGTAAATGTATTTGTTATATAAATGTTCGCATAAATGTAAATAGCAACTAAATTTAGATTAACAGAGCATGAGCAAAGCGGTGGATACCTCGACATGTTTGGCATTGAAAAGTTTACTGATGGCACCTGGCTGGAGTAAAAAAAAAAAAAAAAAAAAAAGAGAGAGAGAGAAGCAGCAACCCCATTATAAATAATGGAGAATTTCTCATCCCCTCACCCCCTGGAGCAAAGGGGGGAGTGGAGCTTTTTTTATCTTGTTAATAGAAAGCGCAGGCCTTCGTTAATATGCAGGGGCTGCGGTGGCGCTTCTTGAGAGGGGAGAGAACCTGCAGCTAGGCTTCTACCATTAATCAACTCCAGTCCGTCAGTTCACTCGGACACCATGATCCATGTTTTTAACTCCAAATGGATGAATATCTTTACTGACTGTCAATAAATGGAGAGGGGAGGAAAAAAAAAATACACAGTGAGGCGAGTGAGCGGCTTCTCCCCCCTGCAGAACGGCAGAGAGGAGAGGGTGGAAGTGGGGCTACTAACAAGAATAATAACGCTGTCACACACAAACAAGGCTTAACATGATCCTGGGCCCTTGGCAGGGAAAGGGGTTTGTGCTACCATGATAAATCTGACAAAACCTAATTATTTCTGACACGTTGGATGCATCGGGAAATCCCGCTAGACTAGGCAAGAGAGAGAGAGAGAGAGAGAGAGAGAGAGAGAGAGAGAGAGAGAGAGGAGAAAAAACCTTATCAACTAGTTTCTGCATTAGAACATGTCTGGCAGTCATCTCTTGGGCTGCACTCATCAATGGCGGGGGGAACTTTGAATTTGAAAAGAATTTTAAAAGGTACAGATTACTTTAATATTTATAGCAAAATAGATTAATATTCAGATGTGGTAGAGGAGGGTTGCTGGCACTGGCATGGATGCTGCTGTCTGCTGAGCCAGAAGGAGAGAAAGACCCTACCGTTCACAAGTTTGGAATCATTTTGGGCGTTTTATATTCACATATGGTATAATAACTTACATAACAGTATTTTTAGGTGTTTTACTTATGCTACTTAAGTTCCTGACTCAACAATTCTGACTCAGTAAGGCTACAGAACGGAACATTTCACATTAATCCAAACCGTTTATTAATGCATAAGGTTCTCAATTTTCATATTTTTATTAACAAAAGAGTAATTTTTTTGTGTTTTAAATTCACTCCTGTAGTCTATTGTATCTGTTTTAATTGAATACATTTATTGACAAATATTCATTTTACCAGTATGGATTTGAAAAAGTTCAGTGCTAATAATAGTTACTTAATAATTTATAGCAGTTACTTTTTAAGACTAACAACTGCATTATAAATATGGAGTTTAAGGAGTTAAATGGGCCAACACTCTACTGATGTTATATTCCGCCAGTGGGTGAATTAAACTGAGCTAATTTGTAATACTACAGTTGGTACCGGTATTGAACTTCTGGTATCGTGACTATCGTTCTCAATAGCCATTCAGCTCAAGCAGCACTATGGCAAAGCTGCTGCAGTTCCAAACATGCACAGCCTCTAATAAAACACCTACGTTCTCACAGCATATACTGATATTTTGGAAATGACCCTTTTTATCTTTCTAAACTCAGCTGCCATTTCTGGATCTACATCACAGCTCATTCATATAGTCCACCCGTATCTGTAATTACACAGGATACATGATGACTATTTCTACCCACAGAGCAACAAATGTGCTGCGAGTGTCTGTAAACATGCATTATAATGACGCATTGCGATACAGGGCCATGAAAGCTGTCACTGACCTACACCTTGACTCTCTTTAAAAGCCACATAGAGCTCAGAGGAGGCGCTGCCTCTCACATTTATCACGCCATAACAAACAGGTCTGCAGATATGGGCCTAAAGATATTACCCGGAGACAAATGATCCCCGGCCAGGCCAGCGCTGCACTGGCCATTAAGCCCGACACAGGCCTTTAGCCCGCATGTGAAGAAGCATGGCTTACAGCTTTCATTTGCATTCATTAGAAATCAGCGGCACACTTGTGTGGCTTGGAGGAGGGAAGAAAACGATTAGTCCTTTCTCCACTGTATTAAGACATCAGGATGAGTCATTTAGTAGTTAACGAGAGGCTGGCATTAGCAAGCCACGAGCTGGTGCCTGTGCCAGCCTGCGTGTGTGACTGAGTGTGTTTGTTTTTGAGGTAATGACTCGCAGATCTGAGCAATTTAAAATTGAGAAACGTATCTGATGTCGAATGCTGTTGATTATGGAATTAAATGTCATAACCCGTGTTGAAACAAGCTACTTCAGACATTGTATTTGCATTATTATCATTTGTTCCTGATGAAAATCAGTCAGTGTCTCTTAAATAGAGCTTAAAGAGCGCCAGGACACACTCACTAAATCCACACATGCCTGGCGCTATCCATAGCTTGAGTGATTGCGCAAATTGTAACACGTTAAGAAAAAAGGTTAGTCTGACTGTGTGACTAGTCTCTGGTGGGCAGACGTGAATGTGTGGTCGGTAGCTGGCCTCTTCATTATTCAATGCATCCCAGAAAAAGCCACTTACAAAACACATTTCTTCCATTTTGGGCATGTAGTGACCATGTAAGGAAGAGGCAGCATCGGCCACCTTTCGTGTCTGAGATAGAGAGAGAGAAAGAGAGAGAATACTAGCATTCAAGAAACAGACTCAACTGTCCATTATTAAAAGTTAAATAACCTGAGGGAGTGAATATACTGGGATTCTGTCTAGCTTTCAGATTTGCCCCAGTTAACACTCCTGTCCCACTTCTCAACCTGACACACACACACAAACATGCGCTTGCGCACACACGCTCATGCTTACATACAGGCCCCTGTTGGCAGGGAAAATGCCGGCTGTATTTGCTAATTTATAGGGGTGATAATGCACCATTAGCAAGACTGGGCTGGGGTGGAATCCTGCTTTAGAATGACAAGAAGCAGAGTATGTGTCTATGTGTGTATGTGTTTGTGCATGTGTGACAGCGCTAAGTGTCCTATCTCTGGCCCGGTAAACACTGCACAGTGACATGTATGACATCACTGATTAGTGCGGGGTACATTCTACATACGCATTCCTCAAACTCACACCACATGAATCTTTAATCAGTCTACTCTCTCTCTCCTGCTCTCTCTCTCTCCGCACCATTAAAAAAGATGGAAAGGCAAAGATTTTAAAGTAATTAATGATACAGTTAGCTGCTAAATATTAATAAGAACAGTCCTGCATAAAATATAACATCTAAACCTCTACGATGCAGATGTTGGAGTAATTAAAATGGAATCTGTAATTAGAATAGTTCCTATTTATAGGTGAGAGGTGAAAGTCTAGGACCAAATGTAAACTTAGCATGAGCTATGATGTCCGAAAGCAAATAAAGGTTTAATGTGTTTTAAGCCTTTCATAGGTCTGGACTTCAAATCAGTCTACACTCCTGGGCAAAACAATGGGCCAAGCCTAAAGGACAAAGGCTTTCACTGATTGTTTTCTGCTGGTCAGAGTCCAGATTTAAACCATATAGAGAAGATTTTGTCTCACATTAAAAGCAGTCCAGTTTGCCAATGTTTTTTGACAGTTTGAAGCCAGTGGAACAACACTGACTCTTCTCATGTCTGTCTGCAAGTTCACCCACAATACTTCACTATTTGAAGAAAATAAAGCGAAAAGCTTCCTATACTAAGTCACTGCGTTTGTTTGTTTAAAGATTTGTTGTTAAGACCATTAAAAACTTAATGCTTGGCCCAATTTTTTGCCTGGCAGTGTACACCTTTAAAAAGCGGTATCTTGTGTAAAGACACTGGCTATATGTAGAAGCATGAACACTCAAAGAACCATTTGCATGCATAAATGGGTCTTTGTATGGTTAAATGTTTCCTCTCTGTGAAGATCTGCTGTATGAAAAAGGTTCCATATAGCGCCAAAAACCTGGTACTATATAGGACCCTAAAAGTATGAGGTGTTACTTAATTTCTGACTATAATACTTAGTCATACTTAGTTTCCTGACTATAACTTCACACTCTTAGCTGAATATCTGAGCTGAAAAAGGAACTGGTTTTGCGTGTAGAAGAACTGTTCAATTTTTAAACAGTCTACCCACTGACTAATTCACTAATTCTTGCAAAGTCACATTTATGTTAATTCATAAAACACTCAGGATATAATAACGTAATAATAATTAATTTAAGTCACATTTACATCACAAAACAATGTCCATAATCAGTGTACATGAATAAACAAACACAGTAAAACTATGTGGTTGTCTGATCTGCAGCGTGTGTGTACATGTGTCCACTCACATGTGGGTCTGCGGAGAGTATCTGGGGCTGCTGTGACCGTTAGTGTCGAGGTGGTCGAGCGTGCCGTTGAGCTCGTCGTGGGTGCTGGTTTGTAAGAGGCTGGGTGGGCTGCCGCTCAGCAGACCGGGTGGACTGCCCCCCATCAACCCCGATGCACTGCTGTTCATCAATGCCGCGTTACCCAGCAATGGCAGAGACGTCTCCGCCAACGCTGCCTGAGACGGCAAGAGAGAGGGACAGAGTAAAGAGAGTAAAGATACAGAGGGAAAAGAGGGAGAGAGTAAAGAGAGAGCAAGAGGGGAGAGAAAGAGTAAAGAGTAAGGATATATATAAAGAGAAAACAGAGAGAAAGAAAGAGAGTGAGAGAGAGAAAGAGCGAGAGAAAGAGAGAGAGTGTGTTAATTTTCCAATGTCCACAGCATTTTGCTGGTGTTGTATGTAAATCTTGCATCTCCAAAACTAGAATCTAATAATAATCATGTTTTATTAATTTCATTTGAAAGATAAAACAAATATTATTAAATAAAATTAGTTGTAAATGTTGCATGTTTTCCAGAATTCCGGTTGGTCCTTTTACGTTCAATCTACACACGAGGTTATCCTACGACAGTGATGATGTTAAGCCAGTCTACGCAAGGCTAGCTCTGATTTTGTGTCACTGACTGCATTACGTTCACTCTGGCCTTGATGACATCATATGGATGTGGAGAAACTGAAAAGAATCTGCTTGGACACATTGGACACATGGAATTTTCTTCACCCAGACAGACAGGCCTCAAAGGTGCAGCACGAAAAAAAAAAAAAAAACATCAAGCATCTGCATGACTATTAAACTACCCAAGAACTTTACCTGAAAATAGTCAAAAAAATCTCCTGACATTTTTTTGCCTCCTGCATATTAAAGTTATATACGGGAATTAAAATTTAAAGTTTTTGCCATGAGCACCTCGCTGGCCGACACTACGAAGCCAAATCATTTATGACAGCTTGGATAAATATTAATGCATATGCTCTTGCATTTGCACAGGCTGCTATCAATCTGGAGCAGAGGCACGCAGAAAAACTAGACTGGCAGAGAAGCTACCTGCCTCTGCCACACGGTGTCCTTCTAGACTCTCACTGCTTATGCCAACCTGGCTCTCTCTCTCTCTCTCTCTCTCTCTCTCACACACACACATATGCACAAAATTTTTCTCCTGCTGTTCAGGGCGTAATTATGAGAACACAGAGAAGCGTACACAAACTGTGTACTCAGGCAGACAGTCAAACTGCTCTTTTAGTCCAGTTCTAAGAAAAAGGTCATGGGCTACCCCTAAAAGCAGAACTGGCTGCTTACCTGCAAACTGGCATTAAGAGCTGCTCCGTAACCCAGACTAGATGGCAGGTTCTTCACCAGCGTCGGGCTCCTGTCCATAAGAACACACATATTAAATCATTTACATTACTTATGTTCAATTAAAACAGCTTATCCCCCTAAGGATCTGTATATAGGCACAAACTTAAGTTTCCGATTCTCACACCCACAGACATTGCTGACTAGTAAGTTTCATAAGTACAAGTGGTTAAACCCTGTGCTAACCCTGTGCGAGGAATCAAAGCCTTATCAATAAGTAAATGCGTAGTGGTGTTAAGCATTAACACATGGCTGTCAGGCTGTAAAAATGTGGCGAGAGAGTTCATATGCATCACCCTTGCTGCCTGTGGTAACCATCTAATAGCACAGTCTATATTAAAATGAGGTGAAAAATTAAGATAATCATAAATGGCCACTGAGTGTGTATGAATTCCCACTTCGGCAACTATAATTATGACATGGAACATTCTTACAACTTCATCTGAGTGGAGCTTCTGAATAGTACTGTTTTAGAGAGAGAGGAAGCGAAGGGTAAAAAGAGACAGCAGGCTTTACCCTGTTATCTTCTGTGATCTACGCTTCTGGTACTCCATCTCATCCACTGTCCACACTGCACCCTTCACATTTTCCACTCGAACAAAACACTTGTGGAGGCTCAGGTTGTGGCGCACTGCGT
This sequence comes from Semaprochilodus insignis, assembly GCA_034552555.1. Taxonomy (NCBI): domain Eukaryota; kingdom Metazoa; phylum Chordata; class Actinopteri; order Characiformes; family Prochilodontidae; genus Semaprochilodus; species Semaprochilodus insignis. Next base: position 21,189,138 of record CM067474.1, on the reverse strand, counting down.
TCTACAACATAAACAAACACATACAGGTTTAAAAGCGGCATATACCCAATTAATCATTCTATCAGTTGAAGTATAGCAATTCCATTAGAAACATACAGAGACATAGATACAATCAAGTTTTCTTACAGTCCAAAATCACTGAATCAATTTAGTATCACTGTCTCTAAATATGTCTACAATCTCTATATATGAAAGTAATACTGGTACAAAGATTCTTAATCGAATCACACATACGTGACCTGTGCACTACTCATTGTGTTGAGAGTGGCGTACGGTAGGGGCATACACTCAGATGGTCACTAATAATATCCAGGAGGTCTCTGAATTAAGCATGAACCTCACATGGCTCTTCTGACATCTATTTGTGCGAACACACCTATATTTAAATAATCCCCACAAATCAGGTTTATGAAAATGACCCCAAAACACGTTTACATTCATAATCAAGGAGGGTGGAAAGAAGGGGGTCTGTGGCGCACCTCCTATATCATGAAAGAATCTAATTAAAACACGTGGCAACAGCAGCCAAATAATAACCTTTGCTTTAATATTACAGTTTTTTTCATGTTTTATTTCAGGGACGGGTTTGTAGTGGTTTTGCTCTAAGAAAGGGATTCTATGAGACAGGATGAGAGGGAAAAAAAACTCATAAGCAGATCTCGCATCTGACCTGAAAATCCCAGGATTTGATTGATCTTAATGCCCATGGCTCTGAATATGATAATTTTAATATTAATGAGCAAATGAGCAGTTTTATTATGCATGCTATATAGTTATAACTAATAAGCTGCCGGGGCCGAGAGCTGGATCCCCAAGCTGAGCTGATGAGACCAAGCAGAGATATTAAATCACCTTTCATTCCTTTTTAAAAATTCTCTCAGTTAATCAAATGACAAGCCCATCACAGCCCAGCCTTGTAGAGCCAGCACAAAGGAGCAGCCAGGCTCAAAATGTAAATATCCCAGCCTGGCTATTGTAAAAGGAGGGACCCGAATATTTCTAATGCTACTCCCATGCTTTTTTTTTTTTTTTGGTTCCACCCATGGCCTGATTAAATATATTTAGTGATAAGGAGTGAGGACCCACTGCATATGTGTGAATATCAGGCATATACATATATATATGCATATATATATACATACATATATATATATATATATATAGAGAGAGAGAGAGAGAGAGAGAGAAGAAATAAGAACTCTAAGAACTCTCCCTGTACTGTGTGCTGTCTATAGTAGCTCTTTAGGTAATGTAAATGCTTTTATGAGCAGAGATGTTGTGTATAAATGTGCTCTCTGATGTTTTCTGTGCAAACCCACATACAGTAAAGCAGTTCTGGCCCTGTGTGCTGATGTACAGGGAGCTATTGCACACCCTTGTGGAGCTGTAATCATACACCAGCATCATTAGCAACCCAAATCCAAATTAATTCACTTTGCTAAATCTAGTGCTGGGAGACGCTTAGCATGCTGATGAGAGAGAGGGAGAAAGCTCCTAGGCTGGCTCAGAGAAGGGCTCCTGGCTAAAAGACATTTTACTGTAGTAAAAAACAGTTCAGTGTTGTCTATATACATATATTTTTTTTTTTTCTAGGCCTCTTATCACCGCGCACCCCTCTCCTCCAGGGTGGGGGGTAACATTTTTAAACCTCTCGTCTCCTTTTCTTGTTCTTCTATTCAGAAAATAGCAGACATTGTATTTGTTGGGACAGGGGTACAAATGAGAGCCTTTGTCCTGGTAAATAAAGTATGCTCCGATGGTGACAGGAGCATTTACTTAGTGTCGGACAGGCCCTAACCCTTCTCTCTTTCTGTCTCTCTCTCTCTCTCCATGCTACGTACATGAGCTATGGTGTGTACAAAGAACCACCCGACAACGGCACAAAAAAAAAAAGAAAAGGAAAAAAAAATTCCCAGACCGCGTCTGAAAGGCAAACAGCCATCTTTCAAACTAATTAACCAATAATATGCAAGGGGGGTGGGAGAGTGGGGGAGAGAAAGAGAGAGAAAGAGAGAGAGAAAGAAAGAAAGAGAAGAAGGAGTAATACACTGCATCTAACAAAAGGTGCTGATGATTGAGTGGCTGGGTAGTAATTAGCGCGTCAGAACGCACACCTCCCCGCCAAGCCTCAGCTATTAATTGCACCAAATTAGAAAACGATATCAGAGGCCGAATTATTCTTTCACTTGTCATTTTTCTACAGAGAGGAGAAAGAGAAAGAGAGGAAATTCACCCTTTTCAAGAGGCAGGTTAAAAAGAGGGGAGCGCGATACTAATCTATTCGTGTCAAGTAAATAAATGTCCCTTCCGGGCCTCTGTCTCCTGCTATGCGGTGGACAGTTCAGGGAGGGGTAGAGGGGAAGAAAGGAAGGGGGACGTTACCTTCCAAGTGGCGGCGTTGCGTCTGAAGTAGGCGAAGGTGCGCGTGAACCAGCTGTAGATTTCATTAAGCGTTAACTGCATGTCTTTCGAGTCCATGATAGCCTGCAACAAGACGCCATCAAATAATGCTTTACTAACCAGGCCGTTTAGCCACTCTCGCCCTGCTGCAGTGTTAATTCAAGCAGCAATTAATTCTAATCTAATCAGGCAAAAGCTAATTTATTTCCCCACTCACCTGCCTGATGAGCGTTGCATACGTGAATGGTGGTCTGACATCAGCGTTCTTATAAAACTCGTAGTTTGGGGCTATCTCTGCAATGGATACAATTTTTTTTTTTGGAAAACGAAGAAAAAATATAAATAAGTGTAAATTGTCATCACACGAAATAATTGCTAAATGCAACTCCTCAAGGAGCTGGATTCACTTAGGATTTAATGAAATTAAAAAAGATGGGACGAAAAAGAGGAGTGTGTGGTGGGGGGGGTGCACATCAAATCAGCATTTTACATGTCCAACAAAATGCATTTTTAATTAATCTCTCTCGAGAGAAATCTTAAACATCAACACATGCGTGAAATTAGAGCTTGTGTAGATATTTTGTATGTATCTGAATAATTCATGCACCCCCATGTGCAACTGCACAAGACCAGTAAATATAAACATCAAACAGAGCGGATTTTGTAACATGAACAGCTTAATACACATAGCCATCTAAAACGTGATGAATATTGGATCGTTTTTTATTTGACTGTAATTAATGTTCATAAAATATTGATGCACTGTACGGCTTGATATTTATCTCTTTTGCGTAGAGCCGAGCAATGAAATAAAAGGCTTTAATCTGGATGCTGCTTCCAAATGGAGCAAGCAGCATGTCAGGACGAATGACTGTGTGTTTATCCAAACATTTCACTCGAGAAATACTATATCGTTGCCATGGTAACAAAATAGTAACTTTATAGGAGTAAAAGGAAAAATAAATATAAAAAAAATAAAACTCTTTACTTTTAATGCATGCTAATTGGAAGCGATTCTGGACTATTTCAGTGGGTAAATTGGTCAATATTTACACAAACAGCTGGTGCTTCCGAATGACGTAGTGGAATAATCAAAATGGGAACGTTTCTGATGGGACTACAACAACACAGTAAAACTATATAGGTTTTTCAGTATGATTAGGGGCGAATATGTACCTGAGGACAAGGGCATGGAATATTTGTCAGAGTGCCGTCTACGCATGGCGCCCATGCTGGGCACGTTGGCAGGGCTGAGGACTGAGGGCACCTGGGGCATCTGGCTCAACGGTGTGATGGGGGCTGTGGGGGTAGTGGGGGTCTGGGGCAGGTTCGGTGGGGAAGCTGACGGCAAGTTCTTCGACATGGTGATACTCGAGACTAGATTTAACTGAAGAGGGAGAGAAGAAAGAGAAGGAAGAGAGAGATAGAAAGCGAGCAAGTGAGAGAGAGAGAGAGAGAGAGAGAGAGAGAGAGAGTTTAAAGGACTCAGACAAACAAGAACAGATTCACTTGTACAGCTGTGTTTCCACTAATAAGCTGCAGAGGAAACAGCCAATCTCCGCTAATTACAGGATAAAATTGTATCATAAGAATTCTAATTAGAGCACGCTGTTAAAGATTATCTAATGATCATCCTTTGTGTTATCTCAACCCATCTCTATCCCACAAGAGCCTCCTACATGTGTAAGAGTGAGTATGTGTACAAAACAGAAAGAGAGTTACCACCTGTTTTCTTAACCACCTGGATTAGAAGCCCAGACTAAACTCCTTCCATCTCTCTTCAAACCCAAACACAGCATGTCACACTGAGACATATCACTATCTCCCAACTTTCTATTTTTTTCCCCTTCTCTCATTTCAGTGTTCCGTTCCAAATCTCATGTGAGAGGATCCAACCAAGTGGAAAATTCCACACTGACCTTTAGTCCCCGCTGCTAATTCGTGGGAATGGTAATGACATCATTACATATTCAAGCCAAATTGCCTTAATTGTGAACTGACGAGTGGAATTCTGAACTGGCTTGAACGGAAAGGCAACCAGAAATGGCAGTGGGAGAAAGAGAAGGAGTCAGGCATCAACAATCACGTGTGGCATGTGTTGATAAATAGTATGAAATGTCAAGTTGCCCATTCCCTCACGGCTGGGTGCTTTCGCAATTGATAATTATGACTCTACTTAACGGTAATGAGACAATGGCGACAGAAAGGGGGCCAAGCACTGTAGTTATACAGTATACAGGAAATTACTATACTAGAGGGACACTGCACCTTGTCAAAATGACTAGTCTAGAGTATTTCCTCTAAAATTAAGTGTGAAATACAACAAATTTGGACTGGAAAGTGAATCCTCTGCTTGAAACAACAGCATGGTGACATCAGTTGCCTTGTGTCTTTTAATGTAACGAGCGTGACATTCTGATGATGGGTGAAAAATGCGCAGTTGTGAATCCAACAGTGTCGTTTTTCTCCGCGTGTTGAGCACTCCATTGATGTGTATAATACAGGAATCTCCATATAATTCAGCCGAGGTCAGGTCAAGGCAACGGGCCGACGCTTTGAACAGCCTCCCTCTTAATCCCCCCTTCACTGCAGCAGACTGCATGCTGCAAAACCACAATATCAACCAGTAATTATGCGCTACTTGTTCTACACTGGGACCAACAAAGGCTGCTGATACACCGTCAAACATAGCTAAATAATAAATCCTATCAAGAGTGAGTGAGTGCGAGTGTGTGCGTGTGGCATGTATATTTATAGTGTTAAGACAAGATTTTCTTCCCCTCTCTCTTCACCTGGTTACGGCAACAAGCGTAACATGTTTGCAGGCACACAATCCTGTATTTGCAAAATGGAATTTATTAAAACCTAACTGAGCAGGAGCGAATGAGAGTCAGGGATGAGCACTTTGCCACCTCCGCTCATCTGAATATATATTCAAGGTTGGCTGAGAGAAAGAGAGAGAGACCGAGAGAGAGAGAGAGAGGGAGGAAAAAAACCCTCATTATTCAGGACTTGCAGCCTTGGTAACTTTGATTTTCAGCCATCCATGGCATGGCCAAAAGGTAACATTTAATGAAGTGCCATTCAGGGCGTAAATGGGGTCATATAATAGACAGTGTGTCTGCACCTTGTGTTGGGCTACTGATAGCTGTTAAGAGTGCGGTGATGAACCAACAGGGCTCATTTCGCCCTGCTAATAAATTCACACTATTAATATTTATCAAATGTGTGGGCTGCCTCCCTCTCAGCCCTATGCATGTGAGGGCGGAAATACATGCCAGGATATCTATTACCTCTCCTCTTTTGTGTAGTACATATATTTTTGGGTGGATATGGCATGTAGAATACGTGTTCTCTTTACACCAGTGAAATTGGAAATACAAGGTACGATCATGCGCACAATCACACACGCAGCGCTGTGAAGAGCTGCATGCAGAAAAAAAAAAGACATACAGATGCACACGCGCACACACACAGACAAAAGAAGGAAACTGGGAAAAAACTGAGGCCATCATCGCTCATTTAAAAATCTGCCATTAATTGCTCGCCATCAAATGCAATTAGCAGCCCTTTCATGTGTGGTTTATGTAATGTAATACTTCATTAATATTATTCATTCATATGCAGTATTGGATTACAGGCTGAAATTCTTTATTAGTGTAGATGTAACCAAGCTGCTGGAGTTTTGAAGATTAAAAAGGGGAGATTGAATAATAAATTGGCAGAGGGGAGCAGCCCGATTCCTGGTGGATCTGCAGGATAATTATTCTATCTTGTGATTATCTAGTTTATATGGTGGGAGGTGATGAGGAAAATTATGCCATTGAAATTAGGCACTTACTAAGCAGTAGAAACACACCACGCATTCCTCTGCAAAATATTGAACGTGCCATAAATAATTTTGACACAAATATTTATTTTTGCTACCGTCTGTTTGTAAATACATGTTTTATGTAAACCTCGCCTTTTATATTTCTGCCCCATCTGTTTTTCCATAATATTAATCCTCATTTCAAAGACAGCATCTCTCATCTCTGCAGCTATCCCTCAGATTGTTTACAGATTGCTGGTTATTTCACTTCACATCATCTTCGCTGGGCTCCATCTATCATTACAGCTGTTTGTTTTCAGAATGAAATGTCTTCTGTTGCCTCCGGCTCCTTTAAGTGCTCCTCCGGTCATGGAGCTTAACAGCTTCTGCTGGCCAACAGGTTGTTTGCAGTATTAAAGCCATCAGGCCGTAATGGCTGGGCCTTTTTTGGCTCAGATTGGGGGTATGATTTAACGCTCTCGCCGTCGTCGCAGTCTCCCCATAGTCGTGGCTGATGGGGAGCAGTGAAACCTGGCATTACAAATCCCATTCTCTCCTCATCCGCTATCTCTTTCTCTCTCTCTCAGCGCTGTTAAACAGTGGCGTTTAGAGAGCTCATTTGCTGCCCTGCCGCCCTGTTTACCGTATGTGGAGCAATATGCACTCACCGGTTTGGGAGATGGCTTGGGCTCCGAGGGCCGCATGTGCAAGTGGGCCATCATTGCCTGAAGACGCTCACGTTCTTTAGAAAGCTGTTAAGAGAAAGAGTGGGAGAGAGAGGGAGGGGAGAGAGAGAAAAAAAAAAAAAGAAAAAAAAAAAGAAAACAGAGCGGTTTTAGAAATGAGCGATTTTCCCCAGACTACCACAGTAATACATCTTGTTATTGAGCTTGTCTGGTTGTAATGAATCCTGCATATGCCCAGTCTAGCTTTCTTAAGCCTGCCTCAAAGACAGAGAGGGAGATACAGAGAGAGAGTGAGAGAGAGAGAGACAGACAAAGAGACAGAGAGACAGAGAGAGAGAGAGAGAGAGAGAGAAAGAGAGAGAAAGACAGAGAGAGAGAGATAGAGAGAGAACTAAAACAGGAAAAAAGAGTAGAAAAGGAATAACAGAAAGAAGACAACCAAAATAACCTCAAAGACAGAGATAAAGAGACTGAGGCTGGGAGAAAAGACAGGAAAGAGAAAGAAAGAATCACATGATCACACGGAGGGGAGAAGAAGAAAACAAAAATGCCTCAACTTAGTGACAGAGAGAAAGATATATATATATATATATATGTAGAGAGAGAGAGAGAGAGAGAGAGAGAGAGAGAAAGAAAGAGAGCAAGAGGGAGAGAGTGCAATAATGAAAGAGGGCCAGAAAAGAAACAGAAAAAAGTAAAAGAAAGAACCATAGTAAGAGGAGAAGAGAACCATTCTTGGTGAGCAGTGGTGGTGGTGCTAAGAGGTCAGGGAAAACAAATAGCACTTCATCTTTTTGTCAATAGCAGAATTTAGGTCAGCGATGCTTTGACAGTAACAAGCTACTCAGGCCATAAATTAGAGGGTCCTGGGCGTCTAGTCAAAGTCCTGTGGACACAGTTAGGGCTGGACTGGAGCCAGCAGCTGCCAAGAGGTGAAGGGGTCCCACAAACAGAGTGCCAGCCAAGCCCCGCCTCCGCTGCCTCCACTCGGTCCCTCCGAGGTCCAGTTAGTGCCCCGGCGATCCTCTATCATCAATCTAGCTCACGGCGAGTGACAGAGACCAGCCCGCGACCGTGCACACACACGCTGAACTCCGCCACGGAGCCGGCGTAACCCGCTCTGAAGCGGGCCTCATTACCACTGACGGAGGGATGAAAAAAGAAACGCAGTGGGAGAAAAAAAAAAGGCAAGACGGAAAACAGCAACACTGCTGTAATTGGTCACAGTGTAAGCACGGAGGTCGGCGCCTCTTTGGTCTTTGGGTGCACTCAGAGGGAAAAAAGGGAAAAAAATAGGTGGTGGACTTTTGTTATTTTACATATAAACAAGAATTATTCATTGTTCAGATTCAAGAGCCCAACAAATAAATACGGATAAATTCGCAGAGCGTAAAAACCTTTAAAGGTTGAGAGCAACGCTTGGCTTGCATTCAGACAAGCATCACAGAGACTTAGGCCTCAGTCTGAGCGCTATACAGAGTCTGGATGGGCAGATCTACATGGAAATAAACGGAATTTTCTTAATATTTCCTGGGATTGAACTAAATCGGATCGGATGCAAGCTTTAAGCAATCCAATACAAACTCCCACATGGCAAGTTGTTAGTATTTACCACCAAACAAAGCCTTGTGTTTCCATCTCTCCAGAGTGAGGCCCTTCAGAGTGACCCATGTTTCACTCCCATACTGCAGTGGGGCAGACAGGAGTGTGGAGACAGAGCTGGCAGGAGAGGCTGGCCACAGTGCTGAGTAATAACGTCCTTCAATCACTGCACTCATTATCTTGCCAGCGTGACTCCTTAATAAGGTCACGCTCCACCTCCTGAAAATAGTGGCCCTCTTTAGAGCTTCCTTCAGGTGCAAAGTGCATTTAATTAACACCGACCAGCCCTAGATGCGTGCATATTAATTGGACAGGATAGAAAATAAGCACAAATCCTAATTCAATTAAAAAATGCCAGCCACGTCTCTTGCTGGGTCTCCATGCTCCTGGGTTGTGTTAGTTTCACTCAAATCGTCCTCTAAATAAGGTCTGTGTTATTTCTCATGTTTTTGGATAATAATGAATGATGGAAGAAACAGAAAGCACTGGACAGTGGTCTTAAACCCATATAGTGGAGGTTAACAGTTCTGCTGTATTTGCAGCTCTGAATGTAACATTAGCAAGCGTATAGGCCACGTTGAGTGCTGTACTGTACCTGTATCTCCAGCTGCTGTACCACCTGCATCTGGACCCGGCACTGCGCCGTGCTCCTGTCGTCCAGAGCATGCTCACTGTTAAGGTGCCTGAAGTCAAAGAAAAGAGAGTCAGGTTTAAAACATCCCAACCAGATAATCAATGCCAGATAAAGACACTCAGATTAACCAACAAGTCATATTTTCTTTAATATTTGTTGACAGTTGTCCTTGTCTAGCCTGCTCAGCACATTTTATGTCATTAATTTGTGCACTGACCAAGACAAATTCCTTATACATGAAGCATACTTGCTAAAATTAGTAATGCAGGATGGTATCAAATTCATACCATACCATATATATGCATATATACATGCATCAGACTGAGGTTTTGTTGGGATTGGCTGATCTTTCAAATTGATATTCGGTGCACTCGATGTATTCATTGTACTCTACAAACTCTACCGGCAAGTGATACCTCTCTGTATGCCAGCCCTGATCTCTACACTTTATGAACGTGTCAGCACTGGTACATGTGCGCATGAAAATACTGGCTATCAGCATCCTCCCACAATATTGGTGCACGCCTAGGTATAACAAAAATGGTTCTGAGATAAAATGCCGTTAATTACAAAGCTTGCTGTTATTTTAGTTAAAATCGTAGTGTGGTGTTGCTTTCCGGGTCATCTTGCATTATTAAAGAAAGAAATAAATAAACTGTCTGTGACTGTTCTCCATGGAGCACTGAAAGCTAGTGTTTAACATTACAATAGGGGCACTGTCATCTAAATCTGAGTCCTGCGCACAGCAGCCCAGCTTATGAGGGATAAGGGATGTTGGCGTACAAAAGCCATCGCAGAGTGGTTTTGTCCTCTTCATTTATGGAAAACAATAAACGCAATTTAACTTGAGGAACATTTAAAAAGTGTCTCCTATGAAGAGTGCATTATTCAGCCGTGTATTAAATGTATCTACTCATCCCTTCATTAGAATAAAGGGGAGGGGGGGGCGGAAACGCACAGCAGACTGCAAAAGCAGTCAATGACGGTTTTCCTTGATTGGATTTTGTCTGCAGGACACAAAAGAAGCTCGCCATTAAAATAGACCTTTATTCCCAGTGAACGCACGGAGGCGAAAAGGTTTTTAAAAGTGTTGTGATGTTCGGTAATGAGCCTCTATCTAAATTATCATTGGTGACAAACCCACAAAGCGCTCTTTGAGGAGACATGGTTATGAAATGCCAAAGCTGCCACTTTCTTTCCTGTAATTATAGGTTAGCTTGCAGACCCTTCAATGATCATTTACAGTACAGCCTCCAGTGCATTAGAGTGAGCTTAAATCACACGCGCACACACATATGCATACACACACACACACACACACACACACACACATACACACACAACACTGCTATGCATTTTCCCCATTCATTTCGACCACTCTATTGTTTATGTGCAATATGCAAAATAACAACGTATTCATAACCCTCCCAAAACACGCCAATCAAAGCGGAGGGCATCCGAGAGCACAATAGCTCCACTACCTTTCAATTACAGCCATGCCCATTTAAAATCATTTCATTTTATCATGGTCGTTTCTGCTTTTGTAACCATTTCAGGTCTAATGCTCAGATATTCTCCATTATAAATCAAGAATGAGATAGCTTTAAAAAAAGAGAGGGAGAGAGAGAGCGAAAGAGACAGAGAGAGGGGGACTGGGGAGAGTTGGTGGCTTCCTCCAGCCCGTGCCTAATTGCTGTTTCAGAATGCGCATGCAAAGGGGCATTTCATTAATCATTTAATCACGTCCCTCGCAGGGAAGAGGGGAACTAATGTTGCAAATACCCTTTTCATTTCAATGCTCATAATGCTATCTTACGCACTTGATGTATGGCGGATGTCATAAATTACAGCTGCTTCAAAAGGGCCGGGCGCCTTGCTCTGCTCTCCCCAAAGACGGCTTCGGAAAAACATATCTTATCCTTTTCCTCATCATCAGCTATCTAGATTTAATCTTTTTTTCTCCTTTATCTCTTTTTTTTTAAAGAAGGGCACACGGCTTATGGGATGTGGTCACTTACAGAATCTCTTACAACAGCACACGCTGGTCAGTTAGCTGAGGCTGTGCATATAATAGAGTGGACTAATAAAAGAAAAAGGAGGGCAAGGAGGAAGGAGGAATGAGAGAGAAAAAGACAAGAGAGAGAAAGAGAGAGAGAGAGAATCAGAGGAAAGAGAGGAAGAAAGTGAAAGACTAAAAGAAAGAGATATAAAGTAAAGGAAAAACAGAAAGAGTGCAGGAATGTGAGGGAAAGACAGGAAACAGAAAGAAAAAAGAAAAGAAAGAGGGATTCAGGAAAAAGATGTAGAGAGTGAAGAGAATAAGGGGGAAAGGAAAAGAAAGGGAGAGTGTAAGAGAAAGGGAGCAAAGGAAAGAGGAAGATAGAGGAAATGAAAGAGTGAAAAGAGAGACTAAAAGAGACGAGA
>CM067474.1:21171276-21177348 GCA_034552555.1 Semaprochilodus insignis | reverse complement strand
GAGGGAAACAAAGGAAAATGAACAGGAGAAAGGAAAATAGAGGGAAAAGGAGAGAGTAGGGGGAAAAGTAGAAGAAATAGAGACAGTGAGAGAGAATGAGAGAAAGGAGAGAGAGAAAGAGTGAGAGAGAGAGAGAGAGAGGGAGAGAGAGAGAGAGAGAGAGAGAGAGAGAGAGAGAGATTGGGGTTAGATGGAGTCACCAATATCTCTTAATGAGGCAGAGGCAGTGGGCTCAGTTCAAACAGAAAGGTGAGAAGAGTCTCCACAAAGACAGCTCCTGAACAAACATCTCTGCAGCCGTCTGTAATTTATGGGTCACTTTATAGGCATATTGATTTTTGTTTTGAGAAGGCGAATAAGAGCTGTGACGGGTCTGAGGCTCTGTGAAGAAAAAAGACTGACAGCAGCAATCCAGACTGACAGAGAGCATGCTAAACCGACTGCCTGACTGATATTAGCATTTAGCATTCGGTGCCTAAGAAATACTGCCAAGATACTATTAACAACAACTCAGGTGACAAACGATTATCTGGTCTGAATCTGAATAGAGATAATTGCGCACGTATATTGCAGCCAAAAGGTAATAAACCTGCCCTTTACACCAAGTGAGCAACATGGTGTAAAATGAACTGAAAAAAAATCATTAAAATGTGTTAGGAACTTACCAGGAAATTACCATGCAGGAGATATAAAGCAACAATATATGTACAGTATTCACTGTGCCTTGTGGCTTGCATGCTCAGGAAGCTACTGCTGGCAGTCCTAAGTGGCCAAACAATCTGCTATTCAAACAGCAGTGAGAGCACTTAAAAAACCTCTCACACTTTCAAAGGTCCCAGCCACACGCACCAGGAGATGGGCTAACCTGGGGCAGCCTGCTGGCTTTAATTATCAACCAGTTTCGGTCGCTGGTGAGCAGGTGACCGGTGGAGGCCGGGGTAACCACTTCCTATGGTCTGAGGGTACTACAGACCCTCACATGGCTGAGATGAATATGAGTCAAAAGCACCTTATTAAAGAGTGCCATTTTGTAGTCGGCAACATGACCAAGGGCCCAATGGACTCTGGGTCTAAGCTGCTTCTCTCTATGAGAAAAACGAGTGCAGTTTTTTTTAAAACTGTCCCTATTGCACTCAATGGTAAACAACAAGGCCCCACACTGATGCATTTTGTCCTGTGTACATTTTACTTTGAATGTTATGAGATTGTTAAGTAGTCAATACAATACAAATATAAACACAAATACTGCCACGTCCATGCTACAAGCAAGCTGACAGCTCTGCACATTGCACTTACATCCCTAACTACTTGAAAGTAAAGCTGCTACTATAACACATTACCTCAACACATCTATCAACACCAGCTAGTCAAATACTAGCCAACCCAGGCCACTTAACTACCACTTTTGGCAAAGTTTGTAGGTTTGCTTAAGGAACATGGAGCACGGAAATTATATTAATTTTTCCAGTATTTCCTGGATGTTAAGATATATTCCCAATGGATAATATGTCACAATATTTATTTTTTATGACATTTGTTGGAAAAGGCAAAAAGAACCAGCACTTCCACATTTAAACAATACTATCAAAAACTAAAGACATAAAATATACATACAGCACTGTACCAAATCCAGTTCATCAGGATTAGTCATGCTCTTTAAGTAATGAAACATGCAGCTGCTCATATTCTAGAAGTACTGATGATATCCACCGTATGCTCAGAAAAGCCTACTGTTACATATTGCAATGTAATTTATCACGATAACAACAAATATTGTCATACTGCCCAGCCCTGGAGACCAGGAACTTGTCCAGATTTCAATAGTGAACTGCGAAACGACAACACAACCTTAGTGGTCTTTGAGGTAAACATGTTGGCTAACTACTAAAAGATGCCATATAAGGCTGATGGAATTGAGATTATGGAAGATGTCAAAGTCTTCTGCAAGACAGTTGCTGTAAATATACAGCAGAACTTTCTTGCTGGTGTGATCTTTCTTTCTCTTTCTCTCGCCGTCCTCCTCAAACATGTGAAAGGAAATCAATAGGAGAAGTGGGGCAGCAATCTGTAGCTTATATAATAATAAACTCGCCAGCATGGAAAAAAAAAAGCAGAACTCGAGGAGGCATGGAATTTATTATGCATTTCTTTTTAATTTGATGTATTTCCCAAATAAGTTGCCCTAAATCACACCACAAGAAGCTCTCAGAATAATGTATACAGTGATGCATAAATATACATATCTTGAGGTGACACACACACACACACACACACACACACAGAGTAATATTCCATTTGAACTTCAGAGCTAATGTAAGGTGCCAGGCACCTCTAGGCTACCTCTCCAGGTGAGAAACACTTAAAAGAACACTGAAGAGCTATTAAATGCTGATCTTGACAAGTTTCTCCGCAGCACAACACAAGAATCCTAAACGCACAGAGCAGATTCCTTCACCGGCAGCTACAAGCCAAGCAACCCCCCTCCCTCCAAACCCCCTACCCCCCACACCCCCATCAAAGGTGCCATTTGATTCTGACACCTATTTTATGTAAACCATTTTAGGCGTGTGTACCTGGCTGATGCGCTGCAGTGACTGCCATATCCTAAAACATTAAAAGCCTCTTCCTGACACCGACAATAGCTCCTCCAAGGCACAGCGACACCCGCCATCTCACCGGCTCAGATCATGCTGGCTTTGTTGGGTGGGGTGGAGGGGGGGGTGTTCTTGTGCAGGTTACAGTACGGAAGCCTCTGACTCGGGGAATGATCGGGGGAGTCTCATCCCCGTTTCAGTGCTGCACACTTAAAACGCACGCTGGTTTGTAGGCTGATTGTTATGGCAGTGTCCTACTATGCAGCCTGTCACACGCAGAGCTTCTTCACTTCTTGTTCTTTCTAGCTTGTGTTATGCATGTCTCTGTGCTTCATTTAACACTGAATCGAGCTCAGCAAGTCAGAGATCAGACTTTATACTGTATGTAATGTCAGGCACAGGCAGAGAACATATACAGAGTTAGAAGAAGAAGAGGAAGATGTACCTCCAGGATGGAACGGCATGCCATGTAGGCATGTTCTTATAAATTGCAATTTGAGTAAGCGTTTACAGAAACAGCTGCTTTTTGTCAAAAAGACCTTCCGCAGCGCATCTGCTGTAACTACTAGAAGCCTACTAGAAGGTAAATGTCTGGAGGGGTGCCGTTCCAGACGAAAGCCTCTGTAATTAACAGGACTCTTTTTGATTAGTCTCTTCCAAATCTTACACTCTGCTTGAAGTGGACTCTCTTAGTTACACTGTATGCTTTTGAAAGCTCCTCCCCCGCCCCCAAATCCTGACTCAAAAAAAGAGAAACAATGTCCCCCACTTTCAAATGCTGTTTATGCGAACTGACGTGGACATTTACACCCACATAACGCGTGCTAGATCATTATTTCACAGTTAATTATGAACCTAATTAGAATATTCAAATGAACAGTTCTCCTTTTCTTTTGACGTTGAGGCACTCTTCTCCGAGTGGCAACGCGATAACCTGTAATCTCCGGCACGGCAAACACCTTCTCCTTTGATGGCCCCCACTAACATCCACTGCAACAAAGCGGACCAATTACAAATGAGCTAATTAACTAAATTGTTGATGGAGCATGAAGAGTTCATTTCACTCCATTGGCTGCACCATGACAACACTGAATGTGTCCCATTGTGAGGGGCTAACGTGGCTACACAAGCTGCCATTTGCTGCTGGCACTCTTCACCAGCCCATCATGCTTTTTCCTGCCGGTTGAGGCGCAGTAAAAATCTGTGGTCATTCTGATGCTCAGGCTCTGACAGCCTGACAGACAACATGGCAAGTCAGTCTGGAGTATCACTACCTGAGTTTTACACTTTTACACTTTCCCAGTGTGAAATCTTTCAACTCCTTTAACGTTCGTGTTAATAACACTCATGTGCTGCTTTTTTTTTTTTCACAGACTACTTCATTAAATATGATTTTAATCAACAGTCATTGGAGTGGATGTGTATGGGTTTACTAAATGGTTGGCAATCAGAATTGTCTGAGATTGAAATTGGCAGGTATTTACTCATAACTGACAATTACCACTTGGCTTATTTGGTTGTATACTGACTGATCTGTGCAATGCTTTATCATGTTAACAGTCTGAGCCAGCTAAGTCCATGCATGCTGCATCTGAAAGTTTTATGCAAGTCTGAACATGTGTTCGTCCTACCCTACCCTATCATCATATGGGTTTCATATCAGTGTGTTCGTTTAGCCCACAAAGTGCCTAAAGATATTGGAATTGCCCGGCGCAACCCCTACTTTTGGACAAAGTGATAATTTGGGGTTTTTGGTTGACATTTCTTCTTGCTTTGGGAGTATTATGACCTGACCATAGACAGAGTATAAATATATAATGATTAAGGACACACTTCAGTTTTTCAGTACCAATTTACAATAAGGCAAGTCTTATAAAGGATTTACTCATAGTCTCATAGTTGAACGGCTAATAAAAAGCTCACACATCATTAATAACCAATTATAACACCTAAATAAACAGGTCAGCTGTTATATCTGATGAATATGAAGATCTGATAAAGCTGTAAGTACAATGTTAACTGACAGAGAAGAGTAAGAAAAGTACGAACAACATCTGAGGTTAAATAGTATTGATGAACGTGGGTTCACTTTTTGGTGATTAAGAGGCCATTGTTATCCTTTCTATTTATGTGTTATAGCTGCTTATTAACGTTTTAAGTTTATGACCTAATTAATAACCATTAACTTGAAGCCATTCAGAAACTCCTTATTAGGGTAGTCTCATTGTAAAGAAATCCATTTCAGGATACTGGGATGCTGCAATTCCATGACTTCCCCATGCACATACGTAATGATATACATAGTGAGGGACACCTACTTCAAAAACTGTCCGAAGTCCTCACAGACACTTTCACAGCCTGGCCATTTGCACACTCCATGACCATATAGGGAATGTGAGTGTGACGCTCCAGTCTCTTCATGTAACGAGCTGTGAGAGAGAGGGGAAGAGAGGCAGAAAGAGAGAGGGGGGCGGCGTCAGATTTCTTCACAAAGGGGCACAATAGCTGGAGGCCGCTTGTGCCTGTCAGGTTACAATCAGTGACAATCGGGTCAAAAGAGGTCAATTCAGCTCAGTTCTCCAGAACGGTTCAATTGGCAGGGCTAGTGGAGGGAGGAAAGGCCATTAACGGGGTAGCGGAAGTGGTGGCAGCCACTCAGAAAGGCTGGAAAAGCAGGCAGACACCCCTGTCGTGGTACCACTGTCAGATCATTGATCCAGAGGGCAGACAAGGAGCAAGCAACGTGTGAAAAACAGGGATGCGGCCAAGCAAAATCAGCCGCTGACATTTTTCCAGCGTCTTTCACCTTGTAAAGCTATTACAGGCCACTCGTGTAAACAGTGAAAAAAAAAAAGATCCGGTGCTATAATTTTCATCAGGAGATTAATTTGTAGCATGACCAGCGTTTTTAAGGACATGGCCTGGTGTGAAAAGTCTCCAGAGGAAGTTACGACCTCACTTCGGCACTTCAGGCCTGTTAGAGCTAAGAAATAGACCTGGGATACAGGCCTAAGAGGAAGAACAGGCCTCTGTGTATGTATGTGTGTGCATGCGTGAGAAAGACCTCACTGGCTGTTTTACACTGCATTGCTCTGCCTGTATTGATTGCCTCCCGTTAGTAAGCTTTGACAATACTCTGTGCTCGATCATTACGAGAGGCTGCAGGCCCTTGAGACACTCTTAACCACAAAAAGAGAGTTTTCTGTTTCCATCATTATTTCCTTCCCCCTGCGTTTAATTCTGCTTTTCTCTCTTTCAAGAGAAGACAGATATAGTGTTTTTTTTTTCTGAATAGAGCTTAAGTGGCTGCTCAGATAGCATCTGCTTTAACCCAATTACACAACATCTTCACCACTGGTGAAGTCGACGGCTGGTGCTAGCTACATGTCGCTTGTGTGGCAGAAGGAGCCTGAATAATGCATGGAGCAGGTAGATAGGAATGCAGAATGCTGTTTCACACCGGCAGAGCAGCAAATAA
>CM067474.1:21126276-21166276 GCA_034552555.1 Semaprochilodus insignis | reverse complement strand
TGCATGTGGGCTCCCCTGTATCTGATAATGTTGACCCTCCAACCAATCACTATGCTTTTTACAAATTGACCACAGTTCCAGCTCCACAGTTCAGTTTAAAAGAATCAAAGTAAAAAAATAAAAAATAAAAAACAGCACATGACTGATGACACAGTGACACAGAAAACAGCACATGACTGATTCACCAATGCCTTTTTAATGTACTGCATGCTGCATCGCAATAACAATATGTCGAAATAGAATCATTACGCTGTCCATGTTGTGTAGCCCTACGTATGTGTATGTATTTATGAATGTATGTTGCCATGCTGTACCTCTTTTGCCTGTTTGCTGGGGTGCTGCTGCTGCAGAAGCTGGAGGTGGAGCTGCTCCTGCTGCTTCTTGTAGAACTCCTGCAAGTGTTGCTGTAGACACACACATTCATGCAGTCAGTGAAGGATGTTTCTGTGGATCCTCTGAGCATAGACACTAATAGAACAGGCTACGACAGCAAGCGCAGTGATAGCACCTAATAAATAACAATTACATAGAGGGATTGAATTGAAAGTCCAGTGTTTTTTAGTCTTTCGGGTGCTCTCGTTGTTTTTCATTACCGCAAAGAGAACACCTGCCACAGAGTTCCCCAAGTTCATATGTGACGGCTGAAAAACAATTGAACAAACAAATCTGCGGCCAGCGCTGGGCTACTGTGGCCGCACCGCAGGCCTGAAAGCGCTGCTGTGTGCTCATAAATAACCTACGCTCTGAGGGTGAGCGTCGCAGACTAGCACTTCCCCACGCACTTCTCCATATGGGCCTCAAATGTGCCTGCACGATACTGCAGGAGGACCGATTAATCACCTGCACTATATATTTCTCCTCTTGATGCCTTGACAGGCAGTGAAATGCTGAGGTGAATACAGCACACTCAGAGGAGTAGATTCATCACTGTGAATTAATGCCTTTAACACACTTCTGCTCTCATCCACCGAGGGCTGGCCTTAGGAGCCCTGCTAGAAACACGGCTGCTCAGCTTGTAGCAGGAGATGTCTTAATTCAGACTTCATTAAGAGAGCAAAACTAATGAAGCTAGCGCTGTGCTCACACTCCTAGCAGCATTTTCAACCATTGAAACTCTCAGAGACCCAAGATTCCGATCACAAAATCTGTTTGGCTGAGCCACGTTCCAATCCATTGCATAGCCGATACATGCATCTGTGACTGACTCACAACAAACAAATACTGTATTAGTGCGATGCTTTGTTGCACAGACATGACTCGGCATGTATATACAGCATGTATATAGGAATCAGCATGTATATAGAGTAAATGTTGTGAAACAGGACTAAACATATCCTACATAAGAACCCGCTTTTGTTTCAACTTACTCTAACAAGAAGAACTAGACAGATCAATCGCTTATCAGTGAAGAATAAAGCAATAAGCCTCAAGAAGCTGTGCTGCCTTTCATTGCTTATTGCTGTACACTTCAGTCATGTACATATAAGTACATAGTACTTACTGAACAAGCCATAGCAGTTACTGAACACTAAGTCATAACATTAATAACTGAACAATAACCCTGCAGTTTAACAGGTTAAAGGAGGGTCGTGTTCCACGTGGCCTGGCTAGTGATGCTTGGGCATGCTGAAGTCTCTCCTGTCAGCCTCGCTTATGTCTGTGCTGTGTCAGTCCCTGAAAGATGTCCCTGCTGAAAACACCTAATTATACGCCTGTCCATTATTGTTTCCCTCATCTAATGTCAAGGACAGGAGCAGGACATGAAGGAGGTACATACTTCTATATGGATGTGTGTTTAGAAATAGTGCATAAGCGAATATACAGATGTGCATGTGGAGCAATATCACATTCGTGTATTTCATCGCGTATGTCTGTGTACCTGCTGCAGCATGACTGCCTGCTGTTGCTGTAGAAGGGCCTGGAGCTGCTGAGGGGAGAGGACCTGCTGCTGGAGGATTTGCTGCATCTGCTGGGGAGTGATGACCTGCGGACTCATCATGGCCACTGACACCGGCACCTGGAGAGGGAGAAAACGGAGGGGAAGACAGAGCAAAGAGCGAAACAGATCAGTCCTGTTTCTTCTTCAGTCTCACGTGTGCGTGTGTGCGGGGCTGAAGCACCGCTACATTCCTCTTGCTCGAGCCCTCTGAACAGCAAGCTGTATGCGTGCTGTGCTGTGTGTGTTTTTATATTTTTTGTCAGTTCCCTCAATGGGAAAAGCACGGCACTTTAAATAGTAGAGGACCTTAATTAGCTGAACCTTTGAACTCCCTTAGGCATTCCCCGCGCTACGCATTTCTACTAGACAGCAGGAACACTTGGCCTGTAGAAGTACAGAGCGGAGACAGATACAGACTGCAAGCGTGCGCGTGTTTGCATGTGTGCTCTCTGCTTTTTCTCTCTGTGCAAAGAACCCACTGAAGTAGAGCTCCAGCTTCTTCTGTTTATAGGTAGGTGAGCCGAATTACCAGTTGCTTCAAACCGTGCACTGAAGTTTCTCAAGTTGCACTCTCACACACACACGAAAGCAGCCAGAGGCACAATTCCTCTTCAAGATGCCATTTTAAAAAATTCATGTCATTTTTTTAGGTGATGAGAATCATTAAAATAGCAGCTGTCAAACTGTGTGGAGTGAACTTTTCGTGTGTGTGTGTGTGTGTGTGTCTGAAAACAAAACAAAGAAAATATTTTTCCAGCCCAATTCTTATTAGACAGCAGTGACTTCAGAAACAAACAGATCAATAGAGCAAGTTGATCCAACTTTTTCTGCGTGTTGCACACTTTGACTGCCTGCGCTCGTATTAGCAGGAGAATGCGCGCAAAACCCCGTATATTAATTCATCTTGGTTCTTTCTGCGCGCTTCAATATTAAATACAGAGTCTGAAAAACCCGTTCAGATAAAAATGTTTACTCTGCATGGAGAGGCCAGGAAACAGGCATTAAGGAAAGAAAACCTCAGTTAAACCTAAACTCAGTTTAACCTAACTCAAAGATTGCCACTGAGTGTGTTTACATGTGCAATGACAATAAGACCATTATCTGATTTCAGCAGTTATCAGATTAGTCAAGTGGCCATGTAAACAACATAATCCAGTACAAGATCAGATTAAAGAAATCTGATAGAGAGGATTAGATTTTAGCTCAATAATTAGTTTTTTTTCAAGGGAGACGCTGCCTGTGAAGCAGTTAACACTATTTATTTAAATAATACAACCGCAAAATGACTGTACAGCATATAACACTCCTAAACAAGTGTTTACCAGTAAAGGGGCTCAAGGCTAAAAAGAAAGGGGCAAGAAGTTTGAATTTTTCGGCCACGTTCTGCTCATCTTTGGTGAGTTTACTGGTGAAGTTTCCAGGTAACGGTTGAGGTGAACATTGAGTGTTTAGACAGAAATTTGGTGACTCATGTAGACCTGAAGTTTTCTCATTATCAGATTACTGAACTGCTTGTAAACTTGCTGAATGTATTATTCCCAAAATCTGATTTTCTGCGGTTACAAGCAAATATACTGTCCATCAAAATTCCATAACTGGCCTTTAATTTTATTTGTTTTTACACTACTTGAAATCACATTATGTGAAGGTTTCATGATGAACTACATACAGCAGATAAGAATGCTTTTCCTTGTCTATAAAGGTATCGTTTAAAAGATAACAGAGCTATGTTATGATGGGGGAAGGGGTGTCTTTATTTTGGCTTTAAAAGCAGAATGGAGGAGAGTGTCAGTGTCGCCTAGTGTGTTGGGGTGGTGGACTGGCGTGTGGGGTGTGTGTCAGGGGGCTGTGGAGATACGGGCGCTCCTCACGCCGGCTAATCAAGCTGCTTGATTGCTTTCCATACATCCGAGCTCTCGGGGCCTTGACACGTCCTTGTTTTGCTCTCCTCGCTCGCCCTGGCTCAGGTTCCCCTCTTTGATTAGCAGAGACATTTGCATGGTCACTACACATTTTTCATTTTAGAAGTCATTATGCATTAGCGCTCCTGATCGCCCAGCTTGACTAATCCTGATGAACTGAGTCGCACAGCTGAAGGTCACACTCTATCCTCACTGCACATTCATATTCATATTCAAACAAATCCAAGCACCATTCTTCATTAGACTGGCCCCAAAACTCAACAAGCTCTGCCATGGAAGAGCTGACACACACGCACACACACCACACAAGCACTCTCTCTCTCTCTCCAACACTCTCTAGGGGAGGAGAAAGTGATAGGAGAGAAAAGGGGGGAAAAAAAATAAAACAAAGAACAAAGCAACAAAGTCACAAATTAAACAGCTGCATGTAATTATGCAAATGTATGCTTACACCTTCAATGTTATTAAACCTTAAGACACATTTGTGATGTGTAATTACCCCCAGGTTCAAGCGGGGTTCTGCGTTGGACTAAATGACAATACAAAGACCAAAGCACAGAAACGCAAGAGGAGATGTTCTCATTACGCTCATTATTTGTCTATTTAAATGAGCTTTTGGTGAATAACAAAGGAAACCTTGGTGGCTCTACAGTCCACTGAATACAATAAACATGTAAATTTCTGCACAATGCAGTATTAGTTTATTTATCTATCCGGTCCGATTACGTGCGGTAAAACAGGTGCCGAGCGGGGCGCCTGAAAGCATGTGATTCCTAATCGCTTCAGAGGCAGCGAGCAAGAAGCCCGTCCTGACAAAAGGAGAGAGAAAACAGCAAACAAATGAAGTCAGGAAGCGCCTTTCAGCCTTTCATTAGCTTTTTAGTGGAGAGATGGATGATAATCATCTTCATTTCATCCCTCTTCCAAACAAAAAGAGGCGAGAGGAGAAAGGCAAAGTGGAGGGCCCTGGCCCATTCACTGCGAGCCCTGCACAATGCTAATTCCAGCATTTAACGGCATGCTTTTCTGCCTGATGTATCAGAGCTTGAAAGATGAAAGCAGATAAGTAATTGCTCTCCTGGTTCTTATTCTTCACTGACAACCCATAAATTTAATTTTACACACACGTTCATTTACATTTTCGAGTATATGACATGATAATTGGCGGAATATAACACCTCCATTCCGCTGGATACTGCACTAGGGGATGATTGACAAGTCGGGTGAATTGAAAGGAACAGAGGCTGAATTGCCTCTCCTGGAAATGATTTTGCAGAGAAGGGACAAAATTAATGAGCATTTACAGGAGGGGTCGAGCGGTAAACAGCCGCAGACAATAGGCAGCTCTCTGGCGCAGACGCCACACCAAGAGCACAGCCATGATAGCCAACAAAAAGAACCCTCCCAGCGGTACAGCCAAAATTCTATTACCACACACTTGGGACAAATGGGATTCTTAAAGAATCATCTAAAATCAGCTCCACTGGAGACCTGGGCTGGGGACGCTGATTACAGACTGTTTTCATTGACAAAGTAATAAAGACCAGGATCCACAGGCAGGTCGGCTTTACTTCACTCTGTGTTTGGATTTGCAGCCTTTCTGAACAGGTACTGACATAATGCGGTCAAAAATAAAACGAGGTCTCTTCTGTATTTCCAGGCCAAATAAAGAATGAAATAAATGCTAGCCAGATGATCTCCACTGACCTGCTCTTCAGAGCTATGAGCTTCTGCACCAGAGAGAAAGTGCACAACAAAGAGTGTCAAATTGGCTGGTGATGAGAAAACAGCACTGGTCCTCATGAAGATCCAGCACATCTTTATAGGGTCCTCACTATACTTAAGGCCCTCTAATTCCCTCTCTTACGAGCAGGAGTTAAACCGTTTCACTGGAACAGAGGCACAGAATGTAGCAGTGGACCCAGCAAACAACACCCATGGCCTACTAAACTAGACCACAAAATATAATGTTGAAAAAGAAGAGAGAAGCAATTACATTGTAAAACCTGCAGTCCTTAGGTACGGGGGCACAGAATTATGGGATCAGTTCTAGCTGATAATCACCTGGTGATTAGCAGTTGGCGGATGTATTTTTGATTGGGTAGGTCTGTGTTATGATTTTATGACATAAATAATGTATATAAAGTACATTCACCCTACATTGGAACACTGGAACGTCTTTATGTCTGATCTACACACCAGCCTTTATATTTCCTACTGCACATTTACCATTCATTTAGGTCGCAAGTGCAAGCTTTCAGTAAACACTGTTGCTGTATTGCCTGCCTGTTGCTTTAAAGAAAATAATTCAGCCAGGAAAAAACAGTCAACGTCCAGAATTTGAGGCACTTTGGAGATCTAAAAAGAGCTCACGGTCATATCTGGCTGAAATGACAAATGTTATTCATCCATGCGAGACCTGGATAGAACCTGGATACAAGCTGGTACAGACATAAGTCGGTAAGCACCTGCCAAAGCCAGTGTGCAACAGCATATAATATGCCTAAGCCATGCAAAGCATTCTCTTACTGCATCCTATGAGGAGCTGTACTGTTTTCCCCCTATTTCAAAGCACTATTCACTTCTGTCCCACTGCTTTGACAAAGATATGCAACATTTGCACTACTGGGTTATCCCTGCTACAACAGCCAGGAGTACTTTGTCAGATTCTCACCAGCCAGATACGCAGGCAGGGTTAGAGCCAAAACAGTTAGTGCGAACCAATTCAATTCACCATTTCCGCGCCATTCATAGGCTAAGTAAAGGAAGGCCCAGATTAGATGTGTGGAATAGGCAGGCACTGGCTGCTGAATGGGATGAATAATGTGGCCACTTCAGAGGAGGGGACGATGGCGACACTCGCCACAGATACTGTTAAGATAAATAAAATGAGAAATGGGGGGGCGTGGGGCAGTAATTACTTCAGCTGCTTGGCAGTGAGAGCCACCGTGTTAATTAAGGTGTAAAAGCCTGGGTTTGATCAGAGAAATGAGGGGAGGAAGCCAGAGAGAGGAACAGTGAGAGAGAGAGTGGATTCCACACTCGCTAATTCATCTCAATCCCAGACTCCGGAGGGACGACAAGTCCCAAAGTCGGACCACCACGGAGCGCTCAGGCTGACCCCTCCACTTCTGCTGAGCTGACACTGCTAATTCACTCTGCAATTAATAGCCATGGCAGCCGAGGCTTTATTGATAGAGGGGCTGCTTTGCCGAGGAACCACCGAGGTACAGCGCCAGCGGCCAGTAAAGATACAGATAGAACATACACTCCTTCACGTACCTTTACAATGATTCTCTCAGACACGCGCACACAAAGAGAAAGATCATTCGGATTAGGGGATCAATGCGAGTGATCCTCGGGACCAGAGTTAAGTAGATTACAGGAACGTTTTCCCAAATCAATTTATTTTGCAGTTCAGCAACACGCTATGGGAAGTGTAATGCATTTAAAGTGATGATAAAGTGGATGTAGTGATCCATTAGAAGAGCTAGAGGGGTAATGGTGATACAATAGACCCTCCACAAAGATTTATCTCCATGTAGATAATCATGCTTTCATTTCATTTCCATCAATACAGGGAAGGATCACACATGTTGTACTACAGATGGAGACTTCTGTGCTGAGCCTGCCTGTGCTTTCCAGGAAGCTGTAATGAGCCTTAAAGAGCTGAAGAAGAAAAGCAGAGATAAAGTAATGTAAGGAATTGGGGGGAAAAACCTTTCAAATATGAATGGACCCCAGCTAGCCTAACAAGTGCTCTTGATCTTGAGCCACGTTAAGATGAAGCAGGGGCTGTGGATGCTCCTGAGTTACCATAAGGACTTTTAAATTCATTTTTTTTAGAAAAAAACTGTCCACACTACCATAATTAAAGGGGTGTATTGTGTAACATTCACAAGGCACACTCTTGATTCCCTCTCTCTCTCTCTCTCTCTGCTCTCTGATGTCACAGGTAATAGGGAGTCCATCGGATCCAGCGCCTCATCAAATGACACGCAGTAAATTACACGAGCTTCAAGCAGCTTGGCGAATTCTAGTTCATCACTTGGAGAGACTTCCCTCCACCGGGCTACACATATCAGATCTGCCAGTTAGGATCCAATTAACACCCTGGCCAGAGTAATCAGATTGCATGTGTAAGGGCTGCTAGAACTCGTTTATTGCTCCCATGAATCTTCTGTCAGAAGGTAAATTTGTTGCTGCTACATCAAAGCGCTGTGGCACTCTTTTTTTTCCCTCCCCGCTTCTTCTCCCTACCTCTAGCCTTAGGGTTATACTCCAACTTCTTTTGCATCACAATGATGAATCCTGCGTGCTGTCCCTTGCAATTTACCCAGCCAGGGAAAGAAAAAAAAAAAAGAGAGCTTGTTTTCTGGTTACAAAGGCAATAACTGAAGGTGTCCAAGAGAGAAATATGCCGACACACTTTTAACCCTCCAAAGGTCCCCCATGTAAGTCTTTTCTTTCTTCTACAATAACCGTTCGTTTCTCCATTTCTCCTTGCGATCCCACCAGGGGGAGCGAACTTAATAATAAATGTTAATGTGGGAGCATATGTCTCTCTATAAATTCAGCTGGCTTTTTCGCACGGTTCCAGTTGGCGGACTAAGTAGATGAATTTTAAGGAACATGGCGCAGGAATGTGGCGCTTTTGATGAGATGTGTGCAGCAGTGACCTTTAAAATGGTGACACCCTGAGGATGGCCCAGTGCTCACGGCGTGATTGGATGGGCTATCTCCCGGCCCTGTACTCTCCTTTCATCCAGAAAACCATCCCAACTACTGGGCCTGATGCAGCCTTCCATCCAGCCTGGTGCATGGGGAGGGAACTGTGCAGAAAGAGTAGGGCGAGAGCTGAGTGAAGGTCTTTTTCCTCCCCGTTTAATAGTTGCATTTGCTTAGTGAGTAAGTGCCGGACCTGCAGTATACCAAAGGTCAGCGTGTCCAGAAGCGGTTCCTTTGGTCCATGGAAACGGCAGCCCCTGTAGGCCTGTGGCTGTTTGTGCTGCGCTAGTGGCATGTCCGTGGGTGCTCAGACTCAAACTGCTTTTGTTCGCTCTCTCATTGTGTTCCTCTGACTCGTTAATGCTTCCCTAGAACTCACAGGCCCTGCTCAGACCGCAGGGCAGGGGTCAGTGCTCCCTTTTTACACTCTGCTCTGACATCTAGGCGGCCGTGCTCGTTCACACCGCCCCCCACGATCACGCACATGTTGGCATGGCAGACTCTGTGTTTGCTCAGCCTGCGTTTTCTCTGCGTTCTCATTCTGCACGCACCTTGCGTGTGTCAGCGCTGAGCTCTGGCAGCTGTTTCTACTCTGCTAAATGCCCATTCTGCCACCAGGATGAGGCGATTAGGTGGCCTGCACGCATTGGCAGAAGAATGGAGCCTGACAATGGCAAACAAACAAACTAACACGCGGCTTAGAGACGCGGAATGACAACTGAGCTGATCTGGAGCGAAGGAGGGGGGGGGTGTGGGACACGATTGTCAGGCGCAAGAGCCGGCTGTAATCCGCCTTCCCTTTCGTCCTCGCCGCTCCTTTATTTGTGTTTTAAATGTCAGTGTATAAAATGCGGAGGAGATATTGCCATGCGGAGGGAGAAGAAGGCACAGAGACGCGAGAGGGCTGTTGTGTGCCTTGGGAAATCCTTGTAAGCAGTGTGGCGAAGGCGTGGGGATTTACGGGAGAGAAATAGGTGTTTATTGAGTGCTCCCGTGGGCTTACTGGGTAATAATAGACCTGTCACATTACGCAAATGTGGAAAAGCAGCTTGTGTGCACGTCAACAGCCTCCGATGAGGCAACGGATAGAATTAGTCAGGCGAGAGCCTTTAGACACTAATGCAAGTAATTAAAACTGCACGGCGCAGCACTTAGATGCTGGTGTGGTAAATAATTTATACGGCATGATGTATGGATCGTTTCCCCTTCCTCCTGCGAGGAAAGCGGCGGGATTTGTCAGTGTCGGGCGTAAACGGGCTCTCGCTTACTGAAATGAGGGGCCAATCAAGCAGGGAGCTTGAGCGCTACTGAGTAAGTAGTTGACTGTTTACAGCATTGCGGTCCAAAGCAGAAACAGGAAAAAACTAAGTACACAAATCTGACATGGAAACCAGTCTAAAAGTTTGCCTTTCCCAAGTCCATTAATACCAAGAGGCAAAGATGTTCATAAAGGGTGGCCCAACAGCGGTGATTAACTGCAGCCTGTAAGACATGACTCAACAAGCCCCTGATTCATATTGATTCATATGGCTAACATGAGGCAAGGATGGAGTAAGCAAATGTAAATATTCAATATTTACTATCCTCTAGTGTTATTAGAGTCAGAGTCTTGGTCCTGGGTCGACAGTTATCACAGACGTTCCTTAGCCAATATCACTCTGCTCTCGTCTAAAGTATTGTGCTGTACGTGTGGCAATTTGCAGTCACACAGAGTGCCGGGAATCCATTCTCTAAGTATACAGAGGGCTGGGAAAATTCAATAGGCTCAGCGTATTCAATACCGCGTCCTGCTAGACTTTGTTTTACAACTAATGTCTTGCGCTCTGAGGAAAAGAAGGGAAAAAAAAATCCCCAAGTTACGAATTCTCTCATACAAGATGTGTATTTGTAGTGATAAGTCTGAGTGTATTAACATTCAGAACAGAGCTGATTTGACTGATTCCAACGGCACCCTTCGCCAAGCTTATCTTCTGCCACCACATAATTAGATACACAGGGGTGTGACTCCAATTGAAGGTGTCGCCATTGTTATACTCTGTGAAAATATTAACGATGAGGGTTAACGCCAATTTTCCCTTTCTTTAATTAAATGCACAGAGTACTAATGAGGTAAACCACTACTCCCTGATAGCACTTATTAGCAGGGAGGAGAGCACACACACTCACACTTCAGTTTGAACCTAAAAATACAGAGCCCGGCAGATGTCAAGTGCTTACATAATTTCAAGCATGAATCGAACACCGCATTTGCATTGTGAAGATGTGAGAGAAATGGCCTAATAAGTTTCCCTGACAGGGATGGAGTAAACAGCTCTGGCATGAGGGGAACACACCACGCACAATGCTATCGTGACCTTTACCAAATCACTGACAACAGAAATAGAGCGCAGCTGGAATCAGTAAGGCAAATTATCTTGGAGGAGCTTAAATGGCAGCTACTTAGAATACACTACAGTGTGGGCAAGAGCTTCAGCAGGCTGCCATTCAAACTGGTGGTCGTGTGTGCAAATGGACTATCTGTTGATTCATGTAAGGGTTATCCTGGAAAGCATGCATATTGATGTAATCATGCACAACTGAGGATGTGACATGCATGTTGTCAGGACGAGCGTTACTACTCATTTTTTCATGCCACCCATTGCAACATTTCCACAGCAGGACACGAGGTGAACACATCGGTCTCGGAAAGCCTGACAGAATGGAGGTACTGTTCAAGTGGACAGCAGAAAGTTTAGTAAAAGAATGATGTATCTTGTGCGAGTGTGTGTGTTTCTTCAGAGAAGGGCAGACCTGACAGGTTTAGAATTTCAGTGACAAGTCCAGAATTACATTGCCAAATCAAACAGACTGGTGGAACAGAGGAAATCTTTTCCAGAGCACCATGTATTATGGATGGACTTAAGAGATTAGCGAGGAGCTGCTCACCTGCAGCGGACGCTGTTTGTCGTTGTTCTTTGGAGACTTCAGGCCACTGCCTGGTTGCTGTAGGAGTAATTGCCTTGCTGCTTGTAGGGCCTGCAAAAAGAGAAGAGGAAGAGGGCGGCAAAATTAGATTTTTTTTGGGGGGGGGGGGGGCGTTCCTCCATCCAACAGGATGACACACACTTCGGAAAACCGTGCCGCCGAACCCACGGAAAGAAAGTCCTATCTGCCTTTTGGTTTAAAGGATGAAGCCTGAAAAACACTGGACGCACATTATACATTTTTCATGATGATCCACGAAGCCGTGATGAAGAATAAATACAGTTTGTCTAAAGCACCCCTGAAGTGCGGGTGAAAAAACCACAGAGCGCGTCAGTAGAATTGACCTGTCTAGTGTGTGCTCAACTGAAATACCCACTTCTCTGCAAATTACCAGCCCATTTGCATATTCATAATATCAATTTGAAGTAGAGGCAGGCGATGTGAAGTGTTCCTACAAGCTGTAATTAAAGTTGACAAAATCAACATCAGATTACCTTAGGAGTGAATTAACAAGGAGCTGGGGTTTTACACTGTGCATTAGCGGTGCTTATGAGCAGAGAAGGGGAAAATGGGCTTTCTAGGCCTAATCATACTGGCTGCCTACTGTGCCTTCTCCGAGGGGAAGACTGCTACCTAATGTTACAAACATAGCAAATGCAATGAAACCAGGACAAGAAAAAAACAACACTCTTCTAGGTTGTTTTTCCCCTCTCTTTCCTTTCTGTAAGTAAGATGATGACAATGGCAGGCAGGCAGGCAGGCAGGCAAGCAGGCAGGGGGGATGATGTAATGTGTTGTCCACGCACTGTATCTACAGCCGCATCTAGAGCTAAGCTCATAGTCAGGCCACTTCTATGACTTCTTCACGCTTTATTCGCCACAGAAAGGCAGGAGAAATAGGCCTCTCCGGTGCAGCTGCAAACTACCGCTCCCAAAAGCCCAACAACAATAGACTTAAAAAAACATAAACAAAACAATATGCTCACAGGTGTTGCTTCAAGTGGAGAGAGACAAGGTGAGGAGCGAGGGAGAAAGAAAAAAAAACTGCTTCAGATAAAGAGTGACACTTCTTCCTGCAGAAATCAAGGGGTTGTTTTATTTTCTGGTGCTTGCCAGTATCCATGACAACAGCTGCCTTGACAGGATGTGCATATGG
Organism: Semaprochilodus insignis; assembly: GCA_034552555.1. Lineage (NCBI taxonomy): Eukaryota > Metazoa > Chordata > Actinopteri > Characiformes > Prochilodontidae > Semaprochilodus > Semaprochilodus insignis. The sequence continues at coordinate 21,153,567 of CM067474.1, read as the reverse complement.
CACCGCTCTGCCAGCTGGTGAGAACAATGTTTGAACTAGTACATTGAGATGCTGAGCAAACAGGGAGAGGGAGAAAGAGAGAGAGAGAGGGGAGAAAGAGAGGGGGCGAAGAGAGAGGGGGAGTGAGAGAGAGAAAGAAAAGGGGCAGAGAAAGAAAGGGAGAGAGTCAGAGAGAGAGAGAGAGAGAGAGAAAAAAAGTTGCCACGTCTTAACCCTCTGGGATGGCAGCCATCCCCCTGATCAATTATGAAAAGACAGAGGCGAGGAGCTGCCACTGTCTGTCTGGCTGCGGCTCGGAGGAGCCAGGCTCTAGGAGCCCCCAGTAAACAAACACAACACAGTGGCGCTGGGTCCTAACAGCATCGATCTGTCTCCTCAGACACATGCACACACACAGCCCACTGATGTGGCCTTACTCTTCAGAGGACACCAGGGGCGGAGACTAGCGCTGGTGCACTTCACATTCCCTCCACTTCAGCCTCAAGCACGCGCTGCCATTGTCTCCAAATGCCAAATAAATGACAAGGACTGTCATTGAGGCCTAATAAATCGTCAACTTCTTGTTTTGTGTGTGTGTGTGTGTGTGTGTGTGTGTGTGCTTTTTTTTTCCCTCAAGCCTGGAAATATCTCAGGCCGCACAAATTCAGAATGCTTTACCGGCCTCTCCCTTTTAATGTTGAATTGATTGATTGGTTACGGGGCAAGCGATGCTTTTGGACGCATGAGTGACTTACGAGCAGCGGCAAAACTTGCTCCAGGTCTCAAGTCATTACTGGTGAAGATTCGAGGTTGAGATTGTAAATTGCGGAAGATTTCATGCCCATCCAAGCGTTGATTGCGATTGTGGGGCTTTGGCGGTCGGCTAATGGGCTCGGCACAACAATTAACAGAAGGAAAATGTTTATCTGAGCTGGGATCAATACAGGCTCCCTGTCCTCGGGTGAACAAGGGCAAAGTCAAAGATGTCACTTGATAAGATACTGGTAGAGGTATAGAATGGCTTTTCTAGTAGGAACCGAGCAAAAGTGCTGAGTGTAGAGCAAACTGATCAACTTGCTACTGCTTATTAGAGTAACTATGTTCTCAGGTACTGAGAATTTCAGAGGCAGCACCATTATTTTCAGCACTCGGAGGCTCCGTAATTCATCTGAAAACATCATCTCTCTTATCAACTGATATGCCCTTGACAGTTGTCATTAGTGACATCAATGCAGAGGACAGAGCTGCACCTCTGCTCGACAGTAACTCATATAGGAGCCTACACAAAGCTATATTAGATCCAATGAAAACTTTAACAATGAGAGCTAAAGTAAGGAAGCCATCAAAACTTTGCTCAAAAGCCCGAACTGCAGAATGTGTCCATTTAAACCAGTGTTGCTGTGTGCAAGAAATGCCAGCTCCATTCCATTAATGCACACATTGTATAAACAGCACAATGTGCTGCATTCCTCAGAGCTAGGAGCTCAAGATCTCTGGCTGGAACATAAATAACAAGACACTCAGGAACATATTTGATGTTGATATCCATCTCTGAGGACCTGGAGAAAAAAGAAACATGCTCACACACACATTCTGTGCACTAATACACCCTCAAACACACATACACACACACACACAAACCTATGCGCACATGCACACTAGGACGCAGGCACGCAGCAGCTCAGGATCCTTATGAAAATAAGATTCAGCCCAAATGGATCTGCTGTAATTGGTTTCAGATAGCGAGGTCAGGAGAAAGCCGATACGAGCAACTATTATGCGAAACGGAGGGAGAAACACGAATGTTTACATAGGCACTCCCCAGCAACATTAATAGCTGAGCAGAGCTCACCAGAGAGGGAAAGGGGGAGAGAGAGAGACAGACGAAAGAAACATATGTCAGCTATCGCCCTCCTCCAAACCACCCCCCAACCCACCATCCCTTTGCACAGTCTGTGTTTACACTTAATACAGCAGTAATAAGGAACACATCACAATGCACCTTTGTGAGACCATTCCCTAGTCTAAAACAAGCATGAAATACATTAGCAGCCAGCCGCAGCTTGGCACATCATTACAAACACGTCACCATTCCTCCAGACCACCACTTGAACCGGGCTTTAATAGCCAGATACAGACTCCATAGCTGTGACTAAAGGTATTAAAAGAAAACACAAACAGGGGAGAGATAGCATGCAAGATGAATTACCTCCTGAGGGTCAGAGGAAGTTGATTTGTTTGAGAAAGGAAATACATCCAAGTGATGTGGATTCTGAGGAATGCTGGGCCCGTGAAAACAGGCAAGAACCGATGCGCAAATACAAGCCTGTCTGTTTTGCGTGTAGTTAATGTGGTTAATGTGTATAAGGGGGAATGAATTCTGTTGGATATGAGAGAATATGTATTCAACAGATGTATACTGAAGGCACTTTGTTTTCATAACTGGTTACATTAACTACTAAGTGCACATGTATAAAGTAGAGTCAATATTAAAGCCTGACTGATACTTTATTTAAAAGATATTATCCTATATGACTAGAAAGCTGTAACAGGGTTTCTGCATTAGAGGTGGGGTATCAAGACAGGTATCAAGATTTTACAATTTGTATTCTGTTTATCTGAGAACTACAAACAAGTTGGAATGGACAAAATGCACCACCAAAACGTAGTGATATATTTGCAGGGCTGGTGTAGTACCAGTAAAGCCATATTCGAGCTGGATTAGTTGTACAAGAGGAGGTGCAGAAATGTAATTTATGTGTGATTTACTTGGCAATTCATACAATATAAAGGATCTCTGTAACATCCCGCTTTAGCTGTTAGCTTTGTCTTTACATTGTTTTCTATTATCTGGTTTTATTATCTTGGCAAATTACACAGGGAAATTCGGAGTAATTACTAAAAACCACAGGCATGGCGAATTCACACTGGTTAAATAGGGCTTCAATAGGGCTTCGACTCTGAACGCTACAGTCACCTATTTCTGTAACTGGGTTAAGCTGTATGTAGCCTTGCATAGGAGCATCTGCCAAATCCTGCAAATGTAAAAAAAATGCAGAAACAATGAGCCCAATTATTTTATTTATTTTATTAAGTTGTAATAAAAAATGTATTTAAAAATAAACAAAAAATGGTATAATGACTTTCAATCAGTTAAAGGTGCAGTGTATAAGGTTATCATAAAGTGATTGGTGTTCATAAGCTCTTTATAATCAGTTCAAATCTGTCTTTTTGTTCAGTAGTTAAATGAATGCAGTTGTGCAGGGTTTGAAAAGCACCCACAACACCTATAATATACTCAAAATCCTTTTCACGTGTAGATGTGACATATACATGTGAAAATATAGGTGGGATGGATCGAAACACCATTCTGTCAGCTTGAACATCTCCAGACCTGTAGACAGGGCAGGCATGTCAACCTGCTTATCTGCTCTGTTTGCTGGGAAGGGAAATACATGGTCTGAGAGAGAGAGAGAGAGAGAGAGAGAGAGAGAGGGGAAGAGAAAGAGAGAGCGCGCAACAGATTGAACAGCGAGAGAACACGACCCTTTTATCAAACCAGCAGGAGTAGCCTGCCACTGAAAACAAGGGACAAACAGTTTAAGCTGAGCAAACAAACAGAGCTGATTGGCTGGCGGCCTGGACAGGCCATGCAGAGATAGAGCCTAACTCTACAAGCCAAAATATTGACACCATATCTGTTATGTAAGTGCGTTCAGGACACAGGGGTCTGATGGCGGGCCGAGCCACTCATGAATATAAAACCATACTTCAGGCTACGGATTTCATAAACAGCTTACAAGCCGAGAGGCTGAGGACACATTTGTACACGCGCCTTACACACTTCTGCACACACCTAGTAGGGAACAGGAGCTGCAGGCCTGGACAGAGGTCTAACTGAACATGTACGAGTGGCAAGTGTGTCTGGTAGCAGTGTGTAAGAGTCGCTGGTTTGAAGTCAGTGTCTGAGAAAGGAGCAGGCTGGTATCCCTTTATCAAAGGTCACTTGCTGCTGTGCAGCTCCACTGAGTACAGTCTTATCAGCCCAGTAGAGTCGACTCAGTTTGCTCCCAGCAGCCTCTGCTCCACTGACTCTTCACAAATGGAGAAATCAGAGTTGGAATAACAGTGCCTGAGAGAGCCACACCTGAGCAAGACAGTTGCAATCCAATATACGGGACTGGTATCTGCACTGATACTGACCTTATTAAACAGATCAGATTTTCAACATGTGACAGTCCACCTTCAGTGCTGTTGCTTCATCACAGTCGTTCTAAAACTGTAACTGCTGCATGTTTATGTTCTTTGATACTATGAAAGCCTAGCGATTTGGCAAGCTGAGAAAAGTCATTTAGACAATACAATTACCCAGTTTTAGGGGTCCACAGCTTTACTGACCCCTGCTGATTAAACAATCATATGTCTTTCAATGATTTGATTTTGTGAGATTTTGTGAGAGTTTCTTGCTTTCTATTTGGGTTTAAGGAATGCGATTATTGTAAAGATTGACAGTGACTACTGCACGGTGCCCATGGCCATAACATTTCACATTTTAGCCACAGAACGATGCATATCCTTTGGGGTGAGTGGCCACGGGCTATGGACTTATTTTCACTTTCAACAAACCACAACAAAAATTGAATGTTCACACCTTCACAAATATCCACCATGAATGACAAAACAACTACTTTTCACCAAAATCACCAGTTTGTTTGGTCAGTCATACAACAAATTGCATGAAATCAGACTTTGTTGGAATTTGCTAACTGAACACTGGCATTACCACTGTGATGGCTAACCTGAGGCTAAGTGACAAATTCCCTCTCGAGCTCAGGACATTTCTTCATAGCCTGCCTTGATGGCTGGGTTTTTAAAATATGGCTTTACAGATAGTGGCAGTAATTTACAGTAGTTTATGCTTGAGGCCTTTCATTCTTGCAAAGAAGACAAGTACATCCATTTTTCACAGCAAAGGTTAAACCCTGAATGTAACATGCCAGATAGCCAGTTAAGAAGCTTTGGAATCAAGGGCATCGGGGGGGATGCTGAGGGTACAAAGTTCATGCTGAGGGAGAGAACAGAGAAATCAAGATGTGCATCAGCGGTCTGATGTGTCAGTTATGTGGGTATATTATTGTCTCTGGCCACAATATTGCTTATTATGATGTTCTGTTTGATGTAAATTACGGGAAGCACAAAATGTCATACATATCACACGTTCCTGCATCCCAGTCTGCGTTAATAGGTTAAATTTTCCCACTAAAAACTTCAGATAATAATCAATAATGTAAGATCTAATTAAAATTACAGCTCTTTAGATTGAAAATGTATAAAGACGATTACATGATCAGCCTTTCCAGTCGACCCTGAAGTTTGCACATACAAGGACTTCATCTTTGGTTACGGAGTGACTCGCAGTGCACACAATAAAGAAATAAATAAAAACTCCATTCTTGCACATCCACTCCTGTGTTCTTTCATGTATTCTCACTGTAATACAGACATCACCCACTATACTCTTTCACACAGACACACATCCACTCACAGCTCATTCACTGCATTGTGAAGTTTACTGTCTAGCCAATAAAGGTCCTAAACTGAACTCTGGTGATGATTCAGCAGCAGAGGGGCAGGGAGATAAACAAAAAAATGATAGCTGGAGAGAGAGAGGGAAAGAGAGAAAGAGAGAGAGAGATTTTAGAGCTTTTGTGGAATCAGACTGTTTTTCAGTGTGTTTTTCTTCAGCTGAATGCCATGTTTCCCAGACAAGAGAAAAGGATGTGGGGATAATGAGCATTTTTATGTATGACTCAATAAATCAACAGAGTGTGCAGTGCACGGGCCGGTCCGTGGAGAATCTGCCTCGAGTGCGGGACGGAGCGCGAGCTAACCAGCAGAACAATGGGCTTCTGTGTGTTGCTCTGGCTGCCTCGACCACTTTCTCTCCTTCTTTCTTTCCTTACTCTACTCCCTTCTTATATTTATTCTTTTCTCTCTCTCTCTCTCTCTTCCTCACTTTCTCAGTCTTCCACTTGCTCCTCCAATCCCTCCATTTCTTATTTATGTATTCCCTATCACTCTATGCTCTCAGATCTCTTTCTCTCTCTCTCTCTCTCTCCCTCTCTCTCTCTCTCTCTCTCTCTCTCTCCTTGTTTATTGATTTTCTAGATTAAGAATCCCAGGGAGAGGGATTGTAACACACAACCATAAAATTATTTTGGGGTGTGCTTATTTGCCTTTCCCTTGCATCTATTTGGCCTGTGTCTGTAGACAATTATGCTTCCCCGGCCCAGACTCAGGTGCTAATAATGAAGGACAAATAGAATCATATGTGTAAACTTCCCCTTCTGATGAAAATTTATATTAACTTTCTGCCACTGTAAACAGAGAGGCATAGCGCAGCCTTCCCTGGTGAATTGGAGATGAATTCAGTCATTTCTACCCCAGGAAGCTGTGCATTTATAGGAGGGAGAGAGCGACGAAGGGAGGGAGAGAGAAACGGAGTGGGGAGAGAGAGGGAAAAAAAAAAGAAAGATAGAATCCTGCCTCATTGTGTAACCTCACACTTATTTTTCCAAGTGCGAGAAGACAAAACATGGGCCTGTTCAGCCCATCAGGTCGAGTGCATGTGTGCACGTGTCTCTGTGCCAACACTGGTGTGTGTGCGTGTGTGTGTGCATGTGTATATATGTGACTCCAGCAGGCTCTCATTGGGGAAGCCCTGCCAGCAATAACAGGCCAAACAGAGCGGCCTTCCATCGTTCACTGCAACCACAAACATTCATACACTTCCCGCCTCCTGCAGACACCGTTATGGATGGTTCTCGCAAATACGCGCCACACGTTTTGCGATGGAGCACGTATAATAGTTTACAGTATTGCCAGCAACCTGCGGAGAGAATTAGACTGTAGGGGCCCCATACTGAAAACAACATCTGTAAGCCATAGTAATACAGCAACAAATAGAGCAGAATGGAGAAAAGAAAAACCCCCCGCCCCCTCAATCACCTCTACTGCCACTAATTACTAGAGCTACAATCACACTTATTCACTCAGACTTCTGCTCTGGGCTATATCAGTCTTAAACACTGTAGGTGCTACAGCTGCAGTAGAGGGGTGGGTGATACTCCGGTATATTGTCAATATATGAGTATACTGTGGGTATCACCATTACTCAAAACTTGCTGTGGTTTCTTTCAAGGAATAGTCTGGTGAACTATCAAACTTGTCTACAAACCCCAGATGTAGCCAATCAGCCAACGCATGTTTGGAATCTGAATGTTGCATAGGGTGACTTACCCCGACCTATTAAAATGAACAAAAGTTTACCCCTACAGGTAGCCAAAGCAGGACAGAACTTGGATCAGATTCCCCTGTAAGTGTCAGAGTCACTAGATCAGCCCTTCTCCCAGAGTGGTCTGTGAATACAGACGCTGTTGCCTAAAGTGACTGACCACTGTTCTGTACCTTGCAATTCACAGTAAGTCATAAATAACAGAATCCTAAACCTCATCGCCTGTGCGGCCCTAATGATGACCTATGATGCAGTATTGTCATTGACAATTTGAGTGACTAATACAACCTAAAGAAGCAAAATTATGGACTCCAAACATGTCTTGGCCGATTGATTACATCTGGGGTAACTGAAAAAATGTTGCAGGTGCATTGGGTCTGTTCTAGCTTATCTCAAATGAATTGTACGTGTATCAAGGGCAATATGATAGTATCATTACGTTATCATTATCATGATAAATTACGTCACATTATCATAATATTTTATAGCAATTAAAGATAACTGACCTGGCATGTTTCATCACAAAGAGGACATAATTGGTCTTGCTTAATTGGATACAGTGCAGTACAGTATGTGGAATGTTAAATAACCACCATTGCATTGTAGAGTTTTGTGATAGTATGTTTTTAAGTGTGGCACCATAGTCGCCTTTATGTCTGCTGCCTCTCATCAAACTAAATATTGTAATGCATATTGTGTATCAAGAGAATATGTTCTTACACTTGATATTACACTTTTGCCTCTCCTAGTAGAGTCTGTTTCATGCTGTCTCTGGAAACATTGTCTCAGAGTGTCTCCCCGCCTGCTTCCTCACTTATGAAATTCAATTTATCTCCCCTTCTCTTCGGTCAGCTTTAGTAAAGCCCTCACTTTCAACTGTTGTATAGCAGCGGGGTTTAGATAAGGTGACGCGCGGGGCCATTCACTGCTCTTTTATCTGCCTTCTCTAAGAGAAGTCCTTTACACCAGCCACAACTGAGAGCTTGCACTATCTGCTATCAAGAAAGAGAGAGAGCAAGAGAGAGCACTGCTTTTCACTTACACCATCAACACATGCGCGCACGAATCTAAGAATAAGAGTAAAGGAGAAAGAGGAAAAAGATAGAATGAAAAAGAGCCGGTGAACGCCCACTTCCCCTTGGTCCTAGTGTGCACTTGATCCGCTCCGTTTGGCCTTCAAGTGATTATGATCCATCTCCTTTTCACAGTTCCACGCCGATGAGCGTCACACAGTTGGAGGAATACCTCTTAATAAATGTTGCATTAAAGGGAGAGAAAAAGCACTCTCCACTTCATTTAGAGCGAGGCCAGCGGAAAAAAAAAAAACAGTAAAGTGCAGCATGGAAGGAGGTTCTTTAGTCTCAGCAGCCGGCGGGTTCCAGCTGAATGAAGTTGTTTTCAGCGCAGCTCTGTTTGGGTCTTGTCTTTGTTGACAAGCACTTATTAAGAGGCTCACACAGCAAAGTACACGGCCAGAGGCGAAGAGCAGCGTGGGGAGAAGCCGCCAATCTTTCAGCAGCATCGACAAAAGCAGACGTGTTTGTGCTGTATGTCAATACCAATACACACAACTGCCACCCTCGCACCGTCTCACACACACAAACAATGAGGTTTAAAATGACAAAAATATCTAGCAAAAGAAAGAAAAGCTTACGAGCTGTACATGATGTCTATTCATTTATTACAAACTATTTTAAGTAAATAAAAGCATTAACCCTGAGACAGCCGCTGACAGCAGAAGCATGGTCTGATTCTAATTATTTCTCACTCACAGCTCATTGAAACGGGCTACTGCGGATATTGAACTCTCAACTGACTTTACACTTGTGTTCATAAGCAGAAAAGGACACGTTTTATATGAGTTTGAGGAAAAGCTATTACTGTGCACAAAGCCTTGTTTTTGCCATGCTTGTCATTTCTTAACACCAAAACAAGCATTATGAGTTTGTTAAATAAAGCACACCCAAATCTGTTAAAATATTAACTAAATTGAACATATATTGTATGTAATTCACTGTGTAACATACTATGTAATTAAATTTGTATATGGCTGACCCAGTTAACACGGATGAGTATTTGTTTGTTATATTGATAACAGTATCTCTATTTAAAAATTTGTTACCATTTTGGAGATACATGTTTTTCATTCAACAGCAATGATATGGAACACATTCATAGGTTCATGCAAGGCATCCATGTCAGCTTGTTTCAGAGCGCAACAAACGGCACTTTTTCCATGCGCCCATTGATGCTAAAAGAGCAAAAATACCACAGCGAGTATCTGTCTGGGAGCACTTCAACTTGTCGGATAGTAAGAAACTGCTCAGTGAAAATTAGCAATAAGGAATTTGCATACCATGGACCCATGACAAGTTTACTGAAATAAAGTGAGGTCTGACTGGAATCGGTTCATGCACAAGTGAAAGAATGCTTATATTTTTATTATTTAATTATTAGAATATTTAATTTAATATTTAATTATTTATTATTAGATGATTTTATACCAACAGCATATCTCAAAACTATTGTACATCGATCAGGCAACATACTTGTCATGCAACAGCACTGTGTGAGGGAGCTTTTACAGGCATTAAACTCTTTGGAGGTCTGGTTCCTATCACCATCACTGTGAACAAATTGTGCATTTCACTTCAGACCATGCTGAATGACTTTGTTTAGGTCTTAGAATGTTAATCATGCAGTTATGATGAAAATTCTGTGCAATTCCCCTTTAAGGTTGATGACACACCTTTTTTGGACTCTTCTCATAGCAAGTAACAGTGATTCAGTGTGCTGCATTATGCTTCACTGATCAACAAGCTCTCTCGCTATCTCTATTAAATGAAACGTGTGTGTATGGGTGTGTGTGTGTGTGTGTGTGTGTGTGTGTGCCAGGGGGCCCATGTGTATGCGAGCATTGCCAGGTCACACACATGGAGGCACTCAATCTGTGGGTCAATAGTGTGTGTCTGAGTCGGAATGGCTAAGCCACTGCTCGTACAGTGTTACCCAGAGGGGTCGATCGAGCGTCTCTCTGACCTCAGATGTAAATACCTTAACCTTAATTATCGTGGATGTGATCTCAGAGACCGCGGTGTAGTAGGCTTGCTTTCGGAACGTGTCAAAGTTATTGCTCGCTGAAGAAATATGTGCTCAACCCTGTAGGAGTACAGGAAGGAGAGCAAAACCTGCTCCAACTTTATCACTCCTGGTGCGCTGGGGTGGCCAGCATGAAATGAGTTAGAGTTCAACAAATACAGTACAAGAGCGGAGCTGATCTTGTCTGCACTCCAGGTGAAGACAAACTATTGTTTTCAGTCCATTTACCTGAGCGTCAGAGTGTCATTAGACCACGGTGGGCTGGTGGAGTCATCCAGCCAGGGTGATGGATCTCTCCAGTCTATCTGAATGAGTGTCCAGCTCCACCAAAGATCAGCAGAGTTAATAGCACCGCATCTAGCCGGCGGAGGGCCAATGCATCTCCGTCAGCGCTGGCCCCAGCTGCTTATGAAAGGCCTGCTGCACTGCATGCACTCCTGATCTGCACACTCGCTTTGTGAATATTCCGATTACAGCACGTGCCTGACCTTTTGAGAGCTGAATGAGATACAGTTATCTCCCAATCTGACATGCAGCGTCTATCAATCAGTGCTGCTTCACAGAGAGAGAGAGCGAGAGAGAGAGAGTAGATAGACAGAGTAGTGAGAGAAAGGAAGACAGAGAGGAAGGAGAAGATGAAATGGGAAGAGAGAGAGAAAAGTAGAAAGAGAACAGGAAGAAGAGACAAAGTGAGAGAGGAGATGAGAGTAGAGAAAGAGAGAAGAAAAAGAGAGAAGGAGAAGAAGAGAAAGAGTTGGAGAAAGATAGAGACAGAAGAAGGAGAAAATAGAGAAAGGAAGAGATAAAGAGAGGGAGGAATGTGAAGAGGTAGGTGAAGAGGAGATATAAAGAGAAGCTGAGAGTACAAGGAGAAAAGAGGAAAAGAAAGAGATAAAGACAGAGAGAAAAGAGAGAGCGAGAGAAGATATAAAGAGAAGCTGAGAAAACAAGTGTGAGGGAAAAAGTAGGCAAAAAGTAGTTAGTGAAGATGAAATGACGAAGAGGAGAGATAGAATAGATGGAGAGTAGTGGGAGAGATGAAGAAAAGACAGCAGAGAGAAATGTGAGAGAGAAGACGACAACAGAGGAAGGAGAAGAAAGTGAGAAAAAGAGAGAAGGAGAGTGCTGACTGAAAAGAAGAACAGAGAAGAAGAAGAATAAAAGAGGGATGTAGATAGAGCAGTGACAAAGAACAGAGGAAGGAGAAACAGACAGTGCTGACCTAAGAGAAGAAGAGAGAAGAGAGAAAGAGATACAGAGAAAAGTTGAACTGAAAGAGGGAGAGTGTAGATAGAGATAAAGAGAAGGAGAAGGAGTAGGAGAAGAAAGTGTAGAGGTAGTAGTGTAGAAGTAGTAGACAAAGAGAGGAAAGAGAAGTAGAGCTAGAAAAAAAAAGAATAAAAGAGAGAGTTAGAGAGAGAGAGAGTGATTGATTTAGATGTATGCAGTCAACACAAACAACAATATCTGTTCTCCCTTAATGTAGTTCTTGCATGTACGGTTCTAGGAGCCTTTACATAACGGAGCAATCTATAAGCTGTAAAAAGGTTCTTTACACTCACACACTTCATTGAAATCCACTGAAAGGTTCTTTAGGGATCCAAATGTGGTTATTTTGAAGACTGCACATAAGGTCTGTAATCATCCCTCAACTGCCTGAACACACTCAGCCTCCATAAACAACAGTCTTTCCACGGGCGTCCCATGGCGGGCCTATAAGAGGAACCTAGCATGACCAAAGTCATACTCTATCATTTCCCGCACCCTCCCCCCATCAAAGACCTAATCTACATCTTTCATTGAATCAAGAATGGAAATTCAGAAGAAATGCTTCTTTTTCAATTTCATGCTGAAGTAGCTCAAGTTAGTGGATGTAATTTCTCCTAACAAGAAAATTTATCACTGTGTCGTTCACTTAGTCTGCCAATGTGAGAAGCAACCCCCCCCCTCTTCTTTTTTCCCGCATTTTCTTTTTTCTGTGCTTTGATAAATGTGCCAAAAGCATGATCGCTCCTTCCAAAGCACTCCCGACAAGAACAGCACAATTATACTGCTTATTAAAAAAACCCACTGACTACAATCTCCATCAAAAAGAAATGACACATTATTCATGGAGCAGCCACTGAGTGCAGGCGTGTGAGAGTATAAAAGCCGCTGAGTGATGCATTTCACCCTCACACAGCCAAAGTCATCAGTGATGGTCAGAGGACACACAAGTCCATTATTACATGTAGTACAACTACAAGCATTATCCGGTGCATGGGCATATGATTGACTGCATGCATGATGGCTATTGTTTGCCGCTGTTTGGATTGCTATTGCTTCTAGATTTTGTAGATGCTACCACTAGCACACATAGTAGGTATGACCAATGAAATTCAGAGTATAAAAATGTTGGGACCATGATCATAATGCCATCCTAAGTACGTCTTAGAGGTCCAAAGTTACACAGTGGAACATCTGTTCTTATTAATGCATTGCAATGCATTCAATCAGTGGTGCTGTAAGGATTGTGGGGGCTGCTCAGGAGGTGTAATTCAATATATTGAACTATTGAGTTGATGTATCCAAGTTTTTGACTGGCAGTGTATGAGTATCAACTCTGAATCAGAAAATAACACTCACATACCAAAAACTCACAGCCTTTAGTGTTTTTTTTTTTTTTACATTTGCTAACAGCAGCTGCCTTTTACACAGCGGATAAGCATTTAGTGACTAATGGACTAAAACACAACTTGCAACATTAACATTAAAAGTTTGCATTTTGAAGACTGTCTTACAACCACAACATTACACTGTTCCATGTGTGGTACAATTGTATGACATTGAGATTATTTCAGAGCAGAAAATGTCTGACATCATTATGCAAGTGAAAGAGAGGCCTGGCAGGCAAATTCACTCAGCAGGAACATACGTCAAATAACTTCTGGTAAATAGTCGGGCAATAACAATCGCATTTCAATTGAAACGGAGCTGGTATTGGAAGACTCAAGCGTGAAACCAATATCAGCTTAGCGTCAAGTCAGGCATGAAGCGTCGCACACAACATTAATGCATGCGCTGCATACGATCACAATGTTTCCTTATCGCATAATACACACAAACACACACACGCACACACACATACACGCTCCCTGACTGCTGTGCTGTGACACAGTGGTAAACCAGAGGCCTGCTGTCTGAGCGTGTACAGTAGGCCCCTAGTGCTGCATGCACTATGGGTGATGTGACCATAACTTATCACCATTGTGGTAATTATATCATTATACGTTCTACTGAGTATAGTGTGGGTATCATCAGCACAACACTGACCACCTGCATGTAGATCATAGAAAGAGGGTTCCCACGTGCCACAGCTGTCTAAGGGTTCATCTGATTGGGCGGGAATCTGGAATTTGAAAAGTTGAATTAAAAATGATTTATAGTTTTGAAAGCATTGTATTTACATGGACTTCCATTTGGCTGGTGCATTGTGTCTATTGCGAAGCATCAAATCACAGAAAAGCTAAGGACCATAATTAGAGATGGCATCCTGCTTCTGATGGGTATCTGTTTGGACCGGATATGCTGGCTCCATCTCAGAGACAAAATCCTACAACAAATCCATAAACATCAGCTTACATTGTGTTGTTAGCTATGTTTTTCCTACTGTGGGCTAGCCCGCTGTTTATGTAGCTTGAGGATGACAGTCTACTTTTAGATGACTTTAATGTACTTTAATGAAATAAGTAGAGTACAGAAGAAATATTGGTATCAGTATCACTACTTGAGAACTTAAACTGACTTATTATGTATTGATCATTTTTACAGTGCTGATGCTTGCTGATGTGTGCCAGGTTGCCGGTTTGTGAAGTTCTGTGTTATTAGGTTAAATCTCTCCACTTAAAACATGTTGAATAACATAGAATATACTGTAATTAAAACTGCACTCTTTTCAAACTGCCATTTCAACATTAAACGATTATCTGTTCAGCTCTGGTATCAGGTTTTATTTTTGCCACATCACCCACCACTAATGTGTATCTGCTGACGCTACTTTGCAATGGGTGGAAATGAAGATGTCCTGCCAACGGTGACAGCAACGAAGAAGGCACAGACCCTCCACTTAAAAAAACACCCCTACAAGCCCATGCTACAAAAACCCACCCACGGAGAAAGAGTGAAACGCACTCTAAGTGACACGTGTGCGTGTTTGAAAAGCCTCTTGTGTATTTGTGAGGTGAGGCCGGGGCTTATTTACCGCATTTGTTCAAAAGCCCCAAAGAGCTGCAGGCTGAGAGGCCCTCTTACATATGTATTCAGCGTCTGGGGGCAGCGGGCTGTGAGCCGGGCCAAACTCTATCTCTCTCTCTCTTTCTCTCTGTCTCTGTCTCTCTCTATGCCAACAATATGGAATCGAAATTTTGAAGTGCGAAGTGGCGACACCTGACTATCCGGTGCATAGTAAGAGAGAGAGAGAAAGAGAAAGAGAGAGAGAGAGAGACAGGAGAGACAGTTCCAGTATCTTAGCCTTCACCTCCTTAACCAGATTTACATCATTTTAATATTTGTTAGAAAGCGAGAAAACCCACACACAAACATCCCTGGGCAGGCGTTTCACAGGCTGATTTGTTACTATTCATGGCCAAAGCAGGGAGAAACTGTAATACTAGACATGCTTGTTAAATTCACAAGGCTCCAAAGCTGCCTTCTAGCAAATCCTGCCTCTTGGTTGTCAGCTTAAGACGGTCGGCATATGCATATATGGGCTTTTTAAGCTCTGTTAAATGGATAGCAGTGTCGCAGGCTGTCAAAGACGTCGAGGAAAAAAAAAAAACCTTGCTCATGTTCAGAATGGCCTCTCATCCAGTGGCAGCAACCCAGTGTATCTTTTCACTCTGCTTGTGCTCATTTACTCTAATACATGCAGAACTGTGTGGGGCCTTTCACCTGGAAAAGCAAAGCCATTTTATTCACTACACCAAATCATGAGTTTCAGGCGTTAGCTCCATCGCCCAGAAACATGTAACTGGAGTACTGCACCTTTAAGACATTGTTTTAATGGGATGGGTCAGGGTATAAATGCTTGGCTGCTGGGGGCAGGCAGAAGCCTCTGCCGTTAAAGCTCTATAGATCCAGTGTCATTAATTTCCCCAGGCAGAGGTAGTTAGCAGACATAAAAGGAAATGAGTTGTGAAGTGGTCATTGATCTTGACCCGGGCTGCCTGTTTGAGTTTTATTTACACATGGAGATTAACCTGTAATCGCTAAACATAACCCACTGGGTCACATAAACAGTGAGCTGCATGCTAAACCACTATATTAAACATACTGCATTGTGTCATACTGTATTGCAAAGCATCATGCATGTTGCATCATACTGTGCTGTTGTACAATGTGGGTCGGCAGGGCAGTAGATCGAGGCATTACCCTCACCATAAACAAGGTGCTACAAAGAGTTCTCGGAGCAAAGCCATAAATGAACCACTTTAGGTTCCCTAAGAGATCTGTCAGTGGTTCTATACCAAAGAGGCAGCAGCATTCCGCTATAACTTCCATCAATATCGGTAGCCAATAAGGACTGTGTTACAAGATGGCGTCACCTTGTAACAGAGAAAAGTGCCGGAACTCCAACGAGGCATTTCAGGCAGCTGAGAAAAGTGGTTTCTGTAGGAGAGAGTGTTCCTTGGGCTTTATAACTTTTGCAGTCTGTTTACATGCACAAAAAACTATATAACACACTAAAGATAAGGGGAAAGCTGGAAAAGCATAATAGGTCCCCTTTAGACAGTCGGTCATTTTGGTCTCTAAACGATAGCCATTTAGAGAAGCATGGCATCTTAAGAAACCCAACTTTTGGGCACCTTTACTTATTAGGAATGTATACAGCACATACAGTTTATGTTGTGTTACTGAACATAGACCAAATTGATACTAAAGTCTCAATTACTGAGCTCTTATAACAGTGAATGCTGTATTAACCAGAACATTGAAACATTGCCACATTAACATAAGGCACACTTTCAGGCACTCCATGTACTGCAGTGTGTTTAAATCATTCAACTGAACCACAAATCTACTGTATCAAATTAAACCATATTATTATTTAAATCAATCAGTATAGCCCTAAAATATATGTATTGTGGGAATTCATACCACTATATATCAGTCTTAAACAGCTACAGTGCATCAGAGTTGCAGCAGTATATGCTCATGTATGAGCAAAAGGTTAGGCAAACATATATTTGTTTATTTTCTAAGTAAAAGTACAGGACAACCTCTACCCCTTCACATTTCCGCTGCATTATTGTTTATTAACTATAAATTACCGTTAACACGTTGGCTGTGATATATCAGGAGGCACGATGGTGCAGTGGGTAGCGATATTGCCTCACAGCAAGATGGGATTAGACTCCCTCAGCCGTGTATCCAGGGTCCTTTCTGTGTGGAGTTTGCATGTTCTACCTGTGGGTCACGCAGCCAGGTGAACTGGAGGTGCTAAATTGCCCCCTAGGTGTGAGTGTGTGTATGTCTATGTGTCCGCCTTCCGATGGACTGGCGGCCTGTGTAGGGTGTTTCCTGCCTTCTGCCCAGCGAGTGCAGGGAAAGGTTCCAGCCAATCCCATTTTCAAAAGTAACGTTTCAAATTTTAATCTTCC
This sequence comes from Semaprochilodus insignis, assembly GCA_034552555.1. NCBI lineage: Eukaryota > Metazoa > Chordata > Actinopteri > Characiformes > Prochilodontidae > Semaprochilodus > Semaprochilodus insignis. Next base: position 21,136,557 of record CM067474.1, on the reverse strand, counting down.
CCAATATGCAAATCGATGAAACTATGCGCTAAAATTGGCATGTTTATGTTTATTCCCTGTAGAGAGTGTGTAAACTTACTTTCACTTAGAAAACCAACAAAACATATAATTTAACCATGGGTTAATTAAAAGCTAAACTGACAACTATGTATATATATATATATATATATATATAGTACACACACACACATATATATGCACACACACACACACACACACACACACACACATATATATAAATATGAAAAAAAATCACAAAACTAAATCCTTAATCTCTCATACCCCCTCTATTTCATATACAGCAGTGTGTGTGCTCTCCACCTGTGATCGTCTTTGACCTGCACCGCTCACTGACACAATGGCACAGAGCTGCTCAAGCATAAAATGGTAGTAAGTGTTTGTTTCCAGGAGATTTCACTCTGACTCTCTATCTCTCACTCTCTCTTTCTACCCCCCTTTGCTTGCCTCTCCCTCTCTCTCTCTCTCCCTCACCCTCAATCCCTCTCTCCATGCCTCTTTCAAAGCCGCAGCTTGACATTTCACCGGGTCTCTGGAGACCCTGATGTGAAATGGAGTTACTACAGCAGCCACACTGTAAATTCCATGCAGCCACATGTAATGTGCCTTAAACACAGATGACCACTCCAGGTTTGCAGCCGGAGCACTGGAAAAAGTGCATGTGCGGCACAGCACGAGCGTGTGTGTGTGATAATAGAATAATGCTCTGTGTTGTCTGGGGAGCGGAGCAAACACACGCAACACTGTCATTCACGGCCCTATATCTTACAGTGTCATCGCCTGGAGGACGACAACTCTATATGTCAATCCTCAATGTACTATACAGCGGGGAGCCTACTGAAGATAGTGAAATGTTAACAATAAAATGTAGAGCACAATAAATAAAGTACGATGTGGGCCACTGCAGAATGCCAGCCCATCAAAAGCACATAAACCACAAAGTCCACAGAAACTGCCTGGTTTTGTCATTTTATTTCCTCTGAACTGAGATTTACTCAGGGATGTCGTGGTTTGTGAGGAAGCAAATATTTCAGCTGGTCGTCCAGGGTCTATGCCAGGGTGCGTGTGTGTGTGTGTGTGTGTCTTTGTGTTAAAGGTGGTCAGTATGATATTACTATCAAGAAGAACTGTTGCAATGCATGTGTCAGAGACTACCATGAGCATCATTAGTATATTAACAATACTGATATAATTAAAGGCCTTAAAGAAGATTATCTTATTTTTTTAATACATTTTCCCCAGTGATATTCTCAGGTTTTCTCTTAACCACTTAGAACATCAGGCTTATTATGTCCTACGGATTATTTTTGGAGGTTTAACAAAATATAAACAATATATAAAATAATTATTTTGAATAGTGTGGATAAAAAATGTTTGTTGTTTTTTGCTTATTACAGCATTTGAAACTACAAAGGTACATTATGAAACAAAACCTATATAAAAGCTTCAAAGTGTCCTTGCACACTAGCCACTAGTTGACAGACATGATTAAACGATACGATACAATGCATCGCGATACAATTTTACACAATAAAATATGCTGCATTGATAATCTCCTACTTATTATTCTATAACCACATAGACTACAGTGCAAACTAGCTGAGGTATTCTCATGCTATACAGTCATATATTACATGTTTTTAAATTAAATGGTTTTTTTTATTTTATCAGTGAAAATAAGTTAACGCACTCTCTACAGAGAACTCTCACCTGCACACCGTAATGCATAATTATGGTTTATTTGCTGGGTTTACTACTGTATATTGAGAAAAATTTCCTGTGTAAAAGTTATAGGAAATTATATTGAAATTTGATGTACATATTTTTATACATTATTATGTTTAACTAAAACTAATAATCTTTACTTTTATTCTTAAATTTGAAGAAAAATGGCATGTTAAAGTTTGTATGTAACTTTTGGTGCCACACTTTTGCACACTATGACTGTAGAAATGTGTAAATACAAACAACTAAAATAAAATAAATAAATGAAAACATTGTGTGCATTATTATAGTAGCCTTTTAAAATTCTTGCACTATTGTTTTGCTGGAGTGTACTGTCACATATTGTATTGTGGAACTTCTGGAAGTCTTCAAGTATTGTGATGATGCATTTCTTACCATGCTGCCTACCTCTAGCGTCTGTGGGTGTGTGTGTTATTTACGCGCTGGAGTGGCGGAGTCTCGGGCCGGCGTGATAAAGCTAATGAGCTTCTGTGTTGGAGTGTAAATGAGAGAGTCACCCCGCTCAGCCTATCGGCACGGCCGAGACTCCAGGGGTGATTACCGCTTTAAATTATGCTCAAGGGCAAAGCGCTATTTGCATCAGAGGGGCTTTTACTGGGCTGATGAGCAGCGGAACCCGTCATCACCCTGCCTGGAGATGTTGCACTCTCTGCTCCCTGTGGACGGCGGGGAGAACGAAGAGGGAGATGGAGACAGAAGCAAAAGCAAGCGACTCCACCTTTACAGCTCCTCCTGAATGACAGTCAATGGAGCCCCAGAGGCCCCAGTCAAGTCTGGGTGGGTGTTTGTTAGGTGACGATGAAGGCAGCCGTGCTGAATATCAATTAACACTTTGTAACGGTTTGTGTCCCATTGAGCAAAACCCAATGCTAATATCACAAATGGTGAGGTGTTTATGTGGAGATACAAAGAAGACAGATAAGGTGGAGATTCAACCGGATAAAAGGTTAAAATCACTGCATCAAATTTGAAACACTACCAGTCACAGTTAGTGCCTTTATTTTCAGTCGCACCCCCAATCCTGCTAGCGCCCCAACACCTCCTCCCGAGTGGCTTCCTTAACCGTGATGCTACCTCCAATTTCATTTGCTCTTATAGCCAGAACACAGTAAAAAAAATGGCTGACATCGGCTGTCAGATATCTCATCTTAAATTCTCCTCAAGCTAAAATGTCGGGTTAATTGCTGTCACTTTTACATTGGGCCGGTGACTTACAGGCGACTTGCTGTAACGATAGCTGTGGGCATTAAAAAAAAACGTCCCCTGCATCTCGATGGCATTCACAAAGGCCAACACAACTTCAGCAAACAGCATCATTCTGCTACAGAGCTCAACAAAGAATAGCGACTGGATTTCAGGAGTCATTCCCAATATGACTGGGACTAACGCTGCAAGAAGAAAGTGAAAGGAATGTGGGTTTCCTCTGATAAAGCAGAGAGTTTGGCAACTGCTTCTGAAAGTCATAAACGAGTACAGGAGGTCTCTGACTCTGAAGCTGCCCAGAGCTCAGGAGGCTGACCGACTACTTCATTGTTCTTCTTGAGCCATCAACTGGTGCAATAAAATGCATGGAGTATAGACCACAGTAATCGCCTAACAGCTCCATTACTGTATATTACTGTATGGATCTTCAGATCAATGTAAAGCCATCTTGTATACACATTATCATTACCATACATTAAGGCATCTATTCACCACAGACTTATAATCGATAAATATTAACAGCGGCAAGCATTTTTATTATCGCCCTGCAACAGAGCTTTTTTACTATTTAGCCGACAATCCTTTGGAGGTCAAATGATCATGTTTTCATCTGAAGTGACTTAATGAGCAAAACTTTTAGATCTGACACGGTGAAACAATGAATATGAACCAAAACGCCAGCAGAAACACAAGCTTCTTTTGACCCAAAGGAACATTTTACACATAAAACTTTAACCTAAATCTACAATAGTTTATTATATAATTGTTTTTACATGAAACAAAGGTAACAAAGCTCATAGGGTTGTGATTTTTAAAGACATGAGCAGAAAATAAAGCTATGGGTCTGTGATAATGGCGAATGGCAATGCTGTCTAAAAGTTTATACATAAACACGACACCACCATGTATACCATGTATAGCCAGAGCCCATGAGAAGAGCTGGTGTTACTGTCTTACTAATCCAAGCACTGCTAAACAGGCAGACTACACATCTTAAAAACCATGTTCATAATTAAAGCATGCATAATCATACTACTACTACTACTGCTATTAATAATAGTTATTACTAGTAGTAGCATTTGTAGTAGTATAGTAGTATTTTTCTAAGTATTGTTATTAATATTATGAATATTATTATTAAATAAAATAATAATCACAATAACACAAAACAATAAACACTCTACAGGAACTGGTCCACATGCAAAGCAAAAACAAGAGAGAGGGAGATAGAGAGAGGGAGATACAGAAGGAGGGAAGGAGGGAAGGAGGGAGGGAGGGAAGGAGTAGAGTACTAATAGAGAGATTGGGCAGGTTATTAAATGTGTAGGTATTCTCTGGCTCTGGCTCGGGCGTACGCGTGAGAGAAGTGAAGAGAAGAAAGAGGAAGCCGGGCGCAGGAAGTGTGTGAAGTTAACAGCATCTGGCCTCTCTTTAAGAAACCTCTGGAGGCCTGTTAGCCGGACCGCTCATTTCAATGCACAGGAAAAAATTGTCTCCCTCTCGCTGCATGTCTGAGCAAGAGAACACACTGTCACTCTCTCTACTGTCTCTGCTCACTCCTGCTGTCCATACTCACTGCCCTTTCCTGCACTCCTCATTACCATATGCTTCACAAACGGACCTTCAGCTTCTTACAGCACCCTTTTACTATTTACAGCACTCACAAAACAACACAAAAATAAATAAACAAATAAATAAATAAAAATAACAATTATAGATGCCCTTTAAAATTCATACCCTATTTACCCCTTTTATGGCTAATATATCTGTGTTTTATTTATTTAGTTGTATTCATAACTTATCCATGTAGATCTGGGCTCAGTTTATACATGTATGTAAAATACACATGTTATTGTTTCGTTATTGTAGCCAATATTTTATTATTTAAGCAATTTAAAATACTAAAATAATAATAAATACTAACAATACTAAGACTAATACCACTACTAACACTGCTACTTCTCATATAGTAATAATAATAATCATCACCATTCTTATTATTGTTGTTGATGTTGTTTTTATTGTTATTATTATTTATAATCACATATTATTTATTACTACTTAAAGTTGAACATTTCAAACTAAACACCACCACCCCCCACCAGCACCACCCCCAACAAACTCCCACACACAGTCTGCAGTAGGTGTGCAGGTTAAAACAGAGGACAGTAATGAGAGGGAGGGGGTTGACCTCAATCAGACGTGCGTGGAAGCAGAGACAGAGACGGAGAAAGAGAGAAAGAGAGAGAAAGGCGCTGTGATGATGAATGGGGGGAGAGGCCATGGTGTCGGGGTGCTGTTGTAATCACCAGCTGGAGTGTATGTGTGTGTGTGCGTGCGTGTGTATTGGAGGGGGGTACTAGAGGGGCCCACACATCCCTGCAGGACACACTTCATTCTGCTACAATGCTCCCCTCACCAATGGCTTTCAGCTGCCTACACCAGCTCTGGGTGCGTGTGCCCACACACGCACACACACACACACACACACACACACATGAATAAATGTATAAACTAAAAAGAATCATTATCTAAACAATGTACAAATGAAACAAACTAAACTGATAGCACTGTAGGCACACATAAGTGATGTTATGTTAGTATGAATATATGAAAACATCCAAAAATATAACACACACACGCTCATGCACGAACACACACTGACACTCCGCTGTGCCCTAAACCTCTCGAGCAGCCCAGGGTGACCCCCAGCGCTGCGCTTTTGGTGAGCTGTCAAAGCCATCAGTCAGTGAATGGAGACACGGAAGAGCTCCCCTGATCTGCTGTCACCCAAAACCATTGCGGCCACACTAACACACACACTCAGAGCAGCACTGCAAAGCTCTAAATACCTCATATTCATTTAAAAAAGGTAAAACATAAATCATTAAGCGCAGAATTTCAAAGCTAAACACATGTACCGAGCACAGAACGTCTACACTAAGTTCTCTACCTGGATGTAAAATGTCCTCTAAGAAGCAGCACAGTATGTATAGTCCAAGACACGGCAGCAGACGGCCCACATTTGAAAAGTCTTTCTCTTTCAGAGGCACAGAGCAGTGGAAGTCGAGTTAGGCTGCCCTCTGGTGGCAGCTGGAGAGGCCAAACACATACACGCGTGCCGGCTCACTCCCCCTTCTCCGACACACACACAGACGGAGACGGCCTCGGCTGCAGCGTGCCGTTCACCCCGGCATATAAATACAAATAAAGGCAGTAAATACCTTCAAAAAAGCATCACCATCTCCACACACCTTGCACAATGACTACTCCTTTCAGCAAAACCAGCACTGACAAAACCACCACAGCCACTACAAACAAGCAAGACTAAAGATCATCACACAAACAACAAATCAATAAACAAAATATATATATATCACACATACAAAAAAAGAAAAAACCCTGTAGAGCAGTCCAGTTCCTAGCTAAATACAGAGGAGGAGGTTTTTAGAGCCCCTGTGCCCGCGTGTCAGTGTGAATCTAAGCCCTGAGAGCGAGAAACACAACTTACCTGCTGTTGTTGCAGATGCAGCAGCTCGACTGTGCTTACTTCGCTGCTCGTGTCACCGCTTGATCTTCCATCTCTACTGCCAGCATCTAATTGGCTGCTTAGGGTGCTCATTCCATTTTGACTCATTGAACTGTTGCTTATTGTCTCACTGGCCGACTCCTGCATCATGACTTAATACCTAGAAGTGATTAAGAGGCACCAGTTAAGGCTCTTGTTACAATCCCCCTTAAAAAAAATTTGCATTATCAAGCCCTGGTCCCTCACTGCAAATTAAAGCATTTAACAGGGGGAGGGGGGAGGAAGATGCGGGAGAAATTATGCATTCATTGTGTAAATGAAGCAATACAAAGAGATGCACGTTTTCGGAGCTCATGGGGGAGGAGAGTGTTGGGTGCTTTTCTTCTCTTTTTTGTATTTGGAGATTTAAAATTTGCTTCGGATTTTTTCATTGAACAATATATCTACATGCATACACGCCGATTAAAAAATATATGCATGTAAATAAATATTGGGGAATTTTCCCGGCTCCCTCTTTAGATGGGAATTTTCAAAGCCATGCTTTTGTAATGTGACATATGAACATAAATGTGTGTGAATGCACATATATATAGACACACACACACACACACGTACACACATCATAATAAGCCTTTTTTTTTCGACTTCATTCGTACACAGTCTCCTAAAATATCCCCCGTCTTGACAGTGTCAGAGTTTTACGCTGCGTCTCGACTGAATGAAGTTGCTTAATGACGCACAGCTAATCATGCAAAATTAAAATTGGGTCTCAGAGATGAGGAGGAGGAGGGAGGGGGGGTAGTGTAACAAATCACATGGTACCATCCTGTGATGAACGATACAATGGTCTTCTCCTCTAACTGGAGCTAAATAAAATTTGCCTGCAAGGCTTCTTAAGGAGACAAAAAAAACCCCTCTTGACACATATTGACTAGTTTTCTCTCTTTTTTAATCAAACCTGAGATATTCAATTATTTTGGGTGACATTTAAAACATTTAGTGCTGCCATCCCCAGAGCACAATTACTGCGGCCAGAGAGCCCAAATCAAACGGTACGGGGCGTCTTAACCCTCGAATTTTTAACACGGACAAATAAATGAAAGATATTAAATTAATTTCACCAGCATCTATTAGATATGAAAAACAGGAGGGGGGGTGGGGGTGTGGGGTGGAAGCAGACGCAAGAAAAGAAAAATCTATCACGAATATCACTAATGATTGTGCTAAAAACAGCATAAATTATGCATATTACCTCCTCTCTAGTAATAAATGTTTTATCATTTTCCCTGCATAAATGCTCTGTACTTTCAAAGGAGCAATGAGGAGTCCTGCCAAGATCTGTGAAGATCCTTGCAATAAATAAAAGAATCGGCCTGACCCAACAAATGCAATTCAAGGTGTGTTCTGCATAGCTAATATACCCACAAGAGCCTTTTTAATTCGCACACTCCGCAGCTCAAACCTCATCGCCTCTCTGTCATTCATATACTCATTAAAACGCCCTTTTTTCCCCTCCTTTCTTCCCCATTACACATTTTGTTCCTCTCAGGAAATGATTACTGGATGACTCATATTTCATCATATTAAAATACAAACAATATTAATTATATTAATGGGGACTGCATCCCCGTATAATAACCCTAATCTCATGTAATGTTTAGAGCGGATTCATTTTTGAGCAATATTTTCATTTATTTCTCTGACAGGGCTGCCATCCTCCTTCGCCTAGATTAAGCACATCAATTTTGTCACCTGCTCTGCATGGGCAATTAGTACGGCGCTTTGAATAAGAGTATACAGTAGCGAGACAGCTTAGCGCTGAAAAATAACACCGATAATCAAATGCTCGACACAACAAAGAAGATGTCTTCTAATCCGTGGCTGCTTTTCAGATCTGTAAATGACATTTTAACGGCACTGGGCTTTTTTCTGCTTAAAAAAAAAAGAAGAAAAAAAAAGAAGAAGGGAGGCAGAGGCAGCGGAGGGAGAGCTTTTACACCGCCCAGAAGGACGCTAGGCAGCAAAAAAACCCCTCAAACTTAAGTCTTAAGTTACACACAGGGTGACAGCTGCCCACGCCACGGTCAACAAACAACCAACAAGACACACTCAGCTGCAAACAATGCCAGATACTACAGCAACGTCCACACAAAGAAAGAGAATGAGACAGACAGAGAAAGGTAAAAAGAGTGAGAGTGAAGGAGCAAGAGCCAGAGAAAGAGTGAAGACTAGGTGCTGATGAATCTCTCTTGAAGAAACACAAAGCTGCCGTAGAGATCAGGCGACTAATGAGTATTCAAATTAGGCATAAATTTTACATGCCTCGTGTTTTAAATATTCAGAGAAAGAGTGCCTGATTGCCTTTACTCGAATAAGAACAATCTAATGGACCTTTTTTAACAGCAATGAAGAACTTGAAGAAATGGGGGAAAAAAAGTTTGTCCGTGTAAAATCAACTCTACAAACCGCCAATTAAAATCCTGTTTCATAAATTGGAAATTCAAATACAATTTCTGGAAAAAAAGAGAGGAAGAACGATGTTAATCTTTTCTGTAGATATAAAATTCCAATGCAATATTAACGTTTTCCCCAGAAGAATGGCTTCAGTCTTTGTTTTTGTATTTTTTTTTCTGCGAACAAAAAAACATTAAAAATGTATAATACGGCTGCCACGTTTTCTTCAAAATCCAAAGCTGATTTTCTATTAATGCTCCCGAATACTGATGAGATCATTAAAGACACACACATCATTAACACCATATTTACCTCCAAATCCACATTATCCAAAAGTTGAATGTAGGTGTGTAACTGGAAATAATAGGCATGCAGATGTATGCAAAGTGTATTCAGGGAGATCAGATGGTGCTTTAACCTTAATGACAGCGGTGAGATAAATTAATTAGCCATCTAACAGCAGCATTCAAATCTGCCAATTACAATGTCAATTAGAAACACACCCTCGCCTGCATTCGTTTCCACGCCACGGAGCATGGGAGGAGTGTGTGCGTGTGCACGCCACGGACTGGAGGAGTGTCACTACTCACTGTAAGGGCTGAGAGAGATGGACAGTGACAGGAGAGAGAGAGAGTGTGCGAGCGTGTGTACGCACGAGAGAGAGAGAGAAAGAGGGGGAGAGAGAGAGAGAGAGAGAGAGAGAGAGAGATGTGTTCATCACATACACCTCTGTCTCTGCAGACACACATACATACTGGCCCTAAGGGCTAGCAGCCTGTCACTGTATCAGGTCGTCCTTTCCTAAAAAACCCGCTGGGCCAGAAGGTTAGCCCCACTGGAACAATATTTACAGCTCCTGTTAGTACTGCTGTGCCTGTAACTTCTTTACAGCTAGGCTGCCATTGAGGTTTGTGTGCAAACTGCCACCATCCATAAAAAGGCTCTCTGTTGTCATAACCGAGATGCTAATCAAAAGTGTGCGATCACTTATTACATCCATCAGCATGGTGACAATCACTACCGTGCTAATTCTACATCCGTTAGCTAAAGGAAAGTCGGTCAAACGAAAGCTGGTAGCATATTCAAAGACCTCACAGACCTGTCTTAGAAAGAGTTGACTTGATTAAAGCCCATCACTGCAGCTCTTATATAGAGATATTTGCCTCCATCTCTTCGTTTTTTTTTTCTTTCTTCTTTTTTGGAATGCTGTAACAGTGCCACAATGTCTGTGTAAATGTTTGCTCTCAAATTCATACGACGTGCGATTCTGTCTTTTCCATCAGGTGAAAAATCCCAGACAGAATCCTGACATCGCATTCAGGGCTACGGCT
>CM067474.1:21088593-21120004 GCA_034552555.1 Semaprochilodus insignis | reverse complement strand
GGCTCAGAGGACTTCTTTCTTTTTTTTTCTCTCCTTTTTGTGGCAGTGGTGTGGTGGTACAGGGGTAGTGACCTGGTACAGTCAAGAAGGAGCAACCTTAAACAACTAACTACTTTCTTGTAGTGTTTTTTCAGAGTATAATATGTACAATATAAGAAAGTCAAAACATCTTCCACTATAAGAATGTGTCAGTCCCTTAAGAAGGCACTAACAACACTAACAACAATACGCCTGCTGTATCCCTTATTAGGGCAAGCCTGGTGAAAGCCAAAAAAGAAAGAGAGAAAGAAAGAAGGAAAGAAAGAAAGAAGGAAGGAAAGAACGAAAAAAAAAAAACTCCTTACAGAGGAAATATGTGAGTGGAGAAGAAGGAGGAGGAGGACGAGGAGGAGGAGGAGGAGGAGGAGGGAAAACGCAAACCAGACAAGCTTTTTCACAGCTTTTTCCCGCGTCAGATAAAGCTTGGAAACCACTTCACAAAGGCAAATTTGTCTTTACAGATGTTAATCAAGCCTCAGTCTTTTTCGAGCTGCAGATTCCTCCATTTACTAACCTTAATTAGAACCGCAGAGCAGGGGCTTCTGCCAGGCAGCCATCATAGTGATGTATTGACATATGTGGCGTACTGTAAACAGTACACACTAGCAATGACATGGAACATCTTTGGCTAATGGTGTTTGTCAACCCTTTTGTCAATTCTGCTCCCCCCCCACCCCCTTGCATGCCACAGATGTTTTTCTTAGTCGCTCCAACAGACAGGAATCTACTTGCAGAGAAGAAAGCCCTCGCTCTCCCCCAGGAGTGGAGTACAAAGGCCGGTCTGCACACAGCAGATGCAGAAAGCAAGTCCATCTGCTACCAGCTCCCTCTGCCACATGGACTTGGGGAGATTGAAGAGACTGAGGCTTGTCTGGCTGGGTGCGTGTGTACACATAACTGGAAGAGGAGTGAGGGAGCCAGCTGTTTATGAACCAGTAACTCAAAAAGCGTGTACGTGTGTCTGCGAGACACCGACGAGAGGAGAAAAAGGGAGGGAAAATGGTTTAGACGGATCATAATATTGGCCTTTCACCTGCAATTTATATAGGAGTGACATTAAAAAGACAAGCCCGCTCATGAAATCGATAATCTCTCTTACATGTACACATGCTGCCAAGCTAAAACGCACACGCTCAACCCATACATCAACACAAACACTGCCAGAGAGCGAGCAAGAACTTTCATGTTCATGTGAGATCCACCCAAGGCAGGCATGACAGATTTATTTAGTTAAAGATCTGCCCTCCAACGCAGCGCAAGACCACTTCTCTGCTCCGAGCGCTTTGCTGGCATGATTTAACAGGCTCTGAATAGTGTATTATCTACCAGCTGAACTGGAGCATATTTTACCAGTATGATATCATTAGAACTGCTGATCTGAGGCCAGGAACTGTAACACAGTTTTTATTGGCCTCCACCCCGCGCGCTGCGATAAACACTAAACAAGGCAGAGCAAGGATTGCTACATCGAATAACAGCTGCTGATGACTTTTAGCCAGTGACATTAGTCTGGCTAGCATTTCATCATCACAAATGAACATTTCAGCTAAGCTATGTTGATGGCCCTCTCCATCAGTTCAGCTGCAATTTTAGCACTATTCGCTGCTTCCTCATGTGTGTGTGGTGCTAATTTTCTCCCTGCTCTCTCTTTCTCTCTCTTTTATTGTCCATTTTGCAGAGCTTTGGACTGCCAAGGTCAATGAGGACAAATAATCCCAACAGCAGCACTTGAGCGGTGGCAGAAGAAAGCGTGCGGTTGGTGGGTGGGGGCTGGAGGAAACGGGTAGCCGCGTGCGCGTGGTGGTCACCGCCATGCCGGTGGTGCTTTCCGTCTCCAAGCGATGGCATAATTTCCATAGCAACCCCCTCTAACGATTCATTTTCAATTAAAGCAGACACAAAAACGTGCTGCCCCGAGCCAGCAGACAGTGTCAAGAGCCCATCTCCATCTTCCCTCGCTCCTTCATGGGGGGTGACGTGGCCTCCCTGAGCCCAATGCCACCAGCCTGTCTTACAGTAACAATCACACAGCCCTGCTTACACTGATCACATTGAGCACAAATCATTTGCACACCGGTATGGAAACCAATTGTGCTTTAACACAATAGCGTACATCGTGAAATGCAGATGAATAGACGATTCTTGAGCTAGGCAAGGCCATGCGACTAAGCTCGTGTGCAGTCATTGAGAATTTGATGTGTTTCAGGCCTCGCAGAATTGCCACAAGCATCAAAGCTGTTCTCTCTGGTTGAAGAGTTATCCACTTGAGTTCATCTCCACCTCCATTCTCCCTCCCCACCTCATGTCCGAGCCGTGCAGTATGCACACGGCACTTGTAAACATTCCCCTAATAAACTCGCAGCGTGTTGGTGTCTGTCTCTCGCCCATAGACCTGCCTTTATTTGCACATGTATGGGATTTCAATAGAATGTGACATTTGAACAAAGCACATTCAAATATAACTCAGCCACTAACCACACTAAGTTCAGTCTAACCAAACATTATCAGCATCATCACAGAGAGATCTAGTGCATCAGGGGCCATACACGCGGGCCCAGTTTAGTGTAATTGGTTAAATGTGCTACTAGTGAGTCTTAGCACAATACCACAGATTTAGCAAAATTACAAGAATTTCTTCTGGAAAGGCGAAAAAAATGTCTACTCCAAAATTATACACAAATATCCTTCCTGCCTTTATGGTAGAAGCCCCGCCATGGGGAAGATACAAGTACTACATATTATATAATCCCTCCAGTTAAATATTCATCTGCAATGAACAGTGGAGAAACACTGATTCTAACTTGCAAACTCCTTCTTTCTTTCAGTGCACAAAACACACAGACCGCTTCCAAGGTGCGAGTATGTTTGTCTAATTGTGCTACATGGGTTGAATTGTTCATAAATAGTTCCTTTGTGCAAAGGTCCATGCACTTGTGTAGAGAAAAAGATTACTAACAAATAGGACCAACGAGGCTTTAGCTTAATGATGTTCTTGATCATACATCAAAATGGCCTGAAATGGACCATTAGAACACAGTGATGATATAAGGGAGAGCTAAACATTGTAATATACTGTACTTAAGCTCAGGAGTATCCATGGCAACTTGCCTTTGCCTTGCAAGGCATAGCTTTAATGAAATCCCTATTAAGTAGCCTATAATGATAGTGTCCAAATATATTTGCATATATATTTCAGAAGACGAGAGGAAGCGGAGGGGTGGGGGGGTGGCGCTGGGTTGGCGCAAAGCAATGCCCAACAATAAGCACAGCAAGCGTGTGTATACTTAATCTTTAACATTAATCTGGAAAGTAACAAGCCTGGAGCACGGGAGCAAGAGACAAATCTCAAGACAGACACAATGCACATCAAAATAAGCCGCCATCCGGGCGGGTAAATAAGCCGCGCCATTAAAACGCTAATTAAGGCCGGTGGGCGCGAGTGTGAGGAGCCCTCCTGCGGAGCTGGGGCCTGCTCCTCTCTGCTCGCCTTGCAGGATCCCTACACAGGAGTTCGCACATGTGACTTCCATTTGCGACTCTGGCCGGCCGCCCAACAGGACATCCCCGAGTGAGTGTTTGCTCGACTCAATATCAACAGGGCGAGTAAGCAGCTCCAGGGAAGGGCCCTGATTCGGTTCCTATTGAAAATAAACCAGCGCACATTGGTAAGAGCTGGAATATCGACATGCACAAGCAAGAGCCACATATAGCACTCAGCAGCGCTCACTCTCTCTATCTTTCTCTACCTCTCTTTCTCTGTTTCTCTCTCTCTCACACTCTCCCTCGCGTGCTTAATGATACCTGCACCACTACAGCAGCTGCAGGGAGAATTGGAGTATACATTACAGCAGAGAAATAAAAGAGATAGAAATGATAGAAGTCAGACAGTTCAAGCTGACCGGCCACTTCAAACAGAAAGCCCCGGCGAACGCGACAGACACTCCAGGTTAAATTGGCTCTTCGGCACCTTCCCTTAAAATGTGGGTTTCTTCAAAAGCGCATTTGAATTAGGCGAGTTGATGAAATCAAAGACTTGACTGTGTGGGTAAATTTATACAAGCAAGTACACCTCACAGCAGTTTACCTATTATGCGGCAGATTGGAGCAAGATGAAAGCATGCTGCATGACAGCCTACTTCCCTTTTCACACGCGAGATATTATCATATTGTAAAGGCTGCAATTTGTATTAGATTCACTTTGGGGGAAAACGTAGGTGACAGGACTTCATATGCTCATGGGCTGCCAAACTTGTAATCTGATGAAAGGATATGCGATGAGGACTGTATAACAACCACTCGACACATTCAGCGCAATGACAAATAAAAAGAAAACAAAACAAAAAAAGACTCAAAATACACTTGTCCATTTTAGCTGGGAGCTCTTAAATAAATAGAACAAAAGAGAAGGAAGGGGAAAAAAAGAAGACCAAGACAGTGACAGTGACAAGGAATAATATACTTTTGCAGCTGACATGTGATTCATTGGAATTAAGTGCAAGTTCAATGGAATGGAGGAGAGAGACAGAGAGACAGAGAGTGAAACCAGGATGCTCTCACGTTACATCAGGGCTCAGCACTACCATTAACCTTATCCATTCAGCAGTTTAAGTCTATTCAAACAGACACAAATTAAACAAAAAAACTAGAAAAAGAGAAAGAAAATTAATTCAGGAAAATGGCATCCCACCAAAGAATAATAAACTCATTATATGGAAATTTCAAACTTAACCGTTCTCCATGCCGCTGCTAATTTAAACCTAATTTTTACTAGCCACTAATTCGGTAAGGGCGGGGAAAGGAATTACATCTGGAGGTAATTCACTGCATGGAACTGAGCCCAGTGGAGGCTACCCAAAGAGAGAGAGCAAGAGAGAGAGAGCGAGCGAGAGCGAGAGAGAGAGAGAAAGAGAGAGAGAGAGAGACTGAGAGAGACAGAAGAGTTGGGGGGAGCGGGGTTCCGGTCTCTGAAAACTGCAGAATGTTTTCATGGTGCTGTCATCGGACGGGGCTTAGAGCAGAGACATAGGTGTTGCATGTGCGGAGGAATGGGCAGGAATAGACTCTCAGCTCGTCCCAGGAGGAGTTCAGCGCACTTTCTGCTGCGCAGTGGGGCAAAGGCCATTTCAGACTCCAGGGGAACTGGAGGATGGTGCAAGTGGGTCAAATCTAATCGCAGTGTTTTCATACAGCATTTACATAGCTATGCAAGAAGTGTTTGGTCAACATCAATAGCCAAAGGTTTCTTTCAAATCTACAGAACAGTAACTGCAACCAGTAAAATGACTGCTTTACAATGTGGTAAGAAAAAACATGTGATACTAGGGCTGGGCAATATGCCAATATTTATCATTATCGTGATGTCTTACATGCCACAATAGGTCACAACATGCATTTCTGAGCATATCGTGGATATCATCAGCACTTAAACACGCTTCTCTCACCACATGGCTGATTACAAATGTATAATTAGTCCTGGTTAATTGGATTTAGTGCATCATAGTATGTGAACTGTTGAACACAAATCATTGGATTCATAATAACAAGAAAATGTTTGCCATATTGCCCACCTCTAACTGATACAATACATATTTCCACATTATGCAATAATTGCTAATTATTGATGATCATTATCATTGATAATGCTCAATTGCTATCAATATTGTTAAATTTTAAGTCTGGATAGTTTGAGCCATGAAAAAAATACTTTTTTTAATTCTATTCAGATGTTTAAAATGACTTGCCAATATAGAATTTATGCAAGTGGATGAAAAAAATACACACAGCATGCAATACTTCTAAAACCTGCCCAAACGGCGAACAAAAATGACAAATAAAATCATAAAGACAGAATAAAGTGTGTGGCCTTGCTACAATCACTTCTTGTCCCAAGATGTTTTTATCCTTAAACTCATGGCCTTTTGCCATGTTGCATCATTTCAACACTTCATATAGCTAACAGTCCTGCTGTCATGAATGAATGGCTAGACTTCTTCCCCTTCAAATCTAGCATGAATGAATACTAGTCCTGCTGTCCTGCTGTCATGTCCTGCTGTCATAGTCCTGCTGTCATGAATGAATGGCTAGACTTCTTACCCTTCAAATCTCGCAAGTAAAAGGTGCATATCACCACCTAGTGTACCAAAGTAGCAACTGTTGGGACCTTAATCCTTTTCTGCTAATACCGGATTGGGGTTTTGAAAACCACCATTTAATATATATATATATATATATATATATATATATATATATATATATATATACAATTAAATCGTTTTTCATCACTCAAGCTTGATCGCAAACTTGTCTTGCTAAATTCCTGTATCACTCCTTGTCCCACGCTGTTGAGTGTAACATGACTGCTCTGAGTGGGTGTGTAATCCAGCCATGTGCATTTCCAGTGGCTGCTCTCCTGTCTCGCTGTCCTGCATGCTGCAGGTAGGCTGCAAACATTGTCTGTTTTAGTGTAAACTGCACAAAAGATCAAACTTCACTGAAGCTTCATACACTATGCTTTCAGCAACTCGGACACATAACAATTACCCGTACCCATCTCTTAGAGTCAGGTCTAAATGGATGACATCATTCTTAATTTTACTGCTGCAAACTTTCCTTCTGAGAAACTCTGCCTGGTCAGACTTTTCCAACTCCCCTACTAACCCAGTGGAATTACTCATGCCTCGGATAGTGCAAACTACAGCAAACTGTGGTGTTGCCAGTTTGGTTTAATCTACTCAGACTATGTATCTGCATTACTATACACTGTAAATCAACACATGCTGGCGCAGAGAACTAGAGAACGAAAGATGTTTTAAACGGAGAATGTAAGAGCATGGAAATTGGAAGATGGCAAATATTCCCAACCCCAATCACGAGCCGTACAAAGACTGTTACAGTGTGTAAAAGGCAGTCACTGCTTGTAAATGTAATGGCCTTTCAGGAGTAAGAAACGAGATGCTATGTCTTGGCCGTTTCGACAGCGAGCGTGGCGAACACGGACGCCAGCCGCGCGCCTCTCTTCCCGGCCCAGGTGGGTGGGGAATGAGAAGTTTGGGATCCAATAATCCAGAGTGAAAAGTGTCTCAAAGAAGACATTTACATTCGATACAGAGCCTGGCAGAGCCCCCCTCCCCACCACCTTCACCTCCTCTTGAGGTGAACAGAAAATGTGTTTTCCAAATGAAAATAAACTGAGGCTGGCTGGTTTGAGGCAGTTAAACTCAGGAATATGAGATCAAATAAAGGCTCCTGTGGAGTCTGAAAGGAGAAATGAAATCGCTTCTGAGGGGAGATGTACTGGGTAATAAAATCACTCCTTTATATCTTCCTAAACGGCACATGTTCCTCAGGAGTGGTTAAGCTTTTGCACCGCGGTCAAAGACAGTATGCAAGTGGCAATTTTTACTTCCCAAAGATTCCCCCCACCGATATCCTTCTTCAGTCTTGTGCTCTGCAATTTGGCCGAGGCGGCGAACTCTTTCACTGTCAAGTTGGAAGGAAACTTTTCGCGACAATTGCTTTAATGACATTCCGAGTCGGACAGCGGGTGAAAAGTCCGTATTCCATCAGGTAGAAATGACCGTAATAGCATTGCCATCGGTTCAAAGGCCTCCGGTTCAGGCTGCACTGGTTATAGAATACATGCTCTTGATTGGGGACCACTGATGACATACTGCACAAACAAAAAACACTTCCATTCCGTGGGGTCTGACAGTGCACATACCTCTTTCCTCCCTCCCTCATTCTGGCCCATCCATTCAGCCGCCTATAAACGGATTGACAGCAGAATTGCGGTGCATTACCAAAAACATGTAATTGATTTGTCTTTGAAAAGGTAGCCACAATAAAACTCAGACCGCATTTTAGCCACGGCAGTGGGCTATATTGAAGGGCATTAGCAAACGGTGGAATACATTATAAATTATAATACAGCAGTTATTACAGTTCCAATAAAAAGGGTTTAGAAAGTGAAATGAACCACTTATCAGTTTGCTGGCGCACTACCTTAAAAGCAGTCCATGTTCTATAATTTAAGCGCAGAATCGCAGTCTGTGGTGACAGTGAAAACAGAACTGAATGTACAAATTTTCCTCAACACAAATGGCTTCCATTAATTCCTGGACTAGCAGAAATTGTAACTGTTTATGCCAAAAAAAATAAAAATGAATAGAAAAACGTGTGAGACTTAAAAGTGCTAGCATTTACCCAAAAACACACAGGTCCTGTTTCAAACAACAGGCAATCAAAAACCGAACAAACAACAGACGACATCTACTTCAAATATCCTTGGAGGGAAGATTAAATTTGAAGAAGAGGGCATTACAGGTATTTTCGCAAAATGCACTTAAATGTATCCTTTTAGCAATCAAAACGCCTGACGGGAACCAGAGTTGCGAATGAAAAGGAAAATTATTTAAGGCTGAAGTTTTCATCAAGTGGCAGCAAAATAAGGGAGTTAGGGAAAGAAAAACTGCCACTGAAAGTCCTTTCAGGGTGCAATACAGCATAACGCATCTATGACAAAGTTCATAAAGATGGTATCTTTCGATAACCGAAGGTTTAGAGAGACTATAGCACAGACACAAAGTTCTAATTGAGGGCTGAAACTTGCTTCTCATCTTTTGGTTATGCAGCATTGGAAACTTCATTATGGAGCTTTCTTTTTACTACTGTGACATGTAGCTAACAGATTTTCCTTCAGCAGACATTGTCTTATAGTCACTGCAGTCAATTACATGGTACCAAACTGGACGCTTTGTGGTAGTTTTGATATTCTCTGCCACCCACATACACATGCACACTCGCACATATACATTACAGGCAAATTTTCATAACACACATATCAGGAATCAAGCAAATCAGGGATCATCCCCCCGGAGCCCAAGGCAGCCTTTGAGAAAGTTGTGAAAGTTATAACCATGGGCGATTTTAATTTTCACATCCAAACTCAATCACACTCCATGGCTACACTGCTTATTCCCTCTACCAGACACCTCCAACTTACTTTTTTTTTTTCATTATTCCACTTAAGAGGCTAGCACAGACTTTTTTTCAGCCTTCTCCGAAAGAGTGATGGAAAAAAAAAGGAGGGATGTTCATGACAGTTTAAAAGTGCCCAACAGCTGCTGCCGGGCCATCTAAAAGCACATACACCATCCACCTCCCCAAACAAACAGAAGACTCGACTTCAAATACATAGCTGGACTATTAGGTAATCCCTCCTTTGTTCGGATTCACTGAGGCTCGATGGCCAGCCTCCATCTTTCCCACTGCTCTGACTGAAGCCTTGAACTAACAACGGAACTCTGAATGCCAGCATACAAACAGGCCCACAGTAAATAACCAGGATGACCGCAGAAATATGCGCGACGTATCTCATGTTAGAATAACACCACCGTTTTGCTACTTGCATTAAGTAATCATGACAGGACCCCATCTGAAGAAGAGCCGAACAGCAGGAGAGGGGCCTGAACAGGGTTCTATTGTTTGGCCCGGACAACTCTGGGCTTTCCTTCAGGACATTCAATACTCTGCAAGTAGCAAGGCATGCCTACAGAAGTACACTCTAGCTTACTTTTGCGGATGCGCAGAAGTTGTTGAGCCTGCAAGCCGCTAACTGAGTTAGGGACTGTTTACAAAGAGACAAAATATTTCAAATGAATCAGATATGAAGACACAGTGTGGACAGAAATGGCAATGTGGTGACTTGCTTTTGAGAACCGCCGATCCAGCAACTTGTTCAGCGCTAAAAATGTACTTGTAGACTTGTTTTTCAGTGTTAACAGTGCAGTAATTGTCTAAACGTCAGCTAGGTTTACAATATTCAGAAGCACTCAGCATGAAAAAGCAGAATGTCAGTGCGCTGTACTGTTACATGGGCCATCATCCAAATTTTCTTGACAAGCTGCCATAAGAATGAAAGGCAAATGTTTCATTAGCAGGTACCTTTTTTCGTCCCCTTTTTTTTTTTACAAGTCTACGGTAGTTCCGATTCAAGACACACACATTCACACACACAAATTATAAATGCAAGGATCTTGCTATGGGGAGCTGAACTTTTCACACCTTTCAAAGCCACAAAATTGGCTGCTTTTGGGCTTTCTGCAGCTGCTGCTCTGCACTAATGCAAGGCGGTGTCATATGAAAAATATTCTTCTCCCCAAACCACAGAGCTGGTCATTAATGAAATACAGGCTGCACAGTGAGGTCATGCAAAGTCTACGTTTCAGCAGCCGCATTTACAAAAGACAAATATGCTCCAAAGGAATCGGGCAACATGAACACAAATCAGATTCCAGTCCCAAGGACAGAGAAAAATAAATAAATAGAGGCAAGCAGTGGCCTCTCACATTTTCCCCCGCACTTTGCAAACAACCATCAACTGCTACTCAGAAACAGCGCGGGTTCACAATGAGAGCAGACTAAACAATCAGATCCCGGCCAAGGCAAACGCTCTGCAACTCTGCACACAGTCGCATTACAGGATGTCTAAGCCTAATTGCCAACTATCAAATCTCACAATGGAATCTGTCCATTTGGCCAAGGGCTCGCTAGCAGACCAGATAAAACGTGGTTTCGGACATAAAAAAAAGTGACAACTTGGGCCAGAACGAGGAGAAAATCGCTCGGAAAGAATCTGAGTTTCTAATGCAACCCTGGCAGGAATTCTATCGTTTGTTTGTTTATTTCTTACATTTCTTTGCCAGTTGTCAGAGTAAAGGACGGAGAGGCAAAGACCACTTGGAGAGAAACTCTTGATCAAGGCAAAGTGTTACAGAGGCTTAACCCAATAAACTCTAAAAACAGAAGGAAATTAGTTTCTTAGCTGGTACTGACCGATATCATCTGTATTGGTACTGGTGTCACACAATAAAACAGATTAAACTCTATAAAATACCTTTATTTTTGTCTTTACTTATAGAAAACAACTTAAAACTGACTTAACTGCAATGTTCAGTACTGTGCAAAAATTCTACTCACCAAAAAAAATGTTTATCGTTTTACCATTCTCACTAAGAAAAAAGTTGTTTCTTTTTTTTTTGTAACAATAAATAATAAAGCACATAGCCATAAAGAAACTGGTAGCATAAAGGTCGCTTGTTAGCGCATGTTTGGTATGTCGGCATGTTTAGTAGCAAAAATTATTTAACCTTTATTAGGCTTCTTTTTGTTGTAAAAAGTTACATAATTCTGTTCATCAAAACCTCTAAAACTATAATATGCTGATAAAATAAACACACCTTCAAAAATTCCACCAGAAACAATCCACATGTGTGCAGAGAAGTTTTTGCTGCTTGCTTCCTCCATGTATTAGTTAGGTAAAGGCGTTATCTACTGAAAGACTCAGTGACCTCTAGAGGATTTATTTAGCCTAACATGCCTCTGTCAATTGGTAGAGATGGTACAATCAGGTTCTTGAAAAGATTGTTGAGAAGAATGCTAGAGGGTTAAAAAGTTAGATGCCAAACAGTGCTGTGACGATTAGCACATTACCACAATACTAGGGTCATGTGATGCTTACTGCAAGTATTTATTTATTTTTTTTGCTGATAAAAGTTGATACACCATCATTGATCTCACTGTTAGTGAGTTGAAGACTAGGCAGTAACATGTGCTGTAATGTCAGGTACAGTAGCTTCCTTTGAGTTAAAAGCAACAACAAATGCTGAATTGCACGCTGTGACACGCTCAGAAATTGAGCGGTCACCAAATGCTGGTAAGTTGCTGATCCAGACTTGAGAATTAAAACTATTTAAAGTGTTCTTGTTATTGCGGTCAACCGCGGGGGATAAGTTGCTTTTTCACTGCAGTAAGGAAAAAAATACTGTCTCAGCCCTAATGCCAAATTCCCCTTGCTTTTTTGGAAAATATGTAAACACTGTTAAACTTACAGTAACATACCACAAACCCAGTGCATACAGTCCCTACACAGAAACTAAGCTGCAAAAACAGCCGGTTTTGAATTCGCTGTTTCTGTAATGCCACGAGAATCAACTCATCTACGCACACCTACACCTTAGTGCCGCCCACTCATACTGAAGCTCTGAGAAGCCTATGAGTGCTTTTCTGAATGAGGCACAATGCACTGCAGTCAGAACACATCGTGTGTATTTTATGCCCATCTTAAATGCACAGCTCCAAAAACAGCCTACTTAATTAAAGCATACACAGCGACAGGAAAAAGGTCACGTAATAATGAATTATGACCACTTTTGCTACATAAATTCAGACAAGCCTTAAGGAAAAAGACACAATACAAGAACTGAAGAAGAAGATATTTGATTGTAACTTCAAACTATTGTCTTCCTTGAGCTAACACACTGACAGACATTAAATCACAACATATAGTTTATTTGTTCATTTGTATTTATTCTAGCATTGCTGTTTTTAACTGACCAAATAAATGACACATAATTGTTTTAGACGGCTAAGGCTTCTGCACAGTACTGTATATCAAACGACTGTTTCAAAATACACAACAAGTAAGTAAATAGTAGGTTCATTTTATGGAAACGTGGCTTGTGTCTGAAAAAATTAACAAGCTCAACGCCAGGTTTATTTGAGCTTACAGCGCTAGCATTCAGGAAGCATCGTTAACATTATCAATTCAGACTAGAATCTCATCAGATGCTGTGGTATATCTGAACTCTATCATGATGTTGAATCTACAGTCAAACAGA
This sequence comes from Semaprochilodus insignis, assembly GCA_034552555.1. Lineage (NCBI taxonomy): Eukaryota > Metazoa > Chordata > Actinopteri > Characiformes > Prochilodontidae > Semaprochilodus > Semaprochilodus insignis. The sequence goes on along the minus strand of CM067474.1, from coordinate 21,107,288 downwards.
ATAAAGCGAGGATTTAGCTGAGTCGTGCGGAGCGCTAAGTGTGTGTGGGAACGCTCGAGTGTCTGGGAGGGACTGGGAAATAGAACAGACAGTAAGTGCGAGGGACAGACGGTAGCGTGGTGGGAGTGGGAGAGGGACAGGCACTAACAGAGCTATGATGCCAGGCTAATCGCCGTGTCACTCCTCGTGGCATTCTGCTCTTCCAAGTCTGCCTCTCCAGCTCCCTGATCCAAAACTTCAAACAACCAAAATACCAGCACATTCATAAAACAGAACAGAACCACTGGGAATTTAAGGAGAGAGAAAACACACGCTCGCATATACACTCACATACACACACACACACAAAGGTAGCAGGCCTCAACAGCAGATGGTAAAATTAACATTTCAACAGTTCTCCCCTTTCATGTGGGTCTCGGCAGAACCGCTTTTTTTCCCGAAAAAAAAGGGGGAAAAAAGTAAGGGCTGGGGTTTGGAAAGATGCAGGGCTCGAGAAAGCATCTGGAAAACGGGAAGAAGAATATTGGCTTATTGCTCCTGATGGTCCTCCTCCATGAAAAATTAAATAGGTCTGTTTTGCAGGTTTGGCTCTCTGGAGTGCCCTAAGCTGTGTTATGGAAACATCATCTCGGTAATTTATATGTGCGAGAACACCTGGTGATGAAAGAAAATAAACTTTTTTTTTATTCTTTAAATCTAGTCCGTTGACTTTTTCACCCTCCTTTAATCTCCTCCATTTCCCCCTTGTTAACTTCCAGACAATCGTTACTCAATGCTGTGCAACCTATACAAATGCGCACCTTTGGCAGAGCAGACTAAACATAGTCGTGAGTTTAACTCTGAATAAATTCTCTGAACAGATACTAGCGCCACGGCTGGAGACGTGCACAATGAGTGAGGCACTGCCTACTGCACTTCCAATAAATAAATTAAAAAAAATAATAAAATCATAAAAATACCAAACTGCCTGACTCATCTGGGCCTATTGAATGGAACGTCTGTGCAGAGGCCATTAATTTGGACACAGTTATGGCTAAATTACACATGTTCCACCTCTGTGACATTTTAAATGCAATTAAAAGCTGGTTATGAAAGAGTGCGGACTTCCTTGTGATGAAGGAAATCGCTTTCGTGATTAACATGCAAACGAGCTCACGCTGGCAGAGTAGATTGGGGTTTGAAAACCTCAATTACTTTTGTGTGATTATCTATTTACCAGTATACAGCGTTCCATTTTTCATCCCTCCTCAGCCTCCCCTATGCACGCCACTCAATTACACTCCCACCTTTATTTATGATTAGCGCTGCACCGAAACATAACTGCAGCAATTTTTCACACTGCTGTTTTGTCTCACGTACAGTAAAGTACAGCCACAATGGAAATGTGCTTTAGCTTCCTCTGAGCTAAAAGCATGCTGGACTTGTTTAAGTTCATGTACTGCGTACAATAAACTGCTCTACCATTTGGCATGAATAATGCTGGAAATAGGTGCTTATTAGTAAAATGATTCTGAATGCTATTTCTTAATTGAATCTGCCAGTGCATTATAAAGTGCATGAATTTAGTCCAGGCGAGCAGGGGCCCTTCTGACTGTGGTTTTTCCTGCCACAGTCTCACTGGTGAAGCAGTGGATTCAGTCTGAAATGAACTGTCACCTTAGAAACACTTTCAGCCCTATTATGCTTCAGCGTGTTGATGCAATTATCATCAGAACGCCTGGCAGCATCAGAGGAATCTGATTTAATTAATTTAACCGGGTGAATAACCTCAGAATTCCTGCTGTAAGAAATGTGTGCAGAAAATTAACAGTGGAATTCTAAAACGGACTGGGCTACACCAGGCTTCCTTTATTTTTGCCTGCTTCAGCAGTGTAATTACAAAATACACTACGTGCTTCGCTGACATGGTCCGTTGTGATTATGTGGAATCCACTGCCAAATAAATCAATTATCCGGTGTCATCAATCAACACAAATGTAATCTGGATAAACATCCTTAGGCAACACTCATTTTGCTCAAGTAACATAAAATTCTAGCCTCAAATACTGTTGACACGCTTCTCAAAATTACACATGAAAAGAACCCATAAAGCATGACAAAACAGACAGAAAATGACTGCATTAAATAAACATATCAGACTATGGCAGAAAACTGATTGCACAGCCTTTTCACCCCTCACAGGCACTGTAACGGGCTGGAGGTAGTGGGTGAGCCGTGGTTTTGAGCCTTCTGGTGCTCAGCATCGTGCTTCCACGCTGGGTGCATTTAGAGGCGCTTGCCCTGGGACATGGGTTGAGGAGCCTCTGGCGCTCTTGAAGTTCCTGCCTTTTCAAGTGCACTCAGCCTACATAAAACATACCCTGTTGCTGCAGCCGTGGGGGCTGGGTGAGGAAAAAAGGAAACAGTGCCATCATGTGATGTTTCTGAGCATTCCTCAAGTGCTACGAGCTCGTTTCCTCGGCTTAGGCCTGATCTTCAACTAGCGCATGGTTCAATATTTACTTTCAACTATTAAAAAAATAAAAAACATGCTGGATGTTTCCAGTGCTCTCTAAAGATTGAGGGAAACTGTGGACAAGCTCCTAAATATCGTGTGCATAATAGAAGGTTTCAGTACAGTGGTCTCTTAATGACTCCCACCATCCTGGGAAAAAATCACTCAAGTAAGAGTCTATAAAGCAACTAGTGGTGGACATCTTTCCAAATTTGTGGATACAAAGACCTGCCATTGACTCCCATGCCTATCCCTGAATGATACTTAATTCGATACATCCTTTTAAATTACAAACCAAAGGTGATAGAATACCACCTGTATATTTACTGACACCAATGGACTACAAGACACAGCGATAATAACACCTATATGGAATAATATTAGACGGTTAATCGCCATCCCAAATTTGGAAAACCATATACTTACAAGCTCATTGTGATGATAAGGTTAAATTGGCTTTGTAAGTACTGAATGACACAGAATTTGCAGTACAAGTACTTTAGTCAGTAGCATTAAAGCATTCAACTTTTTACACCCACTTCTAGTCCTGTCACCAAATTTTAACTGATGGTTAACTACCATTTATAAAATGGATAGTTCCGGTTCTGAAACACAGCTGGGTTGTGTTTAAAGCCATTGTGAAATACATGACATGTGCACACCTATGACTGCCTCACAATGACTGAACTGTACCACATCATCAGAATTCTGTGTGCTCTTAATGGAATAATCTTTGACTCCAATGCTGCTCACATGGACTAACGTGTATACTGATTAAGCAAGAGCCTGACTTTCTTTTTTTAGCTTAAGTAGTAGCACTATGTAGGGAGCAGAGAGCCATTTAAGATTCAGCCAGAGCGTGGGAGGAACTATGATGCTGGACTGATGCTATATAAAACTGGGCTGAACGATTTGGGAAGAATATCTAATTGTGATTTTTCTGATCAGTATTGCAACTGCATTCTAAATTGCTGCACAGTTCTGGGAACTGAAGTCCAGGCCTGTTCTTCGGTCAGTAAGAAAAGAGCATCCCCTTTTTCCAGTTAGCTGCGGTTGTGATGTAACAGTCATATAGTTTTTTGGTTGCCTCTGATTGGTCTACCTCATGTACAGGCAGTTTACAAGCTCTGATATTATGTTAACGTTCCCCACCTAAGACACAGATTTGATGAAATGGCCTATAATTAAATCGGCATTTCTCATGCGATTTGAATATTGCACTCTTTTAAATTGCAATTTTGATATAAAATCGATTAATCTTTCAGCCATAAAGACACGTATTGGTAATATGGTGACCAAAAGTCTTACATTAAACAGTGCTGTGTTATGATACACAAAAAATGAATGAATGAATGCTCTTCTCTTCAACTCCACAGTCCATGGTCGCTTGGCAGCAATACCATTTCACAGTGAAATTAATAATTATATTATTAATAATACATTATTTTCTGAAAAACGCATATGTTAGCATATTTTTAGCACAAAAGGACAATGAAACTGTGGTAACGCATAGCCTCTTGTGTGTTATTGCTTTAATAAATAATTTGGATAAAAAATGTATTTGTCTTTTTTTGTTGATTGTTTGTGACTATCACAGAACACACCTATATTGGTCAAACTGGCTGATTAGCAATCTTGCTCCCTTGCTGTTGAGACTCAGTAGCTCCCAACTGATGGCAGACAAAACCCGAGCTCAAATAAACAAACATTACTCATCGCTGCCTCTAAAGGTGTTACAACAGCAGTGAGAAGGTAATATCTGCACTGACCTATAGTGTGTTCTAATAAATACAGTTTCTGCTTTATTTTCTTCACATACATTCGCCTCAATCGAGCAGAAAAAAGTATGCATCCATTCACATTCTGTTTGTGGTAAGGTAAACATATGACGATGAAAGCTATTAACTGTGGAAAATAATTACGGTCAGCTCTAATGATTGCGGTCAGCTCAAATAATTGCGATTGCAATTAGGTGATTATGCAATAATTGTGACAGGCTTACCCTGCCCTAACTCTAACTAAAGGGAAAAGCTGTCTGGCCTGTAGGAGCAGGTAAAACAACTGAGAGAACTGCTCAATACAATTCAGTCTATACAGCATGTTTATGAAGATGACTGATACACGGTTTAAATAAAGACACAAACATTTAGAAACCACCAGACAAAATTCCTGAAATGACCGTCAGCAATCAGATCCCATGTTGTGCCTATACAAGGAATTAGAATTTGCATTTAATTAAACATATAAAAGCTAATTATATATAAATGAAGAACCGCTGTGCCACTGAGCATCACGGGGAGATTTCCTGTTCATTTTCAGGCCCAGAAGAACCTCCCCCCCAGCTCGAAATCTATTGATCTGTGAAACACTGTACTCAAGGGAGGCGATTCACTTAATATTATACATCTAATCATGAGATGAAGAACGATTATACCATTTGGTAATTAAACGTCTTACAAACCATTTAACTGACTGTATGTCAAAAGGGGCCACTGGAGGTCAAAGTGATTGTTTTTCATTTTAACGTGGTGCATGCAGAGAGAGCAAGAGACAGTGGGGGGAGACAAAGAAAAAAACACTATGTGACAACAGTAAAAACACGTTGACGGTTGTTAGCGGCTACAGCGCTAATCCTCTCCGCTGTCAAGGCAATGAAAGGAAAACAATTTCAGGAGGGAAAAAAAGAGCCAGACAAACACCTCATCTTCGTGGAAAAGTGGGTAAATTATATATTTAGAAAGCTCATTAGTCGGCATATGCATGGTTTCACAAAGAAAGGGTTCAGCCAGAGAGAAACAGAGAGTGTTGTGTGTCCATGGATTTGAGTGTGTGTGTGGTATGTTGGAGCCTCTGTGTATTACTGTCTCTGATCCACACCCAGGTGCATGAAACACATGCTGAAAGCCAATTTGCTGTCAACATTTCCATTCTAATCCCTACTTAAAGCTAATAATTACCCAGTGTTAGTAGCGCTAGTTTGTTGTTCAGCAGACAGGCAACTTTTGAAGCGTGAGAGGTTAATGCTATGTACATACAGTGTATGTGTGTGCGTGCATATATTTACACCTGTCGGTGTTTTGCAACGGACATATACACATTTAACACAGTGGCAGACACTGACCTAGCCGTTCGAAGTGAAACATCACCATATGCTGGTCTTTCTTTAATGAAAGAAGGAGCCATCACTTTCATCTTGCTATACAATTCAAATGTAATCACTTCATTATTTTTTTTAATTACAGAAAATGATATTGACTAAATATAATTGAATGTTCAATTCACTGTGCAATTAAAAACAAATGCTCCATGTTTTTACAGATTTTGAAAACAAAGCTCTGCTATCCACTTTCTTTACATACCCAGCAGTGATAGTAGGTTTAAAAAAATTGTTATGTGTTTAAGATGGTAGTAACTTCAGATGGCGCTGCAGAAGGATGATGAGGCTATAAACACCTGCAGGGTGTGAGTGACGGGATTCACAGATTGAGAAGAGGTGGTACAGTGCAGTGAATGCCTTGTTTAATGTGCGGAAAATGGGTCCAAAGCAGATAGCAGAAAGGCCATAGTGTGAAGGAAGTAGCTGACTTTGCAGGTGTATGGATATACAGGACTACCAGCCGTGGCCAAAATCCCAGTCTACAGAAAATTCTCCTCAGAATTGTGGCAGCGAAGGCATCCACCAAATCTGGCTCAACTATGCAATTCTTTGATACAAGAGTGGCTGAACATTGACATGACTTCTTTCAGAAACTTCCAGTCCACACCAAAATACATTGCAGCTGTTACTCACCTATTATATTCATTTAAACAGACTATATAGGACTACATTCAAGTCAGAATACAGCAAAATGACTTTTCCAGCTCCATTTTGCCTCTGTGTCTCCACCTATACTGGGGAAGTAGTTGTGACCAAGGCTAAAATCTCACAGTGTACTGCTGCTGGGACTATACCAAGGCAGAATGTTTAAAGTGACCTTTGTGCCTGACCTCCATGGCATTAGCATTAGTTGTCTATGTGAGCGGAAGCCCCTTCTCTGCCAGCTCAAGCCAGCTTTATCCATCAGCGTGGCAGCACACACTTGGCTTACGACACATGGGTAGCGAAACGTTGGTATCTGTGAATTTTCATAGGTAAATGAGCTTTGTATCGGTATCGACACATCCTTCATTCTAACAGAACAAAAACAGAACAATCGTGTACATGGAACAGTAATCTTACTACAATACTTCCTACCCTGCTTACAAACACAAACATATCATGGACTGAAATATTAGAATATGTGCTTTCAACAGTTTTCGCCACATCTTTCAATGAGAAATAGTTCATATCAACTTCTAAGGGTTAGCGCATATCATAATTAAAACAAAATTAGAGACTGATACAGTTGTCACAATATTTCTGCAGCGAGTGTAATCTCCTGAACACACATATCAAGCATTCCTACTGACAGCCTGTCACATACCACCGTCAAGCACGTCTGCATTGGCACGTACACACGCACACATACAGACACAAATCCACTCATGACTGTATCCTCGTACCTCCACACAATACCTTTATTCTTACACTGGTTGCAGTCAAAGCGAACACTGAGCCAGTCGAGTGCTTATTGAATGATAGCTAGTAAACATTGTCATGGCGAAGGTGGGCTGGATTAAATCCTGGTAAAGGCATTGAGCAGAAGAGAAAAGAGGATAGAAATCCAAACAATGGCAAAATGGAGGCCAGTATCACTCGGTCCAATGCTATGATGAATATGTGAGAGATTATAGGAACCGTTCCATCATTTACATAATGTAAAAACTCTCTCTTTCTTCCCCCCCTTCCACTATTCACTAAATAAATGAGAAAACTATCAAAGCACTGAAATGTTTGACAAAAGGCGGAGAGAGTGAATTCAGAATGACCTAGCGCTCTCTACAATACACGCGTAGCGCAAGAGCTTTCAGGGCCAACAGACTGAGGAGGAGCTGGTAGAATATTTATTATTGAGTACAATAGTAATGTATTACTGTGTCACCTATACCCCTCCTCAGCCAAAAGGAAATCACATCCGAATCTGAATGTGCTTCTTCCCTCCAGTGGAGAAAACTCCAGAGGAAAATGGTTTTACATTCAAATTTGCATGAATGTAAATCTATGGAGTGGTTTCAAAGGCTTAAAAATTAACATAGCGCTTATCTAATGCAGAGCACTTCTACTCCCAAAAAAATCGGAGACCGCTGCATTGATTCAGAGCCGACGCACTCAAACCGATGGCCCTATACTTTTTAAGTCATCTGTAGAAGGAACAAAAGCATGAATGAGGAGCCGAAGCTCTATGATCTGTGCTTGTGGCTTCCGGCAGACCATCAAAGCAATTAATAAGGAGTCCCAAACTGTGTATGCTAAGTTTTCACTCTTTTGCTCAAAAAGAAAAGAAGATACAGTACATCTGATGTGTCATGTCATTGCATTTTTTTTTCTAACAAAAAAAGGCCAGAATTACATCACCAGAAAAGTATGACTGTGCTCAGAGACAGCACAATAATATACTTCGGGTAAATTTATGGTCGGCATTCCTTGGAAAGGGGTTTTAAATCGAACCGTTTGCTTTCTCCGAGACCTCTCAAAAAACATTGGACTTGTGAAATTCCTGGGCCATAAAAAACAGCTCCCTCCCTCTGTAACTCACACCTCTAGAAAGCGCCTCATCACAGTCCTTTTCAGCTTTCTATCAGCCAATCACGGTTGGGACTGCGTGTCGTCTTCTGTGTGTGTGTGTGTGTGTGTGTGTGTACGTTTCAGATCATTCCAGTCTATTTCGGTGAACTCTCATAAGGCAGCCTATTTTATTTACTTTATCTTCAATAAAATGGTCCAGTGAACATTAGCAACTTTGAGACATGAGTTTCAATCAGTCCTGTGGCAGCGGTGTCAGTCTGCATTAAAGCCTGAGGCGCGTGTGTGTGTGTGTGTGTGTGTGTGTGTGTGTGTGTGTGCGCGGGTTTGTGCGTAAGTATGTATGTGAGGAGCAGCAGAAGGAACCACACCTCACACAAGAGTAAGTGGGGGCTGGAGAATGAAAGAGAAAGAGTGGATTAAAGGATGGAGATGGGGTTTGGAGAAAGAAGTCAGAGGATAGAGAGGCTGAGGAGCAGGACCAGACCGATATATCTACTTGCTCATAATATCCAATATTTACATCCCACAAATTGATCAGTATCTGCACATATTAAAGAGATAAAACACTGAACATGAGTTATTTGTTGCATATTGTCAGTTATTGGTGGTTTCATACTAATATGCCAATATCTTTCATGTAGTAAAAACAGCATCAAAGAGCATACTTCAAGAGGACATTCACCTGGCTGCTGAGAAAACAAACGACCCCAGGCATTGCGTACATGGCAGCGAATTCCGTGGATGAAAACAGTACACCACAAAGCCATCAGGCAACGACTGATGATTTTGAGGAGCTGTGTTTCACAAGACGTTTTCGGCAGTTCGTTTCAAGGTAAACTGCACACTTGTTAAATAATGAACATTTTATAAATGTAAGATGTTAAGTGTGTTAATCAATAGTACTAACTAGTAGTACCCACCAAAACATATCGATTATCTTACATTAGGTTCATGAGAAGAGGAGGCTGAAGTCAGCTGAAGTCTTTCGCCAACTTCTTGTCCCAATTTTCCTGTTCCACCCTAAATGGGGCCACGGTTACATTCTGACTCATGCGTCACCATTGCTAGAACTGTGATAGAATGGTTTTCCAGTAGCCATGAAACTTTATCACAAAACGTCCCCGCAGTATTGGAGTGTACACAACGGGCAGAATGAAACCGCAGAAAGTATGCGAGCTTGTAAGCTCGCAAAGGCACTTTGGACTTCGCACAAGCCTCCAAAACTTAGTTTCACAAGAAGTATGCTGAGCACTTAGGAAGAAAAGACCTTGTGTAGATCTCATCAGCATCCAACACTGCACCGTTTATCTGTAGCGTTCTCCATCCCTTAACTTGTCTGAAGCATGGTTCCTTCTGCTGCTCCTTCTGAGCATTAGTTCCTCTGAGAGCTTCTTCCTCTTGCTCTGAGAGAGTTCTTCCTCGCCGCCATCGCAATTGACTTGATCATTGCTGCTTGGAACTAGATTTTCTGGAAAGGTGCACTGCTTTGTGATAGCAAAAGCCTGTTGGCACAAGTGCTATATAAATAAACACTGACTTGACACACAGACATGAAAAGCTACAATTTCTCTCGGCTATGTTTGAAAAATCAAGTATTTCATACGTGTTCCTCTGTGTGCTGCTCTTATTTGTGGTATTGAATTGTTAAGTCTATATCTCAGAGATCCCTTTTTTTGCCTTTTCAATCCAAACCGCAAAGAATTCTTGGAAACTCCACCTGCTACCTCAACTAAGAAAAAGTTTCTGCTGTTAATGGAATTCATAACGGACAATCACATTCAATCATTTACAGCTGACACATGACAATCATATCGGTGAACAACTGTTAAAGTCTATTTAATTTATGATCATCCATACCAATCATATTGGCCGATGTTCTGAAATCTGAAATTTTAGCCACTTGAAATCACTACTGGTATTGCAAAACAACAAAAGTTTCATATCGGTTGGGCCATAGTGAGTTGAGACAGAGAGACAGAGAGAGAGAGGGAGAGAGAGAGAGAGAAAGACAAAGAAACAGAGAGAGATGCGCTCCCTGGACAGTGTGGAATAGCTCATGTACAACAAAACACAGGTGAGTGGCCTGACACTGAGTGATGGCAGAGCCGAGACAACTCAAGAGTTTTTACATGACATGAGGTGTGGAGCTTGGAAAATACAAGTCACTCTGATGAAGACAGAAGGAAAGAGGCAGAGAGAGAAAGAAAGAGGATTTGAAATAGAGAGAGAGGGAGGGGAGGGAGGGAGAGCATTTTAAAGGACAGGTCTTCACAGGTGAGCTGGGCCAGAGGACACCCTGTCTCTGTGTGTGCTGCTGAAACGGCATGTTTATGCAGACTGGAGTCATCTCACATGACTCCCCTCTGGCTGCTCCAGTCAACATCACTCCACGAGCCTCAGAGTCAGCTAGTGTGACCACACAATTGGCCCGGAGGCACCGCTTTAATGTGTGTATGGGGGGGGGGTTGGTTTGGGGGGGCACACGAGTAATCAGAAACCCCATTTCAAGTGTTCCCTCTGTTTGTCAACACATTCGTACACACACTCTGTCTTAAATAAATCCCAAATCTCCTAAGAGACTGTACAATAATGTAATGAGATTGTATATCAGGAATGTTTGGAAGATTTCTATTGATCCAGTCTTGTGAAATGTTTAATGTAAAGTTTCCAATGTAAAGTCGTAAATGTTTTCAAATAGTGTAAACAATACAACCAGAAAAGGGGACTTCACAGTATTATTACTCACGTCGGTCAAAATGTCCATGCATGTCCACATTCCAGACTAGCTTCTGACCAGTCGAGCAGACAACAACGTCTCACAGACAAACACTTTCACACCGCTCCATCAAGCCAGGTAGCTGTGACGCTGTTACATTGTGAAGGCTTGTGGTTTGTGGTCGGGAAGCCAAATTCCAAGCCCTAGTACTACTGTTTCCGCTGTATCACTTTTCAAGCCGCGATCAAATGATCACAGAGAACAAAGCGGTGGGCTTGTTCCTTTGTAGTGAAATCTTCTGAATGACTGCGACTTGACTGGGAGCGTTCAAATGGACAAAAAAAAGTATTTCAAAACAGAGCTATCAAAGCAACTCGAGGAGTTAAGGCTACTTTCACAAAATAAAGTGAATGATTATTCTCACAGTAATGTGCTATAAACTATTTACACAAAACATCAAAACTGCATATATATAAAAAAAGCTGCCATATATTGTGCTCTTGAATTGTGAGGGGAAAAATGAGACTGGGTTAATTTAATCTAATTTACATTTATATGAACCTTCTTTGTGGCCAATTATTCATATAATCTGAGAGTCTTACAACTCCACAGGAGGCCAAAATCCTTCAGACTCAGTTGCTTCAAAGTGGATAAAAACTGTTTCTGAGAAACCAATTGCAGCTAATAGAGTATTTATTGTGTGATATGCTTTATATAATAATTTAGGTTTGGTTCACCAATGTGTGTAATTAATCTGGTAGTTGTTAAACTGATATATACACACACACACACACACACACACACATACTGTATATACAGTGTTACATCGTTAACACAAAAGTGTCACAAAATGACACGCCAATATAATCAAACTGTAACTCATCAACAAAAGCAAGAGCAGTCATGTCTGCTGCAGACAGCGCTCCATTTCATGACTGTGCTGATCACTAGGGACTTCAGCGCTGTTGAGATAATCAATGATAGACGACACAGCGAGGGCGAGACGGCGTGAGACCAATGCATTGGACATGATCACCTTCGAGCAAAGCGCCTCCCTAATTCCCCCCACCTGGAATAACGGGGTGAACTCTGTGTCAGGCTGCTCTGATGTCATGCCTGAACCGGGTCCCGTTTCACAATCATCCCAGGCACTTGGAAAAATTCCACCGTTAGGGATTCCGCACCCACACTTTTTCCAATTAAGTTGGGGAGTAAGAATAACACATGAAACGTGATATCGTCCACTTGACAAAAAGAATGCTTTTCTATCAGAGTTATTGACAGAGTTGTGGTCTGGTGTGCAGCTCTCATGAGAAGTGAAATGGGGATGTGTGGGGGGGTGTGAGGAATGAAGAAGAGAGGGAGCTGCATTAGAAGTCGCAGTGAAGGACACTGAATCTCAGCCCATTCAGGACGGTGATTAGCATAGCTCCCCACTGGATCAATAACCTCATTGAGTCAGTCTGTCTCCTCCATCAGGAGTGATGGCAGCAAGGCGCAGACTCTCCTTTGTAACTTTATTCTCATGGCAACCGCTCATTCCCTTGAAGGTGGCCACAACGTAGCATCATGATACTTGAAGATATTTGGAGGGTACATGAAAGTAAACATGACATTTTGTTTATCCGAGATCTGCAAGACTGTGGTGCCACATTTTTTTTACTTCTGTAACTGTCAAAATCTATCTATCTTATATTTCAGCATGTAGTTGCTCATTATGAGCAATGATAAAAGCATAATCTAAGATCAAAATTTAGCATGATGGCAAAAGTGTGTCCTCATACTGTTCTTTACTACATTCTGAGTTTTCTACACTTCTCTGTTTCCAACATGTAACTAACAAGTTAGTCATTCACCCTGTGAAGAAATGTGCAGCAAACTTTCATGTATAGTAGGTTGTTCATGGTCATCACTTTTCCCCAAAACCAAAGTACTGGACACTATAAATGTGTGCAAAGTACACGAGAGTTTTATGCAGCACGCCCTTTTCCTGAATTTACTTTTTAAAAAGCACTTACTAGCATATTTAAAGAAAGCTCTTTGAGAGAGGAGGAAGGCAAGGAGCCACTTAACATCCAATTTGCTCACAGCATGACTTTATCAGCCCTTAACCAAACCTGGTTTAACAGGAATATGGAAACTTGGTCAAGCTCCAAAAAAAAAAAAAAAACTCCCCTTCTTTCTAAAGCAGAGACAAAACAATGAAGCGGAGAAAGTTTAAGAACGAGAGAAATACCAGATCCATGAACCGCAGGGGGAAAAAAGTGGACCTTTGATGACGAGGACTTTTTTGTCATGGAAAAGGCTTAAGTTTAAAATATTCTGGGTGGCTGTGAAAGGGGGATTGACCAGTGACCTGATCCCAGGAGCACTCCGGGCGCTAGGGTTAATGGGGGGATAAAGATTAGCTTCATCCCCATCCCATCCCGTCCCGTCCACCTTACCCTCCAATCCCAAATCAGCCACACAATGAGACCTGCCAATGGGGACGGAGCCCGGCGCCTTTGATATCCCCCATCTTCTCCGCTCCAAGTGGCCAGAGCAAAGCTCCATGGAGGTTACACTTCTCTACGCTGGGGAAAGGAAAGAGCTCTCAAAGAGCCATTTGGGAAGGAAATGACAGGCGCTTTGCCAGAACAAGAAATCAATTTTCAAAGGGGGAGCATGAGCAAAGCTGTCCATCCAAACTGCCATCTTCAAACTTGGGGCGAGATATGCTTAATTGCAGCAGATTTCGTGGCGGGTGTGCATTCGTGGAGTTGGGGGGCAATTATACTTTTTTCCCCCCGCCTTGATGAGAGGAGTCCTGTTCCAGAACAGATCTGCTTTAAGAGTTCATCTTTGAAGATTTAACTGGATACTCGACAAATTAAAAACTAATATTCAAATCTCTTTAAGGTGGGAAGAGGGAAAGCGGGGTTCTTCTAAGTCTTGTGAAGCGATGACTCATGGGATATGAGCTTCGGCCTACAGCCAAGCCACCCAACCTCGCGGCAAACTTTAATCATTTCTGCAGCTAGGCAGAGGCAGAACTGCAGAGTGGGATAGCCTCGCGAATTGAGGCTTTTCCAGTCTAAAAATCCACAGGGCCGGTTTAATCAAGCTGCCAGAAATCTGCCCATTATCATTGGCTGGAACTTTGCGAGTGGAGAAAACAAATTCCCAGCAGAATTTAGATCCACTAACCACAGAAACGCTGAACATGGACGTGTGGAGGTACGCCTTAACAGGTAGAGGTTCTGTCTCAAGTTAAAGGAAGAACTATTCTCAAGCGTTGTCTCTATGTCTTCCATTATATATGTCTGTAGATGCTAACAGTACTTGCTTCAAAAGCTGCTGAGAAGTTCGGTAATGTCTTCTTGAAATAACACCTGTCAAAAGTTTCTATGCCAGGAAAACATGTTAGTATTAACGCTGCACTTTGAGATATGCTCATCTGTGTATAGTTTTTGAAGTCGTCATGAAATGAAAGTGGGTTTTGGAACTTTCAGAAAAATAATCACCGTTTAAACATACAATCTGCCACTTCCACAAAAAAACAACAAAAAAAAAAACCACTTGAGAACTCATGCACCTAACTGTAGTAACTGTATGCTGTTTCCTTCGCCAACCATGAAGTGTTTTCACACGTGACGAGTTTCCAGCAAGTTCCAAATTTTCTTTGTAAAAGTCCAGTTTGGATTTCAACTCAATATTAACTAACCAGTTACTGTGAAGTGTTTACATGTGCCAGGGTCTGACACAGGGTCACTGAACACTGCAAGCTAGTCAGTGGTACAAACCCAACATGTTCTGCCCAGATTTACCTGCTTCAATAGAAATACAGAATCAAATCCCATATGATCTTATGCATTATTTTACCGTGAGCGAATATCCACCTAAAACCACATCACCCAGTTAGCATGTAAGAAAGAGTCTTTTTTTCTCCCCATCACGACTGCAGTTCAGTGTCTGGCAATGTCTGTATGACGGCATCTACGCCTCCTCGGTAGGGGGCTATATTGCTAATGACGAACTCCGCCACTGCTGTCACATAATCAGTGGGTGAGGAAATTCCTCGCACTTCTTCTGCACTGACTTGGTGACAAACCGCTGCCGTTACTAAAGCCTGTGCGAGAGAGAGGTCCAGAGGACCTGCTGCGGCTGCTCTCAGACACTATGTACAATTGAATGAGCTCATTTTGTCATTAACATTAAACACTTCCAGAGTGAGTGGTGGGCACTTACTGTTCTGAGAGTTTTAGGAATTTGGGAAAGAGCGATGGAAGGACCTTCTAAGAATGAAGAGTCTTTTTTCGTTTTCTCTTTTACACGTCATTAGAGTTACTCTCCGGATGTGGTTGATGGAATCTTTAATGGGACTGACTTTCGAGAATGCATCTCGATTATGACTGAGACAAGACGATGGGACATGCAAATGACCACTTTAAAGAGTGCATTTACTCACCACTTCTGCCTTGGCTTCAGAGTACTCGGGCTGTGCAGTGTGCAACTGCCATACCAGTTCTCTTCCTGAATGAGAGAAATAAGAGAATGGAAATTCACATGTGAACATATAAACATTTTGCCTAATCCACTGAACTGTTTCCTTGCTTTTCTACAGTCTCGTTAGCAAAACATCAACAACCCAAAGTCTGTATTTCTAGCAATTAATAGCAGGAAAGAATCTTAAATGCTACAAAACATGTGAGACTGTTTATGGATTTATGAATCTCTGTTGCTCTGTTGTGTAGCAAAAAAAAAACAAAAAAAAAAACAGTCATTTGATGGAGGATCAACTGCTTTACACCAGTCTGGCGTGCTGTCTCTAAACTATCCTTCACTCGTTTCTGTTGAAAAGACGAGAGCCCTGACAGAAGTACAATAGAAACCGTGCTTTCGCAAACTTACCCTGAGGGGAGAAACGTTCAGTCGATGTCCGTCTTTGGAGGGGCGAGTCCAGGTATGCAAAGGATCTGTCAAACAAGACAGCAAATATAACTCACTCAAAGCTGCTTCTATTGCAAGATTGCTTCTGTGATTTGACTACTTTAAAACAGGAGCAAAAACTTTATACAGAAAGTTCTTTCACACAGAAATATACATCCGGAAGAACATATGATTATATGAGTGTTCCTTCACCCGAGGCCTACATTCAAATGGATCAGATTTTGAATAATAATCCCAGTTACAAGTGAAGGAGTGAAGAAAATGTTTTGCCCTAGAAAGAGCCTACTGTGCCTCACAAAAAGCAACCGTGCATGCATAAGGCAAACTCTTCACTAAGTGCTCTCATTTTTGCTGACACTAACAGATATCTGCGTGCACAGATCAGCTCATAACAGTTCAAAAAAACCCTGGTGTTGTAGCATCTGACTGTCTTTTGTTAGACACATTTCACACATGAACTCTCTGGCGCAGAACAGACACAGACACGCACACACTTTCTCAACCAAGTGGCCTGGATACTCCTGTGAATTTTTTTTTTTTTTTCCTCTCAGAATTCCAATGACCCCTGTAGGCAACTAGCAACTGCTGGATCCTGTGGAATGTGCTCCCTGAACTGTACAAAGGGGCGGGAGAGCATTGCTGCAAACAAAAACTGCCAAGTGCCATTACATTTACTGCCTGAGTTCAGGGAGGTGTTGCAAAGACCTCGGCTACTGAGCATTAAGAAAAGAGTGTGAAACTGTTTTATCGGCCCAGCCATCAGGACAAGGCTGATAGGACTGCACGTTTTTACCTCCATGTGCTTAAAAAGTGTTTATTATGACTAATGTTTGTGCTTACAGTATCTTTTTTCAGAACCACTAATGCTCCGTTTGTCCACGCAAACAGTGTGTTGCTTGGTGTATATTTAAGCCTACTTGCTCAGTCAACATGTGAATCAAAGACGTATTATGAACATTTGATTTCAAACTGTTCAGCCCTTTTTTTGTGTAAATAAACATGGAAAATGAAATGCAATATAACATGAACTCACCGCATAATTATCTTGGCAAAACACCATTTTTTGTTAATGTTCCATTCATTTTAAATGGCCTCTGAGTTTACTTTAATACCGCAACACCTCTGGACTGTGAAAGCTTACAATTTGAAATCACAGCAATGCAATACCAATGCTATTAGTCTGCGTGACCTCCGCATCCAG
Source organism: Semaprochilodus insignis (assembly GCA_034552555.1). Taxonomy (NCBI): domain Eukaryota; kingdom Metazoa; phylum Chordata; class Actinopteri; order Characiformes; family Prochilodontidae; genus Semaprochilodus; species Semaprochilodus insignis. Next base: position 21,090,283 of record CM067474.1, on the reverse strand, counting down.
GGTTTCCACAATGCTGTAGCTCTTTCTATTCTCCGTACAGAGCGTCCTCTAAATACTATCAAATTATAAATACACAGTCCATCGGCCATTCATAGGCTCTAATAATGCCAATGTCTGATATTTACATGAAGCGCTGCGCTAAGTCAAGATAAACTATTTCAAATCAAGGGCAGGAATACCTCCACAGCCCCATACCGGGCTGCGGGGACGAAAGAAGACATTATGCTAACAAGTCAGATTACTGTACACAATAATTTTTATCTTTAAAGTAAATACCATTCCCGTATTACAGGGAAAGTCGCCCGCAATATTTTTTGACAGAGGCCAAATGCCCCTTATCTGTGTTAGTCAAGCAATTCAAGGCCTCCGAACAAAGATGGGTCTTCAAACTCCTTCTATTCATCACTGGACGTGTAATTACCCCCGGTTCACAGTCTAGACGTTACCGCTTTCAGAGTATTTAAGACCCCCTTTGCAACATGCATGCCGCTTGCACCCAGCCCAACGTTAAATCTGCACCAGATAAATTAGCAAAGAATGCAATAAAAAAGAGCACAATGAAAAGAACTTTATCCTTCCCACTGCTAAATGAGATTTCTTTGAAATGCAGATCAGTGGCGCTAGATTAGTGAATTTTAGCTGCTGTCAACATCATAACAAAATACAAATGCGATTGTTCGCCTGGTTCTTATCTCCTTGCTTCCATCTGCTGCCTCGTTATTTACTCTCCTTGATTTACTATGCAGATCTAAATAAGACGCATCAAAAGGAGGGCTTACAGCACAATGGCTTTTTAAGCTTCTACATCAAGGTATTTGAGAGCGCCGTCACATGAAAAGCCGGCCCATCAAAGGCACATCCCTAATGAACTTCCATATCAGAGAGGGGTGTGTGGCGCTCCAAAGCGGCACGGGGAGAGGGAGAGACGCTAAATCAGAGGAGGCAAATAGAGGCAGGATACCTCCATGGCCCAGGGAGATTAGCGTCCTGCAGGGACCCTCATTGAAGCCCCACATGGGCCTGGCCAAGCCAAGTACAGCCTCCTTTCCACCACACCTCTCTGTCGCACATTAGCAGTGGAACAAAAACACAAAGGTAGCGCAGTGTGAGTATACTGCAGGAGAGTATATTGAATCAGGCCTGAAGGCAGGACTGCTGCATGTAAGTAATGAAAACCAGGCTGTCACCATGACAGACATGGACGTCTTGGCATATCTGTGAGCTGAGTAATCACAGAGAGAGCATTATGTGGGTGCATGTACAGTGTGCAAGGACACAAGAGTTCAAGCGAAGCTGGATTCTCATAGAGGTGCCTCAATAATGACGGTAATCTTCAAAGCTCGGGCGTAATATTTGGGGAATAACCTCTAATTTCACGCCATATTTGTTGCATCCTGCGTACACAGACAGGATTACAACTCAAATCCCACAACTTACGGAGGTGGGGGGGGGGGGCGGGTGGAGGAGAAAAAAAAAGTGTTAGTGTTTGAAGATATCTCTGATGCTATTGGACTCTGGAGTGGGTTAAGAGCCTATATGCAGTCAGTTTAGTGGGAAGCAATTAGCCCCAGAGGCAGAGCAGATGTAGGGCTGGCACATGTGGCCTGGAGCAGGTCCGTGGGAGCCCACCAGATGATGAGAGGGCAATAAGAGGGGAGTGAAGGGAGCACGGGGGGGGGGGGAGTTGGGG